>JBBPBS010001217.1:1540701-1557391 GCA_037974835.1 Cicer judaicum | reverse complement strand
TCTTCCCTAGGCTTATTCTTGTCCAATTAGGGTTTCTAACCAATCTTGTGCATCCAATAGGTATGTTTGTATCATTGCATGAACAATTAGGTTATTTTCGTCTTCCCTAGGCTTATTCTTGTCCAATTAGCGTTTCTAACCAATCTTGTGCATCCAATAGGTGTGTTTGTGTCATTGGATGAACAATTAGGTTATTTTCGTCCTCCCTAAGCTTATTCTTGTCCAATTAGGGTTTCTAACCAATCTTGTGCATCCAATAGGTATGTTTGTATCATTGGATGAACAATTAGGTCATTTTCATCTTCCCTAGGCTTATTCTTGTCCAATTAGGGTTTCTAACCAATCTTGTGCATCCAATAGGTATGTTTGTATCATTGCATGAACAATTAGGTTATTTTCGTCTTCCCTAGGCTTATTCTTGTCCAATTAGGGTTTTTAGCCAATCTCGTGCATCCAATAGGTGTGTTTGTGTCATTGGATGAACAGTTATGTCATTTTCGTCCTCCCTAGGCTTATTCTTGTCCAATTAGGGTTTCTAACCTATATTATGCGTCCAATATGTGGGTTTGTGTCATTGGATGAACAATTACGTCATTTTCGTCCTCCCTACGCTTTTTCTTGTCCAATTAGGGTTTCTAACCAATCTTGTGCATCCAATAGGTGTGTTTGTGTCACTGGATGAATATTTAGGTCATTTTTGTCCTCCCTAGGCTTATTCTTGTCCAATTAGGGTTTTCAACCAATCTTGTGCATCCAATAGGTGTGTTTGTGTCATTGGATGAACATTTATGTCATTTTCGTCCTTCCTACACTTAATCATGTCCAGTTAAGGTTTTTAACCAATCTTGTGCATCCAATAGTTGTGTTTGTGTCATTGGATGAACATTCTGGTCATATTCGTCCTGCCGAGGCTTATTCTAGTCCAATTTGGGTTTCTAACCAATCTTGTGCATCCAATTGGTGTGTTTGTGTCATTGGATGAACAATTAGGTTATTTTTATCCTCCCTAGGCTTATTCTTGTCCAATTAGGGTTTCTAACCAATCTTGTGCATCCAATAGGTGTGATTGTGTCATTGGATGAACAATTATGTTATTTTCGTCCTTTCTAGGCTTATTCTTGTCCAATTATAGTTTCTAACCAATCTTGTGCATCCAATAGGTGTGTTTGTGTCATTGGATGAACAATTATGTCATTTTCAACCTCCTTAGGCTTATTCTTGTCCAATTAGGGTTTCTAACCAATCTTGTGCATCCAGTAGGTGTGTTTGTGTCATTGGATGAATAATTAGGTCATTTTGGTCTTCGCTAGGCTTATTCTTGTCCAATTAGGGTTTCTAACCTATCTTATGCATCCAATAGGTGGGTTTGGGTCATTGGATAAACAATTAGATCATTTTCGTCCTCCCTACGCTTATTCTTGTCTAATTACGGTTTCTGACCAATCTTGTGCATCCAATAGGTGTGTTTGTGTCATTTGATGAACAATTAGGTCATTTTCATCCTCCCTAGACTTATGCTTGTCCAATTAGGGTTTCTAACCAATCTTGTTCATCCAATAGGTATGTTTGTATCATTGGATTAACAATTAGGTCATTTTCGCCTTCCATAGGCTTATTCTTGTCCAATTAGGGTTTCTAACAAATCTTGTGCATCCAATAAGTGAGTTTGTGTCATTGGATGAACATTTATGTCATTTTCAACCTCCCTACACTTAATCATGTCCAGTTAAGGTTTTTAACCAATCTTGTGCATCCAATAGTTGTGTTTGTGTCATTGGATGAACATTCAGGTCATATTCGTCCTCTCGAGGATTAGTCTTGTCCAATTAGGGTTTCTATCCAATCTTGTGCATCCAATAGGTGTGTTTGTGTCATTGGATGAACAATTAGGTTATTTTCGTCCTCCCTAGGCTTATTCTTGTCCAATTAGGCTTTCTAACCAATCGTGTGCATCCAATAGGTGTGTTTGTGTCATTGGATAAACAATTATGTTATTTTCGTCCTCCATAGGCTTATTCTTGTCCAATTAGGGTTTCTAACCAATCTTGAGCATCCAATAAGTGTGTTTGTGTCATCGGATGAATAATTAGGTCATTTTCGTCTTCCCTAGGCTTATTCTTGTCCAATTAGGTTTTCTAACCTATCTTATGCATCCAATAGGTGGGTTTGTGTCTTTGGATGAATAATTACGTCATTTTCGTCCTCGCTACGCTTTTTCTTGTCCAATTAGGGTTTCTAACCAATCTTTTGCATCCAATAGGTGTGTTTGTGTCACTGGATGAACATTTAGGTCATTTTTGTCCTCCGTAGGCTTATTCTTGTCCAATTAGGGTTTTCAACCAATCTTGTGCAACGAATAAGTTCGTTTGTGTCATTGGATGAACAATTAGGTCATTTTCTTCCTCCCTAAGCTTATTCTTGTCCAATTAGGGTTTCTAACCTATCTTATGCATCCGATAGGTGGGTTTGTGTCTTTGGATGAACAATTACCTCATTTTCATCCTCCCTACGCTTTTTCTTGTCCAATTAGGGTTTCTAACCAATCTTGTGCATCCAATAGGTGTGTTTGTGTCACTGGATGAACATTTAGGTCATTTTTGTCCTCCGTAGGCCTATTCTTGTCCAATTAGGGTTTTCAACCAATCTTGTGCAACGAATGAGTTCGTTTGTGTCATTGGATGAACAATTAGGTCATTTTCGTCCTCCCTAAGCTTATTCTTGTCCAATTAGGGTTTCTAACCAATCTTGTGCATCCAATAGGTATGTTTGTATCATTGGATGAACAATTAGGTCATTTTCGTCTTCCCTAGGCTTATTCTTGTCCAATTAGGGTTTTTAACCAATCTTGTGCATCCAATAGGTGTGTTTGTGTCATTGGATGAACATTTATTTCATTTTCGTCCTCCCTCCACTTAATCATGTCCAATTAAGGTTTTTAACCAAACTTGTGCATCCAATAGTTGTATTTGTGTCATTGGATGAACATTCAGGTCATTTTCGTCCTCCTGAGGCTTATTCTAGTCCAATTAGGGTTTCTAACCAATTCTGTGCATCCAATAGGTGTGATTGTGTCATTGGATGAACAATTAGGTTATTTTCGTCTTCCCTAGGCTTATTCTTGTCCAATTAGGCTTTCTAACCAATCTTGTGCATCCAATAGGTGTGTTTGTGTCATTGGATGAACAATTATATCATTTTCATCCTCGCTAGGCTTATTCTTGTCCCATTAGGGTTTCTAACCTATATTATGCATCCAATATATGGGTTTGTGTCATAGGATGAACATTCAGGTCATATTCGTCCTCTCGAGGATTAGTCTTGTCCAATTAGGGTTTCTATCCAATCTTGTGCATCCAATAGGTGTGTTTGTGTCATTGGATGAACAATTAGGTTATTTTCGTCCTCCCTAGGCTTACTCTTGTCCAATTAGGCTTTCTAACCAATCGTGTGCATCGAATAGGTGTGTTTGTGTCATTGGATAAACAATTATGTTATTTTCGTCCTCCATAGGCTTATTCTTGTCCAATTAGGGTTTCTAACCAATCTTGTGCATCCAATAAGTGTGTTTGTGTCATTGGATGAATAATTAGATCATTTTCGTCTTCCCTTGGCTTATTCTTGTCCAATTAGGGTTTCTAACCTATCTTATGCATCCAATAGGGGGGTTTGTGTCTTTGGATGAACAATTACGTCATTTTCGTCCTCCCTAGGCTTATTCTTGTCCAATTAGGGTTTCTAACCAATCTTGTGCATCCTATAGGTGTGTTTGTGTCATTGGATGAACAGTTGTCATTTTCGTCCTCCCTAGGGATTTTCTTGTCCAATTAGGGTTTCTAACCTATATTATGCGTCCAATATGTGGGTTTGTGTCATTGGATGAATAATTATGTCATTTTCGTCCTTCCGAGGCTTATTCTTGTCCAATTAGGGTTTCTAACCAATCTTGTGCATTTAATACGTGTGTTTGTGTCATTAGATGAACATTTAGGTCATTTTTGTCTTCCCTAGGCTTATTCTAGTCCAATTAGGGTTTCTAACCTATATTATGCATCCAATAGGTGGGTTTGTGTCATTGGATGAACAATTAGGTCATTTTCATCCTCCCTACGCTTATTCTTGTCCAATTAGGGTTTCTAACCAATCTTGTGCATCCAATAGGTGTATTTATGTCATTGGATGAATATTTAGGTCATTTTTGTCCTCCCTAGGTTTATTCTTGTCCAATTAGGGTTTTCAACCAATCTTGTGCAACGTGTAAGTTCGTTTGTGTCATTGGATGAACAATTAGGTCATTTTCGTCCTCCCTAGGCTTATTCTTGTCCAATTAGGGTTTCTAACCAATCTTGTGCATCCAATAGGTATGTTTGTATCATTGCATGAACAATTAGGTCATTTTCGTCTTCCCTAGGCTTATTCTTATCAAATTATGGTTTTTAACCAATCTTGTGCATCAAATAGGTGTGTTTGTGTCATTGGATGAACATTTAGGTCATTTTTGTCCTCCGTAGGCTTATTCTTGTCCAATTAGGGTTTTCAACCAATCTTGTGCAACGAATAAGTTCGTTTGTGTCATTGGATGAACAATTAGGTCATTTTCGTCCTCCCTAAGCTTATTCTTGTTCAATTAGGGTTTCTAACCAATCTTGTGCATCCAATAGGTATGTCTGTATCATTGGATGAACAATTAGGTCATTTTCGTCTTCCCTAGGCTTATTCTTGTCCAATTAGGGTTTTTAACCAATCTTGTGCATCCAATAGGTGTGTTTGTGTCATTGGATGAACATTTATTTCATTTTCGTCCTCCCTCCACTTAATCATGTCCAATTAAGGTTTTTAACCAAACTTGTGCATCCAATAGTTGTATTTGTGTCATTGGATGAACATTCAGGTCATTTTCGTCCTCCTGAGGCTTATTCTAGTCCAATTAGGGTTTCTAACCAATTTTGTGCATCCAATACGTGTGATTGTGTCATTGGATGAACAATTAGGTTATTTTCGTCTTCCCTAGGCTTATTCTTGTCCAATTAGGCTTTCTAACCAATCTTGTGCATCCAATAGGTGTGTTTGTGTCATTGGATGAACAATTATATCATTTTCATCCTCGCTAGGCTTATTCTTGTCCCATTAGGGTTTCTAACCTTTATTATGCATCCAATATATGGGTTTGTGTCATAGGATGAACATTCAGGTCATATTCGTCCTCTCGAGGATTAGACTTGTCCAATTAGGGTTTCTATCCAATCTTGTGCATCCAATAGGTGTGTTTGTGTCATTGGATGAACAATTAGGTTATTTTCGTCCTCCCTAGGCTTACTCTTGTCCAATTAGGCTTTCTTACCAATCGTGTGCATCGAATAGGTGTGTTTGTGTCATTGGATAAACAATTATGTTATTTTCGTCCTCCATAGGCTTATTCTTGTCCAATTAGGGTTTCTAACCAATCTTGTGCATCCAATAAGTGTGTTTGTGTCATTGGATGAATAATTAGGTCATTTTCGTCTTCCCTAGGCTTATTCTTGTCCAATTAGGGTTTCTAACCTATCTTATGCATCCAATAGGTGGGTTTGTGTCATTGGATGAACAATTAGGTCATTTTCGTCCTCCCTACGCTTATTCTAGTCCAATTAGGGTTTCTAACCAATCTTGTGCATCCAATAGGTGTGTTTGTGTCACTGGATGAATAATTCGGTCGTTTTTGTCCTCCCTAGGTTTATTCTTGTCCAATTAGGGTTTTCAACCAATCTTGTGCAACGTATAAGTTCGTTTGTGTCATTGGATGAACAGTTAGGTCATTTTCGTCTTCCCTAGGCTTATTCTTGTCCAATTAGGGTTTTCAACCAATCTTGTGCAACGTATAAGTTCGTTTGTGTCATTGGATGAACAATTAGGTCATTTTCGTCCTCCCTAGGCTTATTCTTGTCCAATTAGGGTTTCTAACCAATCTTTTGCATCCAATAGGTATGTTTGTATCATTGGATGAACAATTAGGTCATTTTCGTCTTCCCTAGGCTTATTCTTGTCAAATTATGGTTTTTAACTAATCTTGTGCATCCAATAGGTGTGTTTGTGTCATTGGATGAACATTTATGTCATTTTCGTCCTCCCTACACTTAATCATGTCCAGTTAAGGTTTTTAACCAATCTTGTGCATCCAATAGTTGTGTTTGTGTCATTGGATGAACATTCTGGTCATATTCGTCCTCCCGAGGCTTATTCTAGTCCAATTAGGGTTTCTAACCAATTTTGTGCATCCAATAGGTGTGTTTGTGTCATTGGATGAACAATTAGGTTATTTTCGTCTTCCCTAGGCTTATTCTTGTCCAATTAGGGTTTCTAACCAATCTTGTGCATCCAATAGGTGTGTTTGTGTCATTGGATGAACAATTAGGTTATTTTCGTCTTCCCTAGGCTTATTCTTGTCCAATTAGGGTTTCTAACCAATCTTGTGCATCCAATAGGTGTGTTTGTTTCATTGGACGAACAATTAGGTTATTTTAGTCTTCCCTAGGCTTATTCTTGTCCGATTAGGGTTTCTAACCAATCTTGTGCATCCAATAGGTGTGTTTGTGTCATTGGATGAACAATTGTGTCATTTTTGTCCTCCCTAGGCTTATTCTTGTCCAATTAGGGTTTCTAACCAATCTTGTGCATCGAATAGGTGCGTTTGTGTCATTGGATGAACAATCATGTCATTTTCGTCCTCCCTAGGCTTATTCTTGTCCAATTAGGGTTTCTACGCAATCTTGTGCATCCAATTAGTGTGTTTGTGTCATTGGATGAATAATTATGTCATTTTCATCCTCCCGAGGCTTATTCTTGTCCAATTAGGGTTTCTATCCAATCTTGTGCATTTAATACGTGTGTTTGTGTCATTAGATGAACATTTAGGTCATTTTTGTCTTCCCTAGGCTTATTCTAGTCCAATTAGGGTTTCTAACCTATCTTATGCATCCAATAGGTGGGTTTGTGTCATTGGATGAACAATTAGGTCATTTTCGTCCTCCGTACGCTTATTCTTGTCCAATTAGGGTTTCTAACCTATCTTATGCATCCAATAGGTGGATTTGTGTCATTGGATGAACAATTAGGTCATTTTCGTCCTCCCTACGCTTTTTCTTGTCCAATTAGGGTTTCTAACCAATCTTGTGCAACGAATAAGTTCGTTTGTGTCATTGGATGAATAATTAGGTCATTTTTGTCCTCCCTAGGCTTATTCTTGTCCAATTAGGGTTTCAAACCAATCTTGTGCATCCAATAGGTATGTTTGTATCATTGGATGAACAATTAGTTCATTTTCGTCTTCCCTAGGCTTATTCTTGTCCAATTAGGGTTTCTAACCAATCTTGTGCATCCAATAGGTATGTTTGTATCATTGCATGAACAATTAGGTTATTTTCGTCTTCCCTAGGCTTATTCTTGTCCAATTAGCGTTTCTAACCAATCTTGTGCATCCAATAGGTGTGTTTGTGTCATTGGATGAACAATTAGGTTATTTTCGTCCTCCCTAAGCTTATTCTTGTCCAATTAGGGTTTCTAACCAATCTTGTGCATCAAATAGGTGTGTTTGTGTCATTGGATGAACAATTATGTCATTTTCGTCCTCCCTAGGCTTATTCTTGTCCAATTAGGGTTTCTAACCAATCTTGTGCATCCAATAAGTGTGTTTGTGTCATTGGATGAATAATTAGGTCAATTTCGTCCTCCCTAGGCTTAATCTTGTCCAATTAGGGTTTCTAACCAATCTCGTGCATCCAATAGGTGTGTTTTTGTCATTGGATGAACAGTTATGTCATTTTCGTCCTCCCTAGGCTTATTCTTGTCCAATTAGGGTTTCTAACCAATTTTGTGCATCCAATAGGTGTGTTTGTGTCGTTGGATGAAAAATTAGGTTATTTTCGTCCTCCCTAGGCTTATTCTTGTCCAATTAGGGTTTCTAACCAATCTTGTGCATCCAATAGGTGTGTTTGTGTCATTGGATGAACAATTATGTCATTTTCGTCCTCCCTAGGCTTATTCTTGTCCAATTAGGGTTTCTAACCAATCTTGTGCATCGAATAGGTGTGTTTGTTTCATTGGATGAACAATTATGTCATTTTCGTCCTCCCTAGGGTTATTCTTGTCCAATTAGGGTTTCTGACCAATCTTGTGCATCCAATAAGTGTGTTTGTGTCATTGGATGAACAATTATGTCATTTTCGTCCTCCCTAGGCTTATTCTTGTCCAATTAGGGTTTCTAACCAATCTTGTGCATCCAATAGGTGTGTTTGTGTCATTGGATGAACACATATGTCATTTTCGTCCTCCCTAGGCTTATTCTTGTCCAATTAGGGTTTCTAACCAATCTTGTGCATCCAATAAGTGTGTTTGTGTCATTGGATGAATAATTATGTCATTTTCATCCTCCCGAGGCTTATTCTTGTCCAATTAGGGTTTCTATCCAATCTTGTGCATTTAATACGTGTGTTTGTGTCATTAGATGAACATTTAGGTCATTTTTGTCTTCCCTAGGCTTATTCTAGTCCAATTAGGGTTTCTAACCTATCTTATGCATCCAATAGGTGGGTTTGTGTCATTGGATGAACAATTAGGTCATTTTCGTCCTCCGTACGCTTATTCTTGTCCAATTAGGGTTTCTAACCTATCTTATGCATCCAATAGGTGGATTTGTGTCATTGGATGAACAATTAGGTCATTTTCGTCCTCCCTACGCTTTTTCTTGTCCAATTAGGGTTTCTAACCAATCTTGTGCAACGAATAAGTTCGTTTGTGTCATTGGATGAATAATTAGGTCATTTTTGTCCTCCCTAGGCTTATTCTTGTCAAATTAGGGTTTCAAACCAATCTTGTGCATCCAATAGGTATGTTTGTATCATTGGATGAACAATTAGTTCATTTTCGTCTTCCCTAGGCTTATTCTTGTCCAATTAGGGTTTCTAACCAATCTTGTGCATCCAATAGGTATGTTTGTATCATTGCATGAACAATTAGGTTATTTTCGTCTTCCCTAGGCTTATTCTTGTCCAATTAGCGTTTCTAACCAATCTTGTGCATCCAATAGGTGTGTTTGTGTCATTGGATGAACAATTAGGTTATTTTCGTCCTCCCTAAGCTTATTCTTGTCCAATTAGGGTTTCTAACCAATCTTGTGCATCAAATAGGTGTGTTTGTGTCATTGGATGAACAATTATGTCATTTTCGTCCTCCCTAGGCTTATTCTTGTCCAATTAGGGTTTCTAACCAATCTTGTGCATCCAATAAGTGTGTTTGTGTCTTTGGATGAATAATTAGGTCAATTTCGTCCTCCCTAGGCTTAATCTTGTCCAATTAGGGTTTCTAACCAATCTTGTGCATCCAATAGGTGTGTTTTTGTCATTGGATGAACAGTTATGTCATATTCGTCCTCCCTAGGCTTATTCTTGTCCAATTAGGGTTTCTAACCTATATGATGCGTCCAATATGTGCGTTTGTGTCATTGGATGAACAATTATGTCATTTTCGTCCTCCCTATGCTTTTTCTTGTCCAATTAGGGTTTCTAACCAATCTTGTGCATCCAATAGGTGTGTTTGTGTCATTGGATGAATATTTAGGTCATTTTTGTCCTCCCTAGGCTTATTCTTGTCCAATTAGGGTTTTCAACCAATCTTGTGTAACGTATAAGTTCGTTTGTGTCATTGGGTGAACATTTAGGTCATTTTCGTCCTCCCTAGGCTTATTCTTGTCCAATTAGGGTTTCTAACCAATCTTGTGCAACCAATAGGTATGTTTGTATCATTGGATGAACAATTAGGTCATTTACGTCTTCCCTAGGCTTATTCTTGTCAAATTATGGTTTTTAACCAATCTTGTGCATCCAATAGGTGTGTTTGTGTCATTGGATGAACATTTATGTCATTTTCGTCTTCCCTACACTTAATCATGTCCAGTTAAGGTTTTTAACCAATCTTGTGCATTCAATAGTTGTGTTTGTGTCATTGGATGAACATTCAGGTGATTTTCGTCCTCCCGAGGCTTATTCTAGTCCAATTAGGGTTTCTAACCAATTTTGTGCATCCAGTAGGTGTGTTTGTGTCATTGGATGAACAATTAGGTTATTTTCGTCCTCCCTAGGCTTATTCTTGTCCAATTAGGGTTTGTAACCAATCTTGTGCATCCAATAGGTGTGCTTGTGTCATTGGATCAACAATTATGTCATTTTCGTCCTCCCTAGGGTTATTCTTGTCCAATTAGGGTTTCTAACCAATCTTGTGCATCCAATAAGTGTGTTTGTGTCATTGGATGAACAATTATGTCATTTTCGTCCTCCCTACGCTTATTCTTGTCCAATTAGGGTTTCTAACCAATTTTGTGCATCCAATAGGTGTGTTTGTGTCATTGGATGAACACATATGTCATTTTCGTCCTCCCTAGGCTTAATCTTGTCCAATTAAGGTTTCTAACCAATCTTGTGCATCCAATAAGTGTGTTTGTGTCATTGGATGAAGAATTAGGTCAATTTCGTCCTCCCTAGGCTTCTTCTTGTCCAATTAGGGTTTCTAACCAATCTTGTGCATCCTATAGGTGTGTTTGTGTCATTGGATGAACAGTTATGTCATTTTCGTCCTCCCTAGGCTTTTTCTTGTCCAATTAGGGTTTCTTACCTATATTATGCGTCCAATATGTGGCTTTGTGTCATTGGATGAATAATTATGTCATTTTCGACCTCCCGAGGCTTATTCTTGTCCAATTAGGGTTTCTAACCAATCTTGTGCATTTAATACGTGTGTTTGTGTCATTAGATGAACATTTAGGTCATTTTTGTCTTCCCTAGGCTTATTCTAGTCCAATTAGGGTTTCTAACCAATCTTGTGCATCCAATAGGTGTCTTTGTGTCACTGGATGAATAATTAGGTCGTTTTTGTCCTCCCTAGGTTTATTCTTGTCCAATTAGGGTTTTCAACCAATCTTGTGCAACTTATAAGTTCGTTTGTGTCATTGGATGAACAATTAGGTCATTTTCGTCCTCCCTAGGCTTATTCTTGTCCAATTAGGGTTTCTAACCAATCTTTTGCATCCAATTGGTATGTTTGTATCATTGGATGAACAATTAGGTCATTTTCGTCTTCCATAGGCTTATTCTTGTCAAATTATGGTTTTTAACTAATCTTGTGCATCCAATAGTTGTGTTTGTGTCATTGGATGAACATTCTGGTCATATTCGTCTTCCCGAGGCTTATTCTAGTCCAATTAGGGTTTCTAACCAATCTTGTGCATCCAATAGGTGTGTTTGTGTCATTGGATGAACAATTAGGTTATTTTCGTCTTCCCTAGGCTTATTCTTGTCCAATTAGGGTTTCTAACCAATCTTGTGCATCCAATAGGTGTGTTTGTGTCATTGGATGAACAATTAGGTTATTTTCGTCTTCCCTAGGCTTATTCTTGTCCAAATAGGGTTTCTAACCAATCTTGTGCATCCAATAGGTGTGTTTGTGTCATTGGATGAACAATTATGTCATTTTCGTCCTCCCTAGGTTTATTCTTGTCCAATTAGGGTTTCTAACCAATCTTGTGCATCGAATAGGTGTGTTTGTGTCATTGGATGAACAATTATGTCATTTTCGTCCTCCCTAGGCTTATTCTTGTCCAATTAGGGTTTCTAACCAATCTTGTGCATCCAATAAGTGTGTTTGTGTCATTGGATGAATAATTAGGTCAATTTCGTCCTCCCTAGGCTTAATCTTGTCCAATTAGGGTTTCTAACCAATCTCGTGCATCCAATAGGTGTGTTTTTGTCATTGGATGAACAGTTATGTCATTTTCGTCCTCCCTAGGCTTATTCTTGTCCAATTAGGGTTTCTAACCAATTTTGTGCATCCAATAGGTGTGTTTGTGTCGTTGGATGAAAAATTAGGTTATTTTCGTCCTCCCTAGGCTTATTCTTGTCCAATTAGGGTTTCTAACCAATCTTGTGCATCCAATAGGTGTGTTTGTGTCATTGGATGAACAATTATGTCATTTTCGTCCTCCCTAGGCTTATTCTTGTCCAATTAGGGTTTCTAACCAATCTTGTGCATCCAATAGGTGTGTTTGTGTCATTGGATGAACACATATGTCATTTTCGTCCTCCCTAGGCTTATTCTTGTCCAATTAGGGTTTCTAACCAATCTTGTGCATCCAATAAGTGTGTTTGTGTCATTGGATGAAGAATTAGGTCAATTTCGTCCTCCCTAGGCTTATTCTTGTCCAATTAGGGTTTCTAACCAAACTTGTGCATCCTATAGGTGTGTTTGTGTCATTGGATGAACAGTTATGTCATTTTCGTCCTCCCTAGGCTTTTTCTTGTCCAATTAGGGTTTCTTACCTATATTATGCGTCCAATATGTGGCTTTGTGTCATTGGATGAATAATTATGTCATTTTCGACCTCCCGAGGCTTATTCTTGTCCAATTAGGGTTTCTAACCAATCTTGTGCATTTAATACGTGTGTTTGTGTCATTAGATGAACATTTAGGTCATTTTTGTCTTCCCTAGGCTTATTCTAGTCCAATTAGGGTTTCTAACCAATCTTGTGCATCCAATAGGTGTCTTTGTGTCACTGGATGAATAATTAGGTCGTTTTTGTCCTCCCTAGGTTTATTCTTGTCCAATTAGGGTTTTCAACCAATCTTGTGCAACTTATAAGTTCGTTTGTGTCATTGGATGAACAATTAGGTCATTTTCGTCCTCCCTAGGCTTATTCTTGTCCAATTAGGGTTTCTAACCAATCTTTTGCATCCAATTGGTATGTTTGTATCATTGGATGAACAATTAGGTCATTTTCGTCTTCCATAGGCTTATTCTTGTCAAATTATGGTTTTTAACTAATCTTGTGCATCCAATAGTTGTGTTTGTGTCATTGGATGAACATTCTGGTCATATTCGTCTTCCCGAGGCTTATTCTAGTCCAATTAGGGTTTCTAACCAATCTTGTGCATCCAATAGGTGTGTTTGTGTCATTGGATGAACAATTAGGTTATTTTCGTCTTCCCTAGGCTTATTCTTGTCCAATTAGGGTTTCTAACCAATCTTGTGCATCCAATAGGTGTGTTTGTGTCATTGGATGAACAATTAGGTTATTTTCGTCTTCCCTAGGCTTATTCTTGTCCAAATAGGGTTTCTAACCAATCTTGTGCATCCAATAGGTGTGTTTGTGTCATTGGATGAACAATTATGTCATTTTCGTCCTCCCTAGGCTTATTCTTGTCCAATTAGGGTTTCTAACCAATCTTGTGCATCGAATACGTGTGTTTGTGTCATTGGATGAACAATTAGGTCATTTTCGTCCTCCCTAGGCTTATTCTTGTCCAATTAGGGTTTCTAACCTATATTCTGCGTCCAATATGTGGGTTTGTGTCATTGGATGAACAATTATGTCATTTTCGTCCTCCCTACGCTTTTGCTTGTCCAGTTAGGGTTTCTAACCAATCTTGTGCATCCAATAGGTGTGTTTGTGTCACTGGATGAATATTTAGGTCATTTTTGTCCTCCCTAGGCTTATATTTGTCCAATTAGGGTTTCTAACCAATCTTGTGCAACCAATAGGTATGTTTGTATCATTGGATGAACAATTAGGTCATTTACGTCTTCCCTTGGCTTATTCTTGTCAAATTATGGTTTTTAACCAATCTTGTGCATCCAATAGGTGTGTTTGTGTCATTGGATGAACATTTTTGTCATTTTCGTCCTCCCTACACTTAATCATGTCCAGTTAAGGTTTTTAACCAATCTTGTGCATCCAATAGTTGTGTTTGTGTCATTGGATGAACATTCAGGTGATTTTCGTCCTCCCGAGGCTTATTCTAGTCCAATTAGGGTTTCTAACCAATTTTGTGCATCCAATAGGTGTGTTTGTGTCGTTGGATGAACAATTAGGTTATTTTCGTCCTCCCTAGGCTTATTCTTGTCCAATTAGGGTTTCTAACCAATCTTGTGCATCCAATAGGTGTGTTTGTGTCATTAGATGAACAATTATGTCATTTTCGTCCTCCCTAGGGTTATTCTTGTCCAATTAGGGTTTCTAAACAATCTTGTGCATCCAATAAGTGTGTTTGTGTCATTGGATGAACAATTATGTCATTTTCGTCCTCCCTAGGCTTATTCTTGTCCAGTTGGGGTTTCTAACCAATCTTGTGCATCCAATAGGTGTGTTTGTGTCATTGGATGAACACATATGTCATTTTCGTCCTCCCTAGGCTTATTCTTGTCCAATTAGGGTTTCTAACCAATCTTGTGCATCCAATAAGTGTGTTTGTGTCATTGGATGAAGAATTAGGTCAATTTCGTCCTCCCTAGGCTTATTCTTGTCCAATTAGGGTTTCTAACCAATCTTGTGCATCCTATAGGTGTGTTTGTGTCATTGGATGAACAGTTATGTCATTTTCGTCCTCCCTATGCTTTTTCTTCTCCAATTATGGTTTCTAACCTATCTTATGCATCCAATAGGTGGATTTGTGTCATTGCATGAACAATTAGGTCATTTTCGTCCTCCCTACGCTTATTCTTGTCCAATTAGGGTTTCTAACCTATCGTATGCATCCAATAGGTGGATTTGTGTCATTGGATGAACAATTAGATCATTTTCGTCCTCCCTACGCTTTTTCTTGTCCAATTAGGGTTTCTAACCAATCTTGTGCAACGAATAAGTTCGTTTGTGACATTGGATGAATAATTAGGTCATTTTTGTCCTCCTTAGGCTTATTCTTGTTCAATTAGGGTTTCAAACCAATCTTGTGCATCCAATAGGTGTGTTTGTGTCATTGGATGAACATTTATGTCATTTTCAACCTCCCTACACTTAATCATGTCCAGTTAAGGTTTTTAACCAATCTTGTGCATCCAATAGTTGTTTTTGTGTCATTGGATGAACATTCAGGTCATATTCGTCCTCCCGAGGATTAGTCTTGTCCAATTAGGGTTTCTAACCAATCTTGTGCATCCAATAGGTGTGTTTGTGTCATTGGATGAAGGATTAGGTTATTTTCGTCCTCCCTAGCGTTTTTCTTGTCCAATTAGGCTTTCTAACCAATCGTGTGCATCCAATAGGTGTGTTTGTGTCATTGGATGAACAATTATGTTATTTTCGTCCTCCATAGGCTTATTCTTGTCCAATTAGGGTTTCTAACCAATCTTGTGCATCCCATAAGTGTGTTTGTGTCATTGGATGAACATTTATGTCATTTTCAACCTCCCTACACTTAATCATGTCCAGTTAAGGTTTTTAACCAATCTTGTGCATCCAATAGTTATGTTTGTGTCATTGGATGAACATTCAGGTCATATTCGTCCTCTCGAGGATTAGTCTTGTCCAATTAGGGTTTCTATCCAATCTTGTGCATCCAATAGTTGTGTTTGTGTCATTGGATGAAAATTCTGGTCATATTCGTCCTCCCGAGGCTTATTCTAGTCCAATTAGGGTTTCTAACCAATTTTGTGCATCCAATAGGTGTGTTTGTCTCATTGGATGAACAATTAGGTTATTTTCGTCCTCCCTAGGCTTAATCTTGTCCAATTAGGGTTTCTAGCCAATCTCATGCATCCAATAGGTGTGTTTGTGTCATTGGATGAACAGTTATGTCATTTTCGTCCTCCCTAGGCTTATTCTTGTCCAATTAGGGTTTCTAACCAATCTTGTGCATCCAATAGGTGTGTTTGTGTCATTGGATGAACACATATGTCATTTTTGTCCTCCCTAGGCTTTTTCTTGTCCAATTAGGGTTTCTAACCAATCTTGTGCATCCAATAGGTGTGTTTGTGTCACTGGATGAACATTTAGGTCATTTTTGTCCTCCGAAGGCTTATTCTTGTCCAATTAGGGTTTTCAACCAATCTTGTGCAACGAATAAGTTCGTTTGTGTCATTGGATGAACAATTAGGTCATTTTCGTCCTCCCTAGGGTTATTCTTGTCCAATTAGGGTTTCTAACCAATCTTGTGTATCCAATAGGTGTGTTTGTGTCACTGGATGAACATTTAGGTCATTTTTGTCCTCCGTAGGCTTATTCTTGTCCAATTAGGGTTTTCAACCAATCTTGTGCAACGAATAAGTTCGTTTGTGTCATTGGATGAACAATTAAGTCATTTTCGTCCTCCCTAGGGTTATTCTTGTCCAATTAGGGTTTCTAACCAATCTTGTGCATCCAATAAGTGTGTTTGTGTCATTGGATGAACAATTATGTCATTTTCGTCCTCCCTAGGCTTATTCTTGTCCAATTACGGTTTCTAACCAATCTTGTGCATCCAATAAGTGTGTTTGTGTCATTGGATGAACAATTATGTCATTTTCGTCCTCCCTAGGTTTATTCTTGTCCAATTAGGGTTTCTAACCAATCTTGTGCATCCAATAGGTGTGTTTGTGTCATTGGATGAATACATATGTCATTTTCGTCCTCCCTTGGCTTATTCTTGTCCAATTAGTGTTTCTAACCTATATTATGCGTCCAATATGTGGCTTTGTGTCATTGGATGAATAATTATGTCATTTTCGACCTCCCGAGGCTTATTCTTGTCCAATTAGGGTTTCTAACCAATCTTGTGCATCCAATAGGTGTGTTTGTGTCACTGGATGAACATTTAGGTCATTTTTGTCCTCCGAAGGCTTATTCTTGTCCAATTAGGGTTTTCAACCAATCTTGTGCAACGAATAAGTTCGTTTGTGTCATTGGATGAACAATTAGGT
>JBBPBS010001217.1:1527531-1539216 GCA_037974835.1 Cicer judaicum | reverse complement strand
TAGGCTTATTCTTGTCAAATTATGGTTTTTAACCAATCTTGTGCATCCAATAGGTGTGTTTGTGTCATTGGATGAACATTTATGTCATTTTCGTCCTCCCTACACTTAATCATGTCCAGTTAAGGTTTTTAACCAATCTTGTGCATCCAATAGTTGTGTTTGTGTCATTGGATGAACAATTAGGTTATTTTAGTCTTCCCTAGGCTTATTCTAGTCCAATTAGGGTTTCTAACCAATCTTGTGCATCCAATAGGTGTGTTTGTGTCATTGGATGAACAATTAGGTTATTTTCGTCTTCCCTAGGCTTATTCTTGTCCAATTAGGGTTTCTAACCAATCTTGTGCATCCAATAGGTGTGTTTGTGTCATTGGATGAACAATTATGTCATTTTCGTCCTCCCTAGGCTTATTCTTGTCCAATTAGGGTTTCTAACCAATCTTGTGCATCCAATAGGTGTGTTTGTGTCATTGGATGAACAATTATGTCATTTTCGTCCTCCCTAGGCTTATTCTTGTCCAATTAGGGTTTCTAACCAATCTTGTGTATCGAATAGGTGTGTTTGTGTCATTGGATGAACAATTAGGTTATTTTCGTCTTCCCTAGGCTTATTCTTGTCCAATTAGGGTTTCTAACCAAATTTGTGCATCCAATAGGTGTGTTTGTGTCATTGGATGAACAATTATGTCATTTTCGTCCTCCCTACGCTTTTTCTTGTCCAATTAGGGTTTCTAACCAATCTTGTGCATCCAATAGGTGTGTTTGTGTCACTCGATGAATATTTAGGTCATTTTTGTCCTCCCTAGGCTTATTCTTGTCCAATTAGGGTTTTCAACCAATCTTGTGCAACGTATAACTTCGTTTGTGTCATTGGATGAACAATTACGTTATTTTCGTCTTCCCTAGGCTTATTCTTGTCCAATTAGGGTTTCTAACCAATCTTGTGCATCCAATAGGTGTGTTTGTGTCATTGGATGAACAATTATGTCATTTTCGTCCTCCCTAGGCTTATTCTTGCCCAATTAGGGTTTCTAACCAATCTTGTGTATCGAATAGGTGTGTTTGTGTCATTGGATGAACAATTAGGTTATTTTCATCTTCCCTAGGCTTATTCTTGTCCAATTAGGGTTTCTAACCAAATTTGTGCATCCAATAGGTGTGTTTGTGTCATTGGATGAACAATTATGTCATTTTCGTCCTCCCTACGCTTTTTCTTGTCCAATTAGGGTTTCTAACCAATCTTGTGCATCCAATAGGTGTGTTTGTGTCACTCGATGAATATTTAGGTCATTTTTGTCCTCCCTAGGCTTATTCTTGTCCAATTAGGGTTTTCAACCAATCTTGTGCAACGTATAACTTCGTTTGTGTCATTGGATGAACAATTAGGTCATTTTCATCCTCCCTAGGCTTATTCTTGTCCAATTAGGGTTTCTAACCAATCTTGTGCATCCAATAGGTATGTTTGTATCATTGGATGAACAATTAGGTCATTTACGTCTTCCCTAGGCTTATTCTTGTCAAATTATGGTTTTTAACCAATCTTGTGCATCCAATAGGTGTGTTTGTGTCATTGGATGAACATTTATGTCATTTTCGTCCTCCCTACACTTAATCATGTCCAGTTAAGGTTTTTAACCAATCTTGTGCATCCAATAGTTGTGTTTGTGTCATTGGATGAACATTCTGGTCATATTCGTCCTCCCGAGGCTTATTCTTGTCCAATTAGGGTTTCTAACCAATCTTGTGCATCCAATAGGTGTGTTTGTGTCATTGGATGAACAATTAGGTTATTTTCGTCTTCCCTAGGCTTATTCTTGTCCAATTAGGGTTTCTAACCAATCTTGTGCATCCAATAGGTGTGTTTGTGTCATTGGATGAACAATTAGGTTATTTTCGTCTTCCCTAGGCTTATTCTTGTCCAATTAGGGTTTCTAACCAATCTTGTGCATCCAATAGGTGTGTTTGTTTCATTGGACGAACAATTAGGTTATTTTAGTCTTCCCTAGGCTTATTCTTGTCCGATTAGGGTTTCTAACCAATCTTGTGCATCCAATAGGTGTGTTTGTGTCATTGGATGAACAATTGTGTCATTTTTGTCCTCCCTAGGCTTATTCTTGTCCAATTAGGGTTTCTAACCAATCTTGTGCATCGAATAGGTGCGTTTGTGTCATTGGATGAACAATCATGTCATTTTCGTCCTCCCTAGGCTTATTCTTGTCCAATTAGGGTTTCTACGCAATCTTGTGCATCCAATTAGTGTGTTTGTGTCATTGGATGAATAATTAGGTCAATTTCGTCCTCCCTAGGCTTAATCTTGTCCAATTAGGGTTTCTAACCAATCTTGTGCATCCAATAGGTGTGTTTTTGTCATTGGATGAACAGTTATGTCATATTCGTCCTCCCTAGGCTTATTCTTGTCCAATTAGGGTTTCTAACCTATATGATGCGTCCAATATGTGCGTTTGTGTCATTGGATGAACAATTATGTCATTTTCGTCCTCCCTATGCTTTTTCTTGTCCAATTAGGGTTTCTAACCAATCTTGTGCATCCAATAGGTGTGTTTGTGTCATTGGATGAATATTTAGGTCATTTTTGTCCTCCCTAGGCTTATTCTTGTCCAATTAGGGTTTTCAACCAATCTTGTGTAACGTATAAGTTCGTTTGTGTCATTGGGTGAACATTTAGGTCATTTTCGTCCTCCCTAGGCTTATTCTTGTCCAATTAGGGTTTCTAACCAATCTTGTGCAACCAATAGGTATGTTTGTATCATTGGATGAACAATTAGGTCATTTACGTCTTCCCTAGGCTTATTCTTGTCAAATTATGGTTTTTAACCAATCTTGTGCATCCAATAGGTGTGTTTGTGTCATTGGATGAACATTTATGTCATTTTCGTCCTCGCTACACTTAATCATGTCCAGTTAAGGTTTTTAACCAATCTTGTGCATCCAATAGTTGTGTTTGTGTCATTGGATGAACATTCAGGTGATTTTCGTCCTCCCGAGGCTTATTCTAGTCCAATTAGGGTTTCTAACCAATTTTGTGCATCCAATAGGTGTGTTTGTGTCGTTGGATGAACAATTAGGTTATTTTCGTCCTCCCTAGGCTTATTCTTGTCCAATTAGGGTTTCTAACCAATCTTGTGCATCCAATAGGTGTGTTTGTGTCATTAGATGAACAATTATGTCATTTTCGTCCTCCCTAGGGTTATTCTTGTCCAATTAGGGTTTCTAACCAATCTTGTGCATCCAATAAGTGTGTTTGTGTCATTGGATGAACAATTATGTCATTTTCGTCCTCCCTAGGCTTATTCTTGTCCAGTTGGGGTTTCTAACCAATCTTGTGCATCCAATAGGTGTGTTTGTGTCATTGGATGAACACATATGTCATTTTCGTCCTCCCTAGGCTTATTCTTGTCCAATTAGGGTTTCTAACCAATCTTGTGCATCCAATAAGTGTGTTTGTGTCATTGGATGAAGAATTAGGTCAATTTCGTCCTCCCTAGGCTTATTCTTGTCCAATTAGGGTTTCTAACCAATCTTGTGCATCCTATAGGTGTGTTTGTGTCATTGGATGAACAGTTATGTCATTTTCGTCCTCCCTATGCTTTTTCTTCTCCAATTATGGTTTCTAACCTATCTTATGCATCCAATAGGTGGATTTGTGTCATTGCATGAACAATTAGGTCATTTTCGTCCTCCCTACGCTTATTCTTGTCCAATTAGGGTTTCTAACCTATCGTATGCATCCAATAGGTGGATTTGTATCATTGGATGAACAATTAGATCATTTTCGTCTTCCCTACGCTTTTTCTTGTCCAATTAGGGTTTCTAACCAATCTTGTGCAACGAATAAGTTCGTTTGTGACATTGGATGAATAATTAGGTCATTTTTGTCCTCCTTAGGCTTATTCTTGTCCAATTAGGGTTTCAAACCAATCTTGTGCATCCAATAGGTGTGTTTGTGTCATTGGATGAACATTTATGTCATTTTCAACCTCCCTACACTTAATCATGTCCAGTTAAGGTTTTTAACCAATCTTGTGCATCCAATAGTTGTTTTTGTGTCATTGGATGAACATTCAGGTCATATTCGTCCTCCCGAGGATTAGTCTTGTCCAATTAGGGTTTCTAACCAATCTTGTGCATCCAATAGGTGTGTTTGTGTCATTGGATGAACGATTAGGTTATTTTCGTCCTCCCTAGCGTTTTTCTTGTCCAATTAGGCTTTCTAACCAATCGTGTGCATCCAATAGGTGTGTTTGTGTCATTGGATGAACAATTATGTTATTTTCGTCCTCCATAGGCTTATTCTTGTCCAATTAGGGTTTCTAACCAATCTTGTGCATCCCATAAGTGTGTTTGTGTCATTGGATGAACATTTATGTCATTTTCAACCTCCCTACACTTAATCATGTCCAGTTAAGGTTTTTAACCAATCTTGTGCATCCAATAGTTATGTTTCTGTCATTGGATGAACATTCAGGTCATATTCGTCCTCTCGAGGATTAGTCTTGTCCAATTAGGGTTTCTATCCAATCTTGTGCATCCAATAGGTGTGTTTGTGTCATTGGATGAACAATTAGGTTATTTTCGTCCTCCCTAGGCTTATTCTTGTCCAATTAGGCTTTCTAACCAATCGTGTGCATCCAATAGGTGTGTTTGTGTCATTGTATAAACAATTATGTTATTTTCGTCCTCCATAGGCTTATTCTTGTCCAATTAGGGTTTCTAACCAATCTTGTGCATCCAATAAGTGTGTTTGTGTCATTGGATGAATAATTAGGTCATTTTCGTCTTCCCTAGGCTTATTCTTGTCCAATTAGGGTTTCTAACCAATCTTATGCATCCAATAGGAGGGTTTGTGTCTTTGGATGAACAATTACGTCATTTTCGTCCTCCCTACGCTTTTTCTTGTCCAATTAGGGTTTCTAACCAATCTTGTGCATCCAATAGGTGTGTTTGTGTCACTGGATGAACATTTAGGTCATTTTTGTCCTCCGAAGGCTTATTCTTGTCCAATTAGGGTTTTCAACCAATCTTGTGCAACGAATAAGTTCGTTTGTGTCATTGGATGAACAATTAGGTCATTTTCGTCCTCCCTAGGGTTATTCTTGTCCAATTAGGGTTTCTAACCAATCTTGTGCATCCAATAGGTGTGTTTGTGTCACTGGATGAACATTTAGGTCATTTTTGTCCTCCGTAGGCTTATTCTTGTCCAATTAGGGTTTTCAACCAATCTTGTGCAACGAATAAGTTCGTTTGTGTCATTGGATGAACAATTAGGTCATTTTCGTCCTCCCTAGGGTTATTCTTGTCCAATTAGGGTTTCTAACCAATCTTGTGCATCCAATAAGTGTGTTTGTGTCATTGGATGAACAATTATGTCATTTTCGTCCTCCCTAGGCTTATTCTTGTCCAATTAGGGTTTCTAACCAATCTTGTGCATCCAATAGGTGTGTTTGTGTCACTGGATGAAATTTTAGGTCATTTTTGTCCTCCGTAGGCTTATTCTTGTCCAATTAGGGTTTTCAACCAATCTTGTGCAACGAATAAGTTCGTTTGTGTCATTGGATGAACAATTAAGTCATTTTCGTCCTCCCTAGGGTTATTCTTGTCCAATTAGGGTTTCTAACCAATCTTGTGCATCCAATAAGTGTGTTTGTGTCATTGGATGAACAATTATGTCATTTTCGTCCTCCCTAGGCTTATTCTTGTCCAATTAGGGTTTCTAACCAATCTTGTGCATCCAATAAGTGTGTTTGTGTCATTGGATGAACAATTATGTCATTTTCGTCCTCCCTAGGCTTATTCTTGTCCAATTAGGGTTTCTAACCAATCTTGTGCATCCAATAGGTGTGTTTGTGTCATTGGATGAATACATATGTCATTTTCGTCCTCCCTTGGCTTATTCTTGTCCAATTAGGGTTTCTAACCTATATTATGCGTCCAATATGTGGCTTTGTGTCATTGGATGAATAATTATGTCATTTTCGACCTCCCGAGGCTTATTCTTGTCCAATTAGGGTTTCTAACCAATCTTGTACATTTAATACGTGTGTTTGTGTCATAAGATGAACATTTAGGTCATTTTTGTCTTCCCTAGGCTTATTCTAGTCCAATTAGGGTTTCTAACTTATCTTATGCATCCAATAGGTGGGTTTGTGTCACTGGATGAACAATTAGGTCATTTTCGTCCTCCCTACGCTTATTCTTGTCCAATTAGGGTTTCTAACCAATCTTGTGCATACAATAGGTGTGTTTGTGTCACTGGATGAATATTTAGGTCGTTGTTGTCCTTCCTAGGTTTATTCTTGTCCAATTAGGGTTTTCAACCAATCTTGTGCAACGTATAAGTTCGTTTGTGTCATTGGATGAACAATTAGGTCATTTTCGTCCTCCCTAGGCTTATTCTTGTCCAATTAGGGTTTCTAACCAATCTTTTGCATCCAATAGGTATGTTTGTATCATTGGATGAACAATTAGGTCATTTACGTCTTCCCTAGGCTTATTCTTGTCAAATTATGGTTTTTAACCAATCTTGTGCATCCAATAGGTGTGTTTGTGTCATTGGATGAACATTTATGTCATTTTCGTCCTCCCTACACTTAATCATGTCCAGTTAAGGTTTTTAACCAATCTTGTGCATCCAATAGTTGTGTTTGTGTCATTGGATGAACAATTAGGTTATTTTAGTCTTCCCTAGGCTTATTCTTGTCCAATTAGGGTTTCTGACCAATCTTGTGCATCCAATAAGTGTGTTTGTGTCATTGGATGAACAATTATGTCATTTTCGTCCTCCCTAGGCTTATTCTTGTCCAATTAGGGTTTCTAACCAATCTTGTGCTTCCAATAGGTGTGTTTGTGTCATTGGATGAACACATATGTCATTTTCGTCCTCCTTAGGCTTATTCTTGTCCAATTAGGGTTTCTAACCAATCTTGTGCATCCAATAAGTGTGTTTGTGTCATTGGATGAATAATTATGTCATTTTCATCCTCCCGAGGCTTATTCTTGTCCAATTAGGGTTTCTATCCAATCTTGTGCATCGAATAGGTGTGTTTGTGTCATTGGATGAACAATTATGTCATTTTCGTCCTCCCTAGGGTTATTCTTGTCCAATTAGGGTTTCTGACCAATCTTGTGCATCCAATAAGTGTGTTTGTGTCATTGGATGAACAATTATGTCATTTTCGTCCTCCCTAGGCTTATTCTTGTCCAATTAGGGTTTCTAACCAATCTTGTGCATCCAATAGGTGTGTTTGTGTCATTGGATGAACACATATGTCATTTTCGTCCTCCCTAGGCTTATTCTTGTCCAATTAGGGTTTCTAACCAATCTTGAGCATCCAATAAGTGTGTTTGTGTCATCGGATGAATAATTAGGTCATTTTCGTCTTCCCTAGGCTTATTCTTGTCCAATTAGGTTTTCTAACCTATCTTATGCATCCAATAGGTGGGGTTGTGTCTTTGGATGAACAATTACGTCA
Source organism: Cicer judaicum (assembly GCA_037974835.1). Classification (NCBI taxonomy): domain Eukaryota; kingdom Viridiplantae; phylum Streptophyta; class Magnoliopsida; order Fabales; family Fabaceae; genus Cicer; species Cicer judaicum. Next base: position 1,531,729 of record JBBPBS010001217.1, on the reverse strand, counting down.
TTTTCGTCCTCGCTACGCTTTTTCTTGTCCAATTAGGGTTTCTAACCAATCTTGTGCATCCAATAGGTGTGTTTGTGTCACTGGATGAACATTTAGGTCATTTTTGTCCTCCGTAGGCTTATTCTTGTCCAATTAGGGTTTTCAACCAATCTTGTGCAACGAATAAGTTCGTTTGTGTCATTGGATGAACAATTAGGTCATTTTCGTCCTCCCTACGCTTATTCTTGTCCAATTAGGGTTTCTAACCAATCTTGTGCATCCAATAGGTGTATTTATGTCACTGGATGAATATTTAGGTCATTTTTGTCCTCCCTAGGTTTATTCTTGTCCAATTAGGGTTTTCAACCAATCTTGTGCAACGTGTAAGTTCGTTTGTGTCATTGGATGAACAATTAGGTCATTTTCGTCCTCCCTAGGCTTATTCTTGTCCAATTAGGGTTTCTAACCAATCTTGTGCATCCAATAGGTATGTTTGTATCATTGCATGAACAATTAGGTCATTTTCGTCTTCCCTAGGCTTATTCTTATCAAATTATGGTTTTTAACCAATCTTGTGCATCAAATAGGTGTGTTTGTGTCATTGGATGAACATTTATGTCATTTTCGTCCTCCCTACACTTAATCATGTCCAGTTACGGTTTTTAACCAATCTTGTGCATCCAATAGTTGTGTTTGTGTCATTGGATGAAAATTCTGGTCATATTCGTCCTCCCGAGGCTTATTCTAGTCCAATTAGGGTTTCTAACCAATTTTGTGCATCCAATAGGTGTGTTTGTCTCATTGGATGAACAATTAGGTTATTTTCGTCCTCCCTAGGCTTAATCTTGTCCAATTAGGGTTTCTAGCCAATCTCATGCATCCAATAGGTGTGTTTGTGTCATTGGATGAACACTTATGTCATTTTCGTCCTCCCTAGGCTTATTCTTGTCCAATTAGGGTTTCTAACCAATCTTGTGCATCCAATAGGTGTGTTTGTGTCATTGGATGAACACATATGTCATTTTCGTCCTCCCTAGGCTTATTCTTGTCCAATTAGGGTTTCTAACCAATCTTGTGCATCCAATAAGTGTGTTTGTGTCATTGGATGAATAATAATGTCATTTTCGTCCTCCCTAGGCTTATTCTTGTCCAATTAGGGTTTCTAACCAATCTTGTGTATCGAATAGGTGTGTTTGTGTCATTGGATGAACATTTATGTCATTTTCGTCCTCCCTACACTTAATCATGTCCAGTTAAGGTTTTTAACCAATCTTGTGCATCCAATAGTTGTGTTTGTGTCATTGGATGAACATTCTGGTCATATTCGTCCTCCCGAGGCTTATTCTTGTCCAATTAGGGTTTCTAACCAATCTTGTGCATCCAATAGGTGTGTTTGTGTCATTGGATGAACAATTAGGTTATTTTCGTCTTCCCTAGGCTTATTCTTGTCCAATTAGGGTTTCTAACCAATCTTGTGCATCCAATAGGTGTGTTTGTGTCATTGGATGAACAATTAGGTCATTTTCGTCCTCCCTAGGCTTATTCTTGTCCAATTAGGGTTTTTAACGAATCTTGTGCATCCAATAGGTGTGTTTGTGTCATTGGATGAACAATTAGGACATTTTCGTCCTCCCTAGGCTTATTCTTGTCCAATTAGGGTTTTTAACGAATCTTGTGCATCCAATACGTGTGTTTGTGTCATTGGATGAACAATTAGGACATTTTCGTCCTCCCTAGGCTTATTCTTGTCCAATTAGGGTTTCTAACCAATCTTGTGCATCCAATAGGTGTGTTTGTGTCATTGGATGAACAATTAGGTCATTTTCGTCCTCCCTAGGCTTATTCTTGTCGAATTAGGGTTTCTAACCAATCTCTTGCATCCAATAGGTGTGTTTCTGTCATTGGATGAACAATTAGGTCATTTTCGTCCTCCCTAGGCTTATTCTTGTCGAATTAGGGTTTCTAACCAATCTTGTGCATCCAATAGGTGTGTTTGTGTCATTGGATGAACAATTAGGTCATTTTTGTCCTCCCTAGGCTTATTCTTGTCGAATTAGGGTTTCTAACAAATCTTCTGCATCCAATAGGTGTGTTTGTGTCATTGGATGAACAATTAGGTCACTTTCATCCTCCATAGGCTTATTCTTGTCGAATTAGGGTTTCTAACCAATCTTGTGCATCCAAAAGGTGTGTTTGTGTCATTGGATGAACATTTAGGTCATTTTCGTCGTCCCTAGGCTTATTCTTGTCGAATTAGGGTTTCTAACCTATCTTATGCATCCAATAGGTGTGTTTGTGTCATTGGATGAACAATTAGGTCATTTTCATCATCCCTACGCTTATACTTGTCGAATTAGGGTTTCTAACAAATCTTGTGCATCCAATAGGTGTGTTTGTGTCATTGGATGAACAATTAGGTCGTTTTCGTCCTCCTTAGGCTTCTTCTTGTCCAAGTTGGGTTTCTAACCAATCTTGTGCATCCAATAGGTGTGTTTGTGTCGTTGGATAAAAAATTAGGTCATTTTCGTCCTCCCTAGGCTTATTCTTGTCCAATTAGGGTTTCTAACCAATCTTGTGCATCCAATAGGTGTGTTTGTGTCATTGGATGAACAATTAGGTTATTTTCGTCCTCCCTAGGCTTATTCTTGTCCAATTAGGGTTTCTAACCAATCTTGTGCATCCAATAGGTGTGTTTGTGTCATTGGATGAACAATTAGGTTATTTTCGTCTTCCCTAGGCTTATTCTTGTCCAATTAGGGTTTCTAACCAATCTTGTGCATCCAATAGGTGTGTTTGTGTCATTGGATGAACAATTATGTCATTTTCGTCCTCCCTAGGCTTATTCTTGTCCAATTAGGGTTTCTAACCAATCTTGTGTATCGAATAGGTGTGTTTGTGTCATTGGATGAACAATTAGGTTATTTTCGTCTTCCCTAGGCTTATTCGTGTCCAATTAGGGTTTCTAACCAAATTTGTGCATCCAATAGGTGTGTTTGTGTCATTGGATGAACAATTATGTCATTTTCGTCCTCCCTACGCTTTTTCTTGTCCAATTAGGGTTTCTAACCAATCTTGTGCATCCAATAGGTGTGTTTGTGTCACTCGATGAATATTTAGGTCATTTTTGTCCTCCCTAGGCTTATTCTTGTCCAATTAGGGTTTTCAACCAATCTTGTGCAACGTATAACTTCGTTTGTGTCATTGGATGAACAATTAGGTCATTTTCGTCCTCCCTAGGCTTATTCTTGTCCAATTAGGGTTTCTAACCTATCTTATGCATCCAATAGGTGGGTTTGTGTCATTGGATGAACAATTAGGTCATTTTCGTCCTCCCTAGGCTTATTCTTGTCCAATTAGGCTTTCTAACCAATCTTGTGCATCCAATAGGTGTGTTTGTGTCATTGGATGAACAATTATATCATTTTCATCCTCGCTAGGCTTATTCTTGTCCCATTAGGGTTTCTAACCAATATTATGCATCCAATATATGGGTTTGTTTCATAGGATGAACATTCAGGTCATATTCGTCCTCTCGAGGATTAGTCTTGTCCAATTAGGGTTTCTATCCAATCTTGTGCATCCAATAGGTGTGTTTGTGTCATTGGATGAACAATTAGGTTATTTTCGTCCTCCCTAGGCTTACTCTTGTCCAATTAGGCTTTCTAACCAATCGTGTGCATCCAATAGGTGTGTTTGTGTCATTGGATAAACAATTATGTTATTTTCGTCCTCCATAGGCTTATTCTTGTCCAATTAGGGTTTCTAACCAATCTTGTGCATCCAATAAGTGTGTTTGTGTTATTGGATGAATAATTAGGTCATTTTCGTCTTCCCTAGGCTTATTCTTGTCCAATTAGGGTTTCTAACCTATCTTATGCATCCAATAGGTGGGTTTGTGTCTTTGGATGAACAATTACGTCATTTTCGTCCTCCCTAGGCTTATTCTTGTCCAATTAGGGTTTCTAACCAATCTTGTGCATCCTATAGGTGTGTTTGTGTCATTGGATGAACAGTTATGTCATTTTCGTCCTCCCTAGGGGTTTTCTTGTCCAATTAGGGTTTCTAACCTATATTATGCGTCCAATATGTGGGTTTGTGTCATTGGATGAATAATTATGTCATTTTCGTCCTCCCGAGGCTTATTCTTGTCCAATTAGGGTTTCTAACCAATCTTGTGCATTTAATACGTGTGTTTGTGTCATTAGATGAACATTTAGGT
>JBBPBS010001217.1:1515521-1527521 GCA_037974835.1 Cicer judaicum | reverse complement strand
TAGGTCATTTTCGTCCTCCCTACGCTTATTCTTGTCCAATTAGGGTTTCTAACCAATCTTGTGCATCCAATAGGTGTATTTATGTCACTGGATGAATATTTAGGTCATTTTTGTCCTCCCTAGGTTTATTCTTGTCCAATTAGGGTTTTCAACCAATCTTGTGCAACGTGTAAGTTCGTTTGTGTCATTGGATGAACAATTAGGTCATTTTCGTCCTCCCTAGGCTTATTCTTGTCCAATTAGGGTTTCTAACCAATCTTGTGCATCCAATAGGTATGTTTGTATCATTGCATGAACAATTAGGTCATTTTCGTCTTCCCTAGGCTTATTCTTATCAAATTATGGTTTTTAACCAATCTTGTGCATCAAATAGGTGTGTTTGTGTCATTGGATGAACATTTATGTCATTTTCGTCCTCCCTACACTTAATCATGTCCAGTTACGGTTTTTAACCAATCTTGTGCATCCAATAGTTGTGTTTGTGTCATTGGATGAAAATTCTGGTCATATTCGTCCTCCCGAGGCTTATTCTAGTCCAATTAGGGTTTCTAACCAATTTTGTGCATCCAATAGGTGTGTTTGTCTCATTGGATGAACAATTAGGTTATTTTCGTCCTCCCTAGGCTTAATCTTGTCCAATTAGGGTTTCTAGCCAATCTCATGCATCCAATAGGTGTGTTTGTGTCATTGGATGAACAGTTATGTCATTTTCGTCCTCCCTAGGCTTATTCTTGTCCAATTAGGGTTTCTAACCAATCTTGTGCATCCAATAGGTGTGTTTGTGTCATTGGATGAACACATATGTCATTTTTGTCCTCCCTAGGCTTTTTCTTGTCCAATTAGGGTTTTCAACCAATCTTGTGCAACGTATAACTTCGTTTGTGTCATTGGATGAACAATTAGGTCATTTTCGTCCTCCCTAGGCTTATTCTTGTCCAATTAGGGTTTCTAACCTATCTTATGCATCCAATAGGTGGGTTTGTGTCATTGGATGAACAATTAGGTCATTTTCGTCCTCCCTAGGCTTATTCTTGTCCAATTAGGCTTTCTAACCAATCTTGTGCATCCAATAGGTGTGTTTGTGTCATTGGATGAACAATTATATCATTTTCATCCTCGCTAGGCTTATTCTTGTCCCATTAGGGTTTCTAACCTATATTATGCATCCAATATATGGGTTTGTTTCATAGGATGAACATTCAGGTCATATTCGTCCTCTCGAGGATTAGTCTTGTCCAATTAGGGTTTCTATCCAATCTTGTGCATCCAATAGGTGTGTTTGTGTCATTGGATGAACAATTAGGTTATTTTCGTCCTCCCTAGGCTTACTCTTGTCCAATTAGGCTTTCTAACCAATCGTGTGCATCCAATAGGTGTGTTTGTGTCATTGGATAAACAATTATGTTATTTTCGTCCTCCATAGGCTTATTCTTGTCCAATTAGGGTTTCTAACCAATCTTGTGCATCCAATAAGTGTGTTTGTGTCATTGGATGAATAATTAGGTCATTTTCGTCTTCCCTAGGCTTATTCTTGTCCAATTAGGGTTTCTAACCTATCTTATGCATCCAATAGGTGGGTTTGTGTCTTTGGATGAACAATTACGTCATTTTCGTCCTCCCTAGGCTTATTCTTGTCCAATTAGGGTTTCTAACCAATCTTGTGCATCCTATAGGTGTGTTTGTGTCATTGGATGAACAGTTATGTCATTTTCGTCCTCCCTAGGGGTTTTCTTGTCCAATTAGGGTTTCTAACCTATATTATGCGTCCAATATGTGGGTTTGTGTCATTGGATGAATAATTATGTCATTTTCGTCCTCCCGAGGCTTATTCTTGTCCAATTAGGGTTTCTAACCAATCTTGTGCATTTAATACGTGTGTTTGTGTCATTAGATGAACATTTAGGTAATTTTTGTCTTCCCTAGGCTTATTCTAGTCCAATTAGGGTTTCTAACCTATATTATGCATCCAATAGGTGGGTTTGTGTCATTGGATGAACAAATAGGTCATTTTCGTCCTCCCTACGCTTATTCTTGTCCAATTAGGGTTTCTAACCAATCTTGTGCATCCAATAGGTGTATTTATGTCACTGGATGAATATTTAGGTCATTTTTGTCCTCCCTAGGTTTATTCTTGTCCAATTAGGGTTTTCAACCAATCTTGTGCAACGTGTAAGTTCGTTTGTGTCATTGGATGAACAATTAGGTCATTTTCGTCCTCCCTAGGCTTATTCTTGTCCAATTAGGGTTTCTAACCAATCTTGTGCATCCAATAGGTATGTTTGTATCATTGCATGAACAATTAGGTCATTTTCGTCTTCCCTAGGCTTATTCTTATCAAATTATGGTTTTTAACCAATCTTGTGCATCAAATAGGTGTGTTTGTGTCATTGGATGAACATTTATGTCATTTTCGTCCTCCCTACACTTAATCATGTCCAGTTACGGTTTTTAACCAATCTTGTGCATCCAATAGTTGTGTTTGTGTCATTGGATGAAAATTCTGGTCATATTCGTCCTCCCGAGGCTTATTCTAGTCCAATTAGGGTTTCTAACCAATTTTGTGCATCCAATAGGTGTGTTTGTCTCATTGGATGAACAATTAGGTTATTTTCGTCCTCCCTAGGCTTAATCTTGTCCAATTAGGGTTTCTAGCCAATCTCATGCATCCAATAGGTGTGTTTGTGTCATTGGATGAACAGTTATGTCATTTTCGTCCTCCCTAGGCTTATTCTTGTCCAATTAGGGTTTCTAACCAATCTTGTGCATCCAATAGGTGTGTTTGTGTCATTGGATGAACACATATGTCATTTTTGTCCTCCCTAGGCTTATTCTTGTCCAATTAGGGTTTCTAACCAATCTTGTGCATCCAATAAGTGTGTTTGTGTCATTGGATGAATAATAATGTCATTTTCGTCCTCCCTAGGCTTATTCTTGTCCAATTAGGGTTTCTAACCAATCTTGTGTATCGAATAGGTGTGTTTGTGTCATTGGATGAACATTTATGTCATTTTCGTCCTCCCTACAATTAATCATGTCCAGTTAAGGTTTTTAACCAATCTTGTGCATCCAATAGTTGTGTTTGTGTCATTGGATGAACATTCTGGTCATATTCGTCCTCCCGAGGCTTATTCTAGTCCAATTAGGGTTTCTAACCAATCTTGTGCATCCAATAGGTGTGTTTGTGTCATTGGATGAACAATTAGGTTATTTTCGTCTTCCCTAGGCTTATTCTTGTCCAATTAGGTTTCTAACCAATCTTGTGCATCCCATAGGTGTGTTTGTGTCATTGGATGAACAATTAGGTTATTTTCGTCTTCCCTAGGCTTATTCTTGTCCAATTAGGGTTTCTAACCAATCTTGTGCATCCAATAGGTGTGTTTGTGTCATTGGATGAACAATTATGTCATTTTCGTCCTCCCTAGGCTTATTCTTGTCCAATTAGGGTTTCTAACCAATCTTGTGTATCGAATAGGTGTGTTTGTGTCATTGGATGAACAATTAGGTTATTTTCGTCTTCCCTAGGCTTATTCTTGTCCAATTAGGGTTTCTAACCAAATTTGTGCATCCAATAGGTGTGTTTGTGTCATTGGATGAACAATTATGTCATTTTCGTCCTCCCTACGCTTTTTCTTGTCCAATTAGGGTTTCTAACCAATCTTGTGCATCCAATAGGTGTGTTTGTATCACTCGATGAATATTTAGGTCATTTTTGTCCTCCCTAGGCTTATTCTTGACCAATTAGGGTTTTCAACCAATCTTGTGCAACGTATAACTTCGTTTGTGTCATTGGATGAACAATTAGGTTATTTTCGTCTTCCCTAGGCTTATTCTTGTCCAATTAGGGTTTCTAACCAATCTTGTGCATCCAATAGGTGTGTTTGTTTCATTGGATGAACAATTAGGTTATTTTCGTCCTCCCTAGGCTTACTCTTGTCCAATTAGGCTTTCTAACCAATCGTGTGCATCCAATAGGTGTGTTTGTGTCATTGGATAAACAATTATGTTATTTTCGTCCTCCATAGGCTTATTCTTGTCCAATTAGGGTTTCTAACCAATCTTGTGCATCCAATAAGTGTGTTTGTGTCATTGGATGAATAATTAGGTCATTTTCGTCTTCCCTAGGCTTATTCTTGTCCAATTAGGGTTTCTAACCTATCTTATGCATCCAATAGGTGGGTTTGTGTCTTTGGATGAACAATTACGTCATTTTCGTCCTCCCTAGGCTTATTCTTGTCCAATTAGGGTTTCTAACCAATCTTGTGCATCCTATAGGTGTGTTTGTGTCATTGGATGAACAGTTATGTCATTTTCGTCCTCCCTAGGGATTTTCTTGTCCAATTAGGGTTTCTAACCTATATTATGCGTCCAATATGTGGGTTTGTGTCATTGGATGAATAATTATGTCATTTTCGTCCTCCCGAGGCTTATTCTTGTGCAATTAGGGTTTCTAACCAATCTTGTGCATTTAATACGTGTGTTTGTGTCATTAGATGAACATTTAGGTAATTTTTGTCTTCCCTAGGCTTATTCTAGTCCAATTAGGGTTTCTAACCTATATTATGCATCCAATAGGTGGGTTTGTGTCATTGGATGAACAATTAGGTCATTTTCGTCCTCCCTACGCTTATTCTTGTCCAATTAGGGTTTCTAACCAATCTTGTGCATCCAATAGGTGTATTTATGTCACTGGATGAATATTTAGGTCATTTTTGTCCTCCCTAGGTTTATTCTTGTCCAATTAGGGTTTTCAACCAATCTTGTGCAACGTGTAAGTTCGTTTGTGTCATTGGATGAACAATTAGGTCATTTTCGTCCTCCCTAGGCTTATTCTTGTCCAATTAGGGTTTCTAACCAATCTTGTGCATCCAATAGGTATGTTTGTATCATTGCATGAACAATTAGGTCATTTTCGTCTTCCCTAGGCTTATTCTTATCAAATTATGGTTTTTAACCAATCTTGTGCATCAAATAGGTGTGTTTGTGTCATTGGATGAACATTTATGTCATTTTCGTCCTCCCTACACTTAATCATGTCCAGTTACGGTTTTTAACCAATCTTGTGCATCCAATAGTTGTGTTTGTGTCATTGGATGAAAATTCTGGTCATATTCGTCCTCCCGAAGCTTATTCTAGTCCAATTAGGGTTTCTAACCAATTTTGTGCATCCAATAGGTGTGTTTGTCTCATTGGATGAACAATTAGGTTATTTTCGTCCTCCCTAGGCTTAATCTTGTCCAATTAGGGTTTCTAGCGAATCTCATGCATCCAATAGGTGTGTTTGTGTCATTGGATGAACAGTTATGTCATTTTCGTCCTCCCTAGGCTTATTCTTGTCCAATTAGGGTTTCTAACCAATCTTGTGCATCCAATAGGTGTGTTTGTGTCATTGGATGAACACATATGTCATTTTCGTCCTCCCTAGGCTTATTCTTGTCCAATTAGGGTTTCTAACCAATCTTGTGCATCCAATAAGTGTGTTTGTGTCATTGGATGAATAATAATGTCATTTTCGTCCTCCCTAGGATTATTCTTGTCCAATTAGGGTTTCTAACCAATCTTGTGTATCGAATAGGTGTGTTTGTGTCATTGGATGAACATTTATGTCATTTTCGTCCTCCCTACACTTAATCATGTCTAGTTAAGGTTTTTAACCAATCTTGTGCATCCAATAGTTGTGTTTGTGACATTGGATGAACATTCTGGTCATATTCGTCCTCCCGAGGCTTATTCTAGTCCAATTAGGGTTTCTAACCAATCTTGTGCATCCAATAGGTGTGTTTGTGTCATTGGATGAACAATTAGGTTATTTTCGTCTTCCCTAGGCTTATTCTTGTCCAATTAGGTTTCTAACCAATCTTGTGCATCCAATAGGTGTGTTTGTGTCATTGGATGAACAATTAGGTTATTTTCGTCTTCCCTAGGCTTATTCTTGTCCAATTAGGGTTTCTAACCAATCTTGTGCATCCAATAGGTGTGTTTGTGTCATTGGATGAACAATTATGTCATTTTCGTCCTCCCTAGGCTTATTCTTGTCCAATTAGGGTTTCTAACCAATCTTGTGTATCGAATAGGTGTGTTTGTGTCATTGGATGAACAATTAGGTTATTTTCGTCTTCCCTAGGCTTATTCTTGTCCAATTAGGGTTTCTAACCAAATTTGTGCATCCAATAGGTGTGTTTGTGTCATTGGATGAACAATTATGTCATTTTCGTCCTCCCTACGCTTTTTCTTGTCCAATTAGGGTTTCTAACCAATCTTGTGCATCCAATAGGTGTGTTTGTGTCACTCGATGAATATTTAGGTCATTTTTGTCCTCCCTAGGCTTATTCTTGTCCAATTAGGGTTTTCAACCAATCTTGTGCAACGTATAACTTCGTTTGTGTCATTGGATGAACAATTAGGTTATTTTCGTCTTCCCTAGGCTTATTCTTGTCCAATTAGGGTTTCTAACCAATCTTGTGCATCCAATAGGTGTGTTTGTGTCATTGGATGAACAATTATGTCATTTTCGTCCTCCCTAGGCTTATTCTTGTCCAATTAGGGTTTCTAACCAATCTTGTGTATCGAATAGGTGTGTTTGTGTCATTGGATGAACAATTAGGTTATTTTCGTCTTCCCTAGGCTTATTCTTGTCCAATTAGGGTTTCTAACCAAATTTGTGCATCCAATAGGTGTGTTTGTGTCATTGGATGAACAATTATGTCATTTTCGTCCTCCCTACGCTTTTTCTTGTCCAATTAGGGTTTCTAACCAATCTTGTGCATCCAATAGGTGTGTTTGTGTCACTCGATGAATATTTAGGTCATTTTTGTCCTCCCTAGGCTTATTCTTGTCCAATTAGGGTTTTCAACCAATCTTGTGCAACGTATAACTTCGTTTGTGTCATTGGATGAACAATTACGTTATTTTCGTCTTCCCTAGGCTTATTCTTGTCCAATTAGGGTTTCTAACCAATCTTGTGCATCCAATAGGTGTGTTTGTGTCATTGGATGAACAATTATGTCATTTTCGTCCTCCCTAGGCTTATTCTTGCCCAATTAGGGTTTCTAACCAATCTTGTGTATCGAATAGGTGTGTTTGTGTCATTGGATGAACAATTAGGTTATTTTCATCTTCCCTAGGCTTATTCTTGTCCAATTAGGGTTTCTAACCAAATTTGTGCATCCAATAGGTGTGTTTGTGTCATTGGATGAACAATTATGTCATTTTCGTCCTCCCTACGCTTTTTCTTGTCCAATTAGGGTTTCTAACCAATCTTGTGCATCCAATAGGTGTGTTTGTGTCACTCGATGAATATTTAGGTCATTTTTGTCCTCCCTAGGCTTATTCTTGTCCAATTAGGGTTTTCAACCAATCTTGTGCAACGTATAACTTCGTTTGTGTCATTGGATGAACAATTAGGTCATTTTCATCCTCCCTAGGCTTATTCTTGTCCAATTAGGGTTTCTAACCAATCTTGTGCATCCAATAGGTATGTTTGTATCATTGGATGAACAATTAGGTCATTTACGTCTTCCCTAGGCTTATTCTTGTCAAATTATGGTTTTTAACCAATCTTGTGCATCCAATAGGTGTGTTTGTGTCATTGGATGAACATTTATGTCATTTTCGTCCTCCCTACACTTAATCATGTCCAGTTAAGGTTTTTAACCAATCTTGTGCATCCAATAGTTGTGTTTGTGTCATTGGATGAACATACTAGTCATATTCGTCCTCCCGAGGCTTATTCTAGTCCAATTTGGGTTTCTAACCAATCTTGTGCATCCAATAGGTGTGTTTGTGTCATTGGATGAACAATTAGGTTATTTTTGTCCTCCCTAGGCTTATTCTTGTCCAATTAGGGTTTCTAACCAATCTTGTGCATCCAATAGGTGTGATTGTGTCATTGGATAAACAATTATGTTATTTTGGTCCTCCCTAGGCTTATTCTTGTCCAATTATGGTTTCTAACCAATCTTGTGCATCCAATAGGTGTGTTTGTGTCATTGGATGAACAATTATGTCATTTACGACCTCCTTAGGCTTATTCTTGTCCAATTAGGGTTTCTAACCAATCTTGTGCATCCAATAGGTGTATTTGTGTCATTGGATGAATTATTAGGTCATTTTGGTCTTCGCTAGGCTTATTCTTGTCCAATAAGGGTTTCTAACCTATCTTATGCATCCAATAGGTGGGTTTGGGTCATTGGATAAACAATTAGATCATTTTCGTCCTCCCTACGCTTATTCTTGTCTAATTAGGGTTTCTGACTAATCTTGTGCATCCAATAGGTGTGTTTGTGTCATTGGATGAACAATTAGGTCATTTTCATCCTCCCTAGACTTATTCTTCTCCAATTAGGGTTTCTAACCAATCTTGTTCATCCAATAGGTATGTTTGTATCATTGGATTAACAATTAGGTCATTTTCGCCTTCCATAGGCTTATTCTTGTCCAATTAGGGTTTTTCACCAATCTTGTGCATCCAATAGGTGTGTTTGGGTCATTGGATGAACATTTATGTCATTTTCGTCCTCCCTACACTTAATCATGTCTAGTTAAGGTTTTTAACCAATCTTGTGCATCCAATAGTTGTGTTTGTGTCATTGGATGAACATTCAGGTCATATTCGTCCTCCCGAGGATTAGTCTTGTCCAATTAGGGTTTCTAACCAATCTTGTGCATCCAATAGGTGTGTTTGTGTCATTGGATGAACAATTAGGTTATTTTCGTCCTCCCTAGGCTTATTCTTCTCCAATTAGGCTTTCTAACCAATCGTGTGCATCCAATAGGTGTGTTTGTGTCATTGGATAAACAATTATGTTATTTTCGTCCTCCATAGGCTTATTCTTGTCCAATTAGGGTTTCTAACCAATCTTGTGCATCCAATAAGTGTGTTTGTGTCATTGGATGAATAATTAGGTCATTTTCGTCTTCCCTAGGCTTATTCTTGTCTAATTAGGGTTTCTAACCTATCTTATGCATCCAATAGGTGGGTTTGTGTCTTTGGATGAACAATTAGGTCATTTTCGTCCTCCCTAAGCTTATTCTTGTCCAATTAGGGTTTCTAACCAATCTTTTGCATCCAATAGGTATGTCTGTATCATTGGATGACCAATTAGGTCATTTTCGTCTTCCCTAGGCTTATTCTTGTCCAATTAGGGTTTTTAACCAATCTTGTGCATCCAATAGGTGTGTTTGTGTCATTGGATGAACATTTATTTCATTTTCGTCCTCCCTCCACTTAATCATGTCCAGTTAAGGTTTTTAACCAAACTTGTGCATCCAATAGTTGTATTTGATTCATTGGATGAACATTCAGGTCATTTTCGTCCTCCTGAGGCTTATTCTAGTCCAATTAGGGTTTCTATCCAATTCTGTGCATCCAATAGGTGTGATTGTGTCATTGGATGAACAATTAGGTTATTTTCGTCCTCCCTAGGCTTATTCTTGTCCAATTAGGCTTTCTAACCAATCCTGTGCATCCAATAGGTGTGTTTGTGTCATTGGATGAACAATTATATCATTTTCATCCTCCCTAGGCTTATTCTTGTCCCATTAGGGTTTCTAACCTATATTATGCATCCAATATGTGGGTTTGTGTCATAGGATGAACAATTATGTCATTTTCGTCCTCCCTAGGCTTATTCTTGTCCAATTAGGGTTTCTAACCAATCTTGTGCATCCTATAGGTGTGTTTGTGTCATTGGATGAACAGTTATGTCATTTTCGTCCTCCCTAGGGATTTTCTTGTCCAATTAGGGTTTCTAACCTATATTATGCGTCCAATATGTGGGTTTGTGTCATTGGATGAATAATTATGTCATTTACGTCCTCCCGAGGCTTATTCTTGTCCAATTAGGGTTTCTAACCTATCTTGTGCATTTAATACGTGTGTTTGTGTCATTAGATGAACATTTAGGTCATTTTTGTCTTCCCTAGGCTTAGTCTAGTCCAATTAGGGTTTCTAACCTATCTTATGCATCCAATAGGTGGGTTTGTGTCATTGGATGAACCATTAGGTCATTTTCGTCCTCCCTACGCTTATTCTTGTCCAATTAGGGTTTCTAACCAATCTTGTGCATCCAATAGGTGTATTTGTGTCACTGGATGAATATTTAGGTCATTTTTGTCCTCCCTAGGTTTATTCTTGTCCAATTAGGGTTTTCAACCAATCTTGTGCATCAAATAGGTATGTTTGTATCATTGGATGAACAATTAGGTCATTTTCGTCTTCCCCAGGCTTATTCTTGTCAAATTATGGTTTTTAACCAATCTTGTGCATCAAATAGGTGTGTTTGTGTCAATTGATGAACAATTAGGTTATTTTCGTCTTCCCTAGGCTTATTCTTGTCCAATTAGGGTTTCTAACCAATCTTGTGCATCCAATAGGTGTGTTTGTGTCATTGGATGAACAATTATGTCATTTTCGTCCTCCCTAGGCTTATTCTTGTCCAATTAGGGTTTCTAACCAATCTTGTGTATCGAATAGGTGTGTTTGTGTCATTGGATGAACAATTATGTCATTTTCGTCCTCCCTAGGCTTATTCTTGTCCAATTAGGGTTTCTAACCAATCTTGTGCATCCAATAAGTGTGTTTGTGTCATTGGATGAATAATTAGGTCAATTTCGTCCTCCCTAGGCTTAATCTTGTCCAATTAGAATTTCTAGCCAATCTCGTGCATCCAATAGGTGTGTTTGTGTCATTGGATGAACAGTTATGTCATTTTCGTCCTCCCTAGGCTTATTCTTGTCCAATTAGGGTTTCTAACCTATATTATGCGTCCAATATGTGGGTTTGTGTCATTGGATGAACAATTATGTCATTTTCGTCCTCCCTACGCTTTTTCTTGTCCAATTAGGGTTTCTAACCAATCTTGTGCATCCAATAAGTGTGTTTGTGTCATTGGATGAACATTTATGTCATTTTCAACCTCCCTACACTTAATCATGTCCAGTTAAGGTTTTTAACCAATCTTGTGCATCCAATAGTTGTGTCTGTGTCATTGGATGAACATTCAGGTCATATTCGTCCTCTCGAGGATTAGTCTTGTCCAATTAGGGTTTCTATCCAATCTTGTGCATCCAATAGGTGTGTTTATGTCATTGGATGAACAATTAGGTTATTTTCGTCCTCCCTAGGCTTATTCTTCTCCAATTAGGCTTTCTAACCAATCGTGTGCATCCAATAGGTGTGTTTGTGTCATTGGATAAACAATTATGTTATTTTCGTCCTCCATAGGCTTATTCTTGTCCAATTAGGGTTTCTAACCAATCTTGTGCATCCAATAAGTGTGTTTGTGTCATTGGATGAATAATTAGGTCATTTTCGTCTTCCCTAGGCTTATTCTTGTCCAATTAGGGTTTCTAACCTATCTTATGCATCCAATAGGTGGGTTTGTGTCTTTGGATGAACAATTACGTCATTTTCGTCCTCTCTACGCTTTTTCTTGTCCAATTAGGGTTTCTAACCAATCTTGTGCATCCAATAGGTGTGTTTGTGTCACTGGATGAACATTTAGGTCATTTTTGTCCTCCGTAGGCTTATTCTTGTCCAATTAGGGTTTTCAACCAATCTTGTGCAACGAATAAGTTCGTTTGTGTCATTGGATGAACAATTAGGTCATTTTTGTCCTCCCTAAGCTTATTCTTGTCCAATTAGGGTTTCTAACCAATCTTGTGCATCCAATAGGTATGTCTGTATCATTGGATGACCAATTAGGTCATTTTCGTCTTCCCTAGGCTTATTCTTGTCCAATTAGGGTTTTTAACCAATCTTGTGCATCCAATAGGTGTGTTTGTGTCATTGGATGAACATTTATTTCATTTTCGTCCTCCCTCCACTTAATCATGTCCAGTTAAGGTTTTTAACCAAACTTGTGCATCCAATAGTTGTATTTGATTCATTGGATGAACATTCAGGTCATTTTCGTCCTCCTGAGGCTTATTCTAGTCCAATTAGGGTTTCTATCCAATTCTGTGCATCCAATAGGTGTGATTGTGTCATTGGATGAACAATTA
>JBBPBS010001217.1:1470441-1498274 GCA_037974835.1 Cicer judaicum | reverse complement strand
TCTTGTCCAATTAGGGTTTCTAACCAATCTCGTGCATCCAATAGGTGTGTTTGTGTCATTGGATGAACAGTTATGTCATTTTCGCCCTCCCTAGGCTTATTCTTGTCCAATTTGGGTTTCTAACCTATATTATGCGTCCAATATGTGGGTTTGTGTCATTGGATGAACAATTATGTCATTTTCGTCCTCCCTACGCTTTTTCTTGTCCAATTAGGGTTTCTAACCAATCTTGTGCATCCAATAGGTGTGTTTGTGTCATTGGATGAATATTTAGGTCAACTTTGTCCTCCCTAGGCTTATTCTTGTCCAATTAGGGTTTCCAACCAATCTTGTGCAACGTATAAGTTCGTTTGTGTCATTGGATAAACAATTAGGTCATTTTCGTCCTCCCTAGGCTTATTCTTGTCCAATTAGGGTTTCTAACCAATTTTGTGCATCCAATAGGTATGTTTGTATCATTGGATCAACAATTAGGTCATTTACGTCTTCCCTAGGCTTATTCTTGTCAAATTATGGTTTTTAACCAATCTTGTGCATTTTCGTCCTCCCTACACTTAATCATGTCCAGTTAAGGTTTTTAACCAATCTTGTGCATCCAATAGTTGTGTTTGTGTCATTGGATGAACATTCAGGTGATTCTCGTCCTCCCTAGGCTTATTCTTGTCCAATTATGGTTTCTAACAATTCTTGTGCATCCAATAGGTGTGTTTGTGTTATTGGATGAACAATTATATCATTTTCGTCCTCCCTAGGCTTATTCTTGTCCAATTTGGGGTCTAACCAATCTTGTGCATCCAATAGGTGTGTTTGTGTCATTGGATGAACAATTATGTCATTTTCGTCCTCCCTAGGCTTATTCTTGTCCAATTAGGGTTTCTAACCAATCTTGTGCATCCAATTGGTGTGTTTGTGTCATTGGATGAACAATTATGTCATTTTCGTCCTCCCTAGGCTTATTCTTGTCCAATTAGGGTTTCTAACCAATCTTGTGCATCCAATAAGTGTGTTTGTGTCATTGGATGAATAATTAGGTCAATTTCGTCCTCCCTAGGCTTAATCTTGTCCAATTAGGGTTTCTAACCAATCTTGTGCATCCAATAGGTGTGTTTGTGTCATTCGATGAACAGTTATGTCATTTTCGTCATCCCTAGGCTTATTCTTGTCCAATTAGGGTGTTTAACCTATATTATGCGTCCAATATGTGGGTTTGTGTCATTGGATGAACAATTATGTCATTTTCGTCCTCCCTACGCTTTTTCTTGTCCAATTAGGGTTTCTAACCAATCTTGTATATCCAATAGTTGTGTTTGTGTCATTGGGTGAACATTCTGGTCATATTCGTCCTCCCGAGGCTTATTCTAGTCCAATTAGGGTTTCTAACCAATCTTGTGCATCCAATATGTGGGTTTGTGTCATTGGATGAACAATTATGTCATTTTCGTCCTCCCTACGCTTTTTCTTGTCCAATTAGGGTTTCTAACCAATCTTGTATATCCAATAGTTGTGTTTGTGTCATTGGATGAACAATTATGTCATTTTCGTCCTCCCTAGGCTTATTCTTGTCCAATTAGGGTTTCTAACCAATCTTGTGCATCCAATAAGTGTGTTTGTGTCATTGGATGAATAATTAGGTCAATTTCGTCCTCCCTAGGCTTAATCTTGTCCAATTAGGGTTTCTAACCAATCTTGTGCATCCAATAGGTGTGTTTGTGTCATTGGATGAACAGTTATGTCATTTTCGTCATCCCTAGGCTTATTCTTGTCCAATTAGGGTGTCTAACCTATATTATGCGTCCAATATGTGGGTTTGTGTCATTGGATGAACAATTATGTCATTTTCGTCCTCCCTACGCTTTTTCTTGTCCAATTAGGGTTTCTAACCAATCTTGTATATCCAATAGTTGTGTTTGTGTCATTGGATGAACATTCTGGTCATATTCGTCCTCCCGAGGCTTATTCTAGTCCAATTAGGGTTTCTAACCAATCTTGTGCATCCAATATGTGGGTTTGTGTCATTGGATGAACAATTATGTCATTTTCGTCCTCCCTACGCTTTTTCTTGTCCAATTAGGGTTTCTAACCAATCTTGTATATCCAATAGTTGTGTTTGTGTCATTGGATGAACATTCTGGTCATATTCGTCCTCCCGAGGCTTATTCTAGTCCAATTAGGGTTTCTAACCAATCTTGTGCATCCAATAGGTGTGTTTGTGTCATTGGATGAACAATTAGGTTATTTTTGTCGTCCCTAGGCTTATTCTTGTCCAATTAGGCTTTCTAACCAATCTTGTGCATCCAATAGGTGTGATTGTGTCATTGGATGAACAATTATGTTATTTTCATCCTCCCTAGGCTTATTCTTGTCCAATTAGGGTTTCTAACCAATCTTGTGCATCCAATAATTGTGTTTGTGTCATTGGATGAATAATTAGGTCATTTTCGTCTTCCCTAGGCTTATTCTTGTCCAATTAGGGTTTCTAACTTATCTTATGCATCCAATAGGTTGATTTGTGTCATTGGATGAACAATTAGGTCATTTTCGTCTTCCCTACGCTTTTTCTTGTCCAATTAGGGTTTCTAACTAATCTTGTGCATCCAATAGGTGTGTTTGTTTCATTGGATGAACATTTAGGTCATTTTGGTCCTCCCTAGGCTTATTCTTGTCCAATTAGGGTTTTTAACCAATCTTGTGCAACGAATAAGTTCGTTTGTGTCATTGGATGAACAATTAGGTCATTTTCGTCCTCCCTAAGCTTATTCTTGTCCAATTAGGGTTTCTAACCAATCTTGTGCATCCAATAGGTATGTTTGTATCATTGGATGAACAATTAGATCATTTTCGTCTTCCCTAGGCTTATTCTTGTCCAATTAGGGTTTTTAACCAATCTTGTGCTTCCAATAGGTGTGTTGGTGTCATTGGATGAACATTTATGTCATTTTCGTCCTCCCTACACTTAATCATGTCCAGTTAAGGTTTTTAACCAATCTTGTGCATCCAATAGTTGTGTTTGTGTCATTGGATGAACATTCTGGTCATATTCATCCTCCCGAGGCTTATTCTAGTCCAATAAGGGTTTCTAACCAATCTTGTGCATCCAATAGGTGTGTTTGTGTCATTGGATGAACAATTAGGTTATTTTTGTCCTCCCTAGGCTTATTCTTGTCCAATTAGGGTTTCTATCCAATCTTCTGCATCCAATAGGTGTGTTTGTGTCACTGGATGAACATTTAGGTCAGTTTCGTCCTCTGGAGGCTTTCTGTTGTCCATTTAGGGTTTCTAACCAATCTTGTGCATTTAATACGTGTGTTTGTGTCATTGGATGAACGTTTAGGTCATTTTTGTCTTCCCTAGGATTATTCTTGTCCAATTAGGGTTTTTAACAAATCTTGTGCATCCAATAGGTGTGTTTGTGTCATTGGATGAACATTTTGGTCGTTTTCGTCCTCCATACACTTAATTATGTCCAATTAGGGTTTCTAACAAATCTTGTGCATTTAATACGTGTGTTTGTGTCATTGGTTTAACATTTAGCTCATTTTCGACCTCCCTAGGCTTATTCTTGTCCAATTATGGTTTCTAACCAATCTTGTGCATCCAGTAGGTGTGTTTGTGTCATTGGATGAATAATTAGGTCATTTTGGTCTTCGCTAGGCTTATTCTTGTCCAATTAGGGTTTCTAACCTATGTTATGCATCCAATAGGTGGGTTTGGGTCATTGGATAAACAATTAGGTCATTTTCGCCCTCCCTACGCTTATTCTTGTCTAATTAGGGTTTCTAATCAATCTTGTGCATCCAATAGGTGTGTTTGTGTCATTGGATGAAGAATTAGGTCATTTTCACCTTCCCTAGGCTTATTCTTGTCCTATTAGCGTTTCTAACCAATCTTGTGCAAACAATAGGAGTGTTTGTGTCATTGGATGAACAATTATGTGACTTTCGTCCTCCCTAGACTTATTCTTGTCCAATTAAGGTTTCAAACCAATCTTGTGCATCCAATAAGTGTGTTTGTGTCATTGGATGAATAATGTGGTCATTTTCGTCTTCCCTAGGCTTATTCTTGTCCAATTAGGGTTTCTAACCTATCTTATGCATCCAATAGGTGGGTTTGTTTCTTTGGATGAACAATTAGGTCATTTTCGTCCTCCCTACGCTTATTCTTGTCCAATTAGGGTTTCTAACCAATCTTGTGCATCCAGTAGGTGTGTTTGTATCATTGGATGAAAAATTAGGTCATTTTTATCGTCCCTAGGCTTATTCTTGTCCAATTAGGGTTTTTAACCAATCTTGTGCAACGAATAAGTTCATTTGTGTCATTGGATGACCAATTAGGTCATTTTCGTCCCCCCTAGCCTTATTCTTGTCCAATTAGGGTTTCTAACTAATCTTGTCCATCCAATAGGTATGTTTGTATCATTGGATGAAAAATTAGGGTTTTTAACCAATCTTGTGCATCCAATAGGTGTGTTTGTGTCATTGGATGAACATTTATGTCATTTTCGTACTCCCTAGGCTTATTCTTGTCGAATTAGGGTTTTCAACCAATCTTGTGCAACGAATAAGTTCGTTTGTGTCATTGGATGAACAATTAGGTCATTTTCGTCATCCCTAGGCTTATTCTTGTCCAATTAGGGTTTCTAACCAATCTTGTGCATCCAATAGGTATGTTTGTATCATTGGATGAACAATTAGGTCATTTTCGTCTTCCCTAAGCTTATTCTTGTCCAATTAGGGTTTTTAACCAATCTTGTGCATCCAATAGGTGTGTTTGTGTCATTGGATGAACATTTATGTCATTTTTGTCCTCCCTAGGCTTATTCTTGTCAAATTAGGGTTTTCAACCAATCTTGTGCAACGAATAAGTTCGTTTGTGTCATTGGATGAACAATTAGGTCATTTTCGTCCTACCTACACTTAATCATGTCCAATTTAGGTTTTTAACCCATCTTGTGCATCCAAGAGTGGTGTTTGTGTCATTGGATGAACATTCAGGTCATATTCGTCCTCCCGAGGCTTATTCTAGTCCAATTAGGGTGTCTAACCAATCTTGTACATCCAATAGGTGTGTTTGTGTCATTGGATGAACAATTAGGTTATTTTTGTCCTCCTTAGGCTTATTCTTGTCCAATTAGGCTTTCTAACCAATCTTGTGCATCCAATAGGTGTGTTTGTGTCATTAGATGAACAGTTATGTCATTTTCGTCCTCCCTAGGCTTATTCTAGTCCAATTAGGGTTTCTAACCAATCTTGTGCATCCAATAGGTGTGTTTGTGTCATTGGATGAACATTTATGTCATTTTCGTCCTCCCGAGGCTTATTCTTGTCCAATTAGGGTTTCTAACCAATCTTGTGCATTTAATATGTGCGTTTGTGTCATTACATGAACATTTAGGTCATTTTTGTCTTTCCTAGGCTTATTCTTTTCCAATTAGGATTTCAAACCAATCTTGTGCATCCAATAGGTGTGTTTGTGTCATTGGATGAACATTTATGTCATTTTCGTCCTTCCGAGGCTTATTCTTGTCCAATTAGGGTTTCTAAACAATCTTGTCCATCCAATAGGTGTGTTTGTGTCATTGGATGAACAATTAGGTCATTTTCGTCCTCCCTAGGCTTATTCTTGTCCAATTAGGGTTTCTAACCAATCATGAGAATCCAATAGGAGTGTTTGTGTCATTGGATGAACAATTATGTCATTTTCATCCTCCCTTGGCTTATTCTTGTCCAATTAGGGTTTCTAGCCAATCTTGTGCATCCAATAGGTGTGTTTGTGTCATTGGCTGAATATTTAGGTCATTTTCATCTTCCCTAGGCTTATTCTTGTCCAATTAGGGTTTCTAACCTATCTTATGCATCCAATAGGTAGGTTTGTGTCATTGGATCTAATATTAGGTCATTTTCGTTCTCCCTACACTTATTCTTGTGCAATTAGGGTTTCTAACCAACCTTATGCATCCAATAGGTGTGTTTGTGTCAATGGATGATCATTTAGGTCATTGTCGTCCTCTAGGGAATTACTCTTGTCCATTTAGGGTTTCTAACCAATCTTTTGCATTTAATACGTGTGTTTGTGTCATTGGATGAACATTTAGGTCATTTTCGTCTTCCCTAAAATTATTCTTGTCCAGTTAGGGTTTTTAACAAATCTTGTGCATCCAATAGGTGTGTTTTTGTCATTGGATGAACATTTAGGCCGCTTTTGTTCTCCATACACTAAATCATGTCCAATTAGAGTTTTTAACTTATCTTGTGCATGCAATAGTTGTTTTTGTGTCATTAGTTGAACATTTATGTCATTTTCGTCCTGCCGAGACTTATTCTTGTCCAATTAGGGTTTCTAACCAATCTTGTGCATCGAATAGGTGTGTTTGTGTCATTGGATGAACAATTATGTCATTGGATGAACAATTATGTCATTTTCGTCCTCCCTAGGCTTATTCTTGTCCAATTAGGGTTTCTAACCATTCTTGTGCATCCAATAAGTGTGTTTGTGTCATTGGATGAATAATTAGGTCAATTTCGTCCTCCCTAGGCTTAATCTTGTCCAATTAGGGTTTCTAACCAATCTCGTGCATCCAATAGGTGTGTTTGTGTCATTTGATGAACAGTTATGTCATTTTCGTCCTCCCTAGGCTTATTCTTGTCCAATTAGGGTTTCTGACCTATATTATGCGTCCAATATGTGGGTTTGTGTCATTGGATGAACAATTATGTCATTTTCGTCCTCCCTACGCTTTTTCTTGTCCAATTAGGGTTTCTAACCAATCTTGTGCATCCAATAGGTGTGTTTGTGTCACTGGATGAATATTTAGGTCATTTTTGTCCTCCCTAGGCTTATTCTAGTCCAATTAGGGTTTTCAACCAATCTTGTGCAACGTATAAGTTCGTTTGAGTCATTGGATGAACAATTAGGTCATTTTCGTCCTCCCTAGGCTTATTCTTGTCCAATTAGGGTTTCTAACCAATCTTGTGCATCCAATAGGTATGTTTGTATCATTGGATGAACAATTAGGTCATTTACGTCTTCCCTAGGCTTATTCTTGTCAAATTATGGTTTTTAACCAATCTTGTGCATCCAATAGGTGTGTTTGTGTCATTGAATGAACATTTATGTCATTTTCGTCCTCCCTACACTTAATCATGTCCAGTTAAGGTTTTTAACCAATCTTGTGCATCCAATAGTTGTGTTTGTGTCATTGCATGAACATTCTGGTCATATTCGTCCTCCCGAGGCTTATTCTAGTCCAATTAGGGTTTCTAACCAATCTTGTGCATCCAATAGGTGTGTTTGTGTCATTGGATGAACAATTAGGTTATTTTCGTCTTCCCTAGGCTTATTCTTGTCCAATAAGGGTTTCTAACCAATCTTGTGCATCCAATAGGTGTGTTTGTGTCATTGGATGAACAATTATGTCATTTTCGTCCTCCCTAGGCTTATTCTTGTCCAATTATGGTTTCTAACCAATCTTGTGCATCCAATAGGTGTGTTTGTGTCATTGGATGAACAATTATATCATTTTCGTCCTCCCTAGGCTTATTCTTGTCCAATTAGGGTTTCTAACCAATCTTGTGCATCCAATAGGTGTATTTGTGTCATTGGATGAACAATTATGTCATTTTCGTCCTCCCTAGGCTTATTCTTGTCCAATTAGGGTTTCTAACCAATCTTGTGCATCCAATTGGTGTGTTTGTGTCATTGGATGAACAATTAGGTTATTTTCGTCCTCCCTAGGCTTATTCTTGTCCAATTAGGGTTTCTAACCAATCTTGTGCATCCAATAGGTGTGTTTGTGTCATTGGATGAACAATTATGTCATTTTCGTCCTCCCTAGGCTTATTCTTGTCCAATTAGGGTTTCTAACCAATCTTGTGTATCGAATAGGTGTGTTTGTGTCATTGGATGAACAATTATGTCATTTTCGTCCTCCCTAGGCTTATTCTTGTCCAATTAGGGTTTCTAACCAATCTTGTGCATCCAATAAGTGTGTTTGTGTCATTGGATGAATAATTAGGTCAATTTCGTCCTCCCTAGGCTTAATCTTGTCCAATTAGGGTTTCTAACCAATCTTGTGCATCCAATAGGTGTGTTTGTGTCATTCGATGAACAGTTATGTCATTTTCGTCATCCCTAGGCTTATTCTTGTCCAATTAGGGTGTTTAACCTATATTATGCGTCCAATATGTGGGTTTGTGTCATTGGATGAACAATTATGTCATTTTCGTCCTCCCTACGCTTTTTCTTGTCCAATTAGGGTTTCTAACCAATCTTGTATATCCAATAGTTGTGTTTGTGTCATTGGGTGAACATTCTGGTCATATTCGTCCTCCCGAGGCTTATTCTAGTCCAATTAGGGTTTCTAACCAATCTTGTGCATCCAATATGTGGGTTTGTGTCATTGGATGAACAATTATGTCATTTTCGTCCTCCCTACGCTTTTTCTTGTCCAATTAGGGTTTCTAACCAATCTTGTATATCCAATAGTTGTGTTTGTGTCATTGGATGAACAATTATGTCATTTTCGTCCTCCCTAGGCTTATTCTTGTCCAATTAGGGTTTCTAACCAATCTTGTGCATCCAATAAGTGTGTTTGTGTCATTGGATGAATAATTAGGTCATTTTCGTCCTCCCTAGGCTTATTCTTGTCCAATTAGGGTTTCTAACCAATCTTGTGCATCCCATAGGTGTGTTTGTGTCATTGGATGAATAATTAGGTCATTTTCGTCTTCCCTAGGCTTATTCTTGTCCAAATAGGGTTTCTAACCTATCTTATGCATCCAATAGGTGGGTTTGTGTCATTGGATGAACAATTAGGTCATTTTCATACTCCCTACGCTTATTCTTGTCCAATTAGGGTTTCTAACCAATCTTGTGCATCCAATAGGTGTGGTTGTGTCATTGGATGAATAATTATGTCATTTTCGTCTTCCCTAGGCTTATTCTTGTCGAATTAGGGTTTCTAACCAATCTTTGTGCATTTAATAGGTGTGTTTGCGTAATTGGATGAATAATTAGGTCATCTTCGTCCTCCCTAGGCTGATTCTTGTCCAATTAGGGTTTCTAACCTATCTTATGCATCCAATAGGTGTGTTTGTGTCATTGGATGAATAATTAGGTCATTTTCGTCCTCCCTAGGCTTATTCTTGTCCAATTAGGGTTTCTAACCAATCTTGTGCATCCAATAGGTGTGTTTGTGTCATTGGATGAACAATTAGGTCATTTTCGTCCTCCCTAGGCTTATTCTTGTCCAATTAGGGTTTCTAACCAATCTTGTGCATCCAATTGGTGTGTTTGTGTCATTGGATGAACAATTAGGTCATTTTCGTCCTCCCTAGGCTTATTCTTGTCCAATTAGGGTTTCTAACCAATCTTGTGCATCCAATAGGTGTGTTTGTGTCATTGGATGAACAATTAGGTCATTTTCGTCCTCCCTTGGCTTATTCTTGTCCAATTAGGGTTTCTAACCATTCTTGTGCATCCAATAGTTCATTTGTGTCATTCGTTAAACAATTAGGTCATTTTTGACATCCTAGGCTTATTCTTGTCCCATTAGGGTTTCTAACCAATCTTGTGCAAACAATAGGTGTGTTTGTGTCATTGGATGAACAATTAGGTTATTTTCGGTCTCCCTAGACTTATTCTTGTCCAATTAGGGTTTCTAGCCAAACTTGTGCATCCAATAGGTGTGTTTGTGTCATTAGATGAACAATTAGGTCATTTTCGTCCTCCCTAGGCTTATTCTTGTCCAATTAGGGTTTCTAACCAATCTCTTGCATCCAATAGTTGTGTTTGTGTCATTGGATGATCAACTAGGTCATTTTCGTCCTCCCTAGGCTTATTCTTGTCCAATTAGGGTTTCTAACCAATCTGGTGCATCCAATAGGTGTGTTTATGTCATTGGTTGAACAATTTGGTCATTTTCGACCTCCCTCGGCTTATTCTTGTCCATTTAGGGTTTCTAACCAATCTTGTGCATCCAATAGGTGTGTTTGTGTCATTGGATTAACTTTTAGGTCATTTTCGACCTCGCTAGGCTTATTCTTGTCCAATTAGGGTTTCTAACCAATCTTGTGCATCCAATAGGTGTGTTTGTGTCATTGGATTAACAATTATGTCATTTTCGTCCTCCCTAGGCTTATTCTTGTCCAATTAGGGTTTCTAACCAATCTTGTGCATCCAATAAGTGTGTTTGTGTCATTTGATGAATAATTAGGTCAATTTCGTCCTCCCTAGGCTTAATCTTGTCCAATTAGGGTTTCTAACCAATCTTGTGCATCCAATAGGTGTGTTTGTGTCATTGGATGAACAGTTATGTCATTTTCGTCATCCCTAGGCTTATTCTTGTCCAATTAGGGTTTCTAACCTATATTATGCGTCCAATATGTGGGTTTGTGTCATTGGATGAACAATTATGTCATTTTCGTCCTCCCTACGCTTTTTCTTGTCCAATTAGGGTTTCTAACCAATCTTGTATATCCAATAGTTGTGTTTGTGTCATTGGATGAACATTCTGGTCATATTCGTCCTCCCGAGGCTTATTCTAGTCCAATTAGGGTTTCTAACCAATCTTGTGCATCCAATAGGTGTGATTGTGTCATTGGTTGAACAATTATGTTATTTTCATCCCCCCTAGGCTTATTCTTGTCCAATTAGGGTTTCTAACCAATCTTGTGCATCCAATAATTGTGTTTGTGTCATTGGATGAATAATTAGCTCATTTTCATCTTCCCTAGGCTTATTCTTGTCCAATTAGGGTTTCTAACCAATCTTGTGCATCCAATAGGTGTGTTTGTGTCACTGGATGAATATTTAGGTCATTTTTGTCCTCCCTAGGTTTATTCTTATCCAATTAGGATTTTCCACCAATCTTGTGCAACGTATAAGTTCGTTTGTGTCATTGGATGAATAATTAGGTCAATTTCGTCCTCCCTAGGCTTATTCTTGTCCAATTAGGGTTTCTAACCAATCTTGTGCATCCAATAGGTATGTTTGTATCATTGGATGAACAATTAGGTCATTTTCGTCTTCCCTAGGCTTATTCTTGTCAAATTATGGTTTTTAACCAATCTTGTGCATCCAATAGGTGTGTTTGTGTCATTGGATGAACATTTATATCATTTTCGTCCTCCCTACACTTAATCAAGTCCAGTTAAGGTTTTTAACCAATCTTGTGCATCCAATAGTTGTGTTTGTGTCATTGCATGAACATTCTGGTCATATTCGTCCTCCCGAGGCTTATTCTAGTCCAATTAGGGTTTCTAACCAATCTTGTGCATCCAATAGGTGTGTTTGTGTCATTGGATGAACAATTAGGTTATTTTCGTCTTCCCTAGGCTTATTCTTGTCCAATAAGGGTTTCTAACCAATCTTGTGCATCCAATAGGTGTGTTTGTGTTATTGGATGAACAATTATGTCATTTTCGTCCTCCCTAGGCTTATTCTTGTCCAATTAGGGTTTCTAACCAATCTTGTATATCCAATAGTTGTGTTTGTGTCATTGGATGAACATTCTGGTCATATTCGTCCTCCCGAGGCTTATTCTAGTCCAATTAGGGTTTCTAACCAATCTTGTGCATCCAATAGGTGTGTTTGTGTCATTGGATGAACAATTAGGTTATTTTTGTCGTCCCTAGGCTTATTCTTGTCCAATTAGGCTTTCTAACCAATCTTGTGCATCCAATAGGTGTGATTGTGTCATTGGTTGAACAATTATGTTATTTTCATCCTCCCTAGGCTTATTCTTGTCCAATTAGGGTTTCTAACCAATCTTGTGCATCCAATAATTGTGTTTGTGTCATTGGATGAATAATTAGGTCATTTTCGTCTTCCCTAGGCTTATTCTTGTCCAATTAGGGTTTCTAACATATCTTATGCATCCAATAGGTTGATTTCTGTCATTGGATGAACAATTAGGTCATTTTCGTCCTCCCTACGCTTATTCTTGTCCAATTAGGGTTTCTAACCAATCTTGTGCATCCAATAGGTGTGTTTGTGTCATTGGATGAACATTTATGTCATTTTCGTACTCCCTAGGCTTATTCTTGTCGAATTAGGGTTTTCAACCAATCTTGTGCAACGAATAAGTTCGTTTGTGTCATTGGATGAACAATTAGGTCATTTTTGTCCTCCCTAGGATTATTCTTGTCCAATTAGTGTTTCTAACCAATCTTGTGCATCCAATAGGTATGTTTGTATCATTGGATAAACAATTATGTCATTTTTGTCTTCCCTAGGCTTATTCTTGTCCAATTAGGGTTTTTAACCAATCTTGTGCATCCAATATGTGTGTTTGTGTCATTGGATGAACATTTAAGTCATTTTTGTCCACCCTAGGCTTATTCTTGTCGAATTAGGGTTTTCAACCAATCTTGTGCAACGAATAAGTTCGTTTGTGTCATTGGATGAACAATTAGGTCATTTTCGTCCTCCCTACGCTTTTTCTTGTCCAATTAGGGTTTCTAACCAATCTTGTGCATCCAATAGGTGTGTTTGTTTCACTGGATGAACATTTAGGTCATTTTTGGCCTCCCTTGGCTTATTCTTGTCCAATTAGGGTTTTTAACCAATCTTGTGCAACGAATAAGTTCGTTTGTGTCATTGGATGACCAATTAGGTCATTTTCGTCCCCCCTAGCCTTATTCTTGTCCAATTAGGGTTTTTAACCAATCTTGTGCTTCCAATAGGTGTGTTGGTGTCATTGGATGAACAATTAGGTTATTTTCGTCTTCCCTAGGCTTATTCTTGTCCAATTAGGGTTTCTAACCAATCTTGTGCATCCAATAGGTGTGTTTGTGTCATTGGATGAACAATTATGTCATTTTCGTCCTCCCTAGGCTTATTCTTGTCCAATTAGGGTTTTTAACCAATCTTGTGCTTCCAATAGGTGTGCTGGTGTCATTGGATGAACATTTATGTCATTTTCGTCCTCCCTAAACTTCATCATGTCCAGTTAAGGTTTTTAACCAATCTTGTGCATCCAATAGTTCTGTTTGTGTCATTGGATGAACATTCTGGTCATATTCGTCCTCCCGAGGCTTATTCTAGTCCAATTAGGGTTTCTAACCAATCTTGTGCATACAATAGGTGTGTTTGTGTCATTAGATGAACAATTAGGTTATTCTTGTCCTCCCTAGGCTTATTCTTGTCCAATTAGGGTTTCTATCCAATCTTCTGCATCCAATAGGTGTGTTTGTGTCACTGGATGAACATTTAGGTCAGTTTCTTCCTCTGGAGGCCTTCTGTTGACCATTTAGGGTTTTTAACCAATCTTGTGCATTTAATACGTGTGTTTGTGTCATTGGATGAACGTTTAGGTCATTTTCGTCTTCCCTAGGATTATTCTTGTCCAATTAGGGTTTTTAACAAATCTTGTGCATCCAATAGGTGTGTTTGTGTCATTGAATGAACATTTTGGTCGTTTTCGTCCTCCAAACACTTAATTATGTCCAATTAGGGTTTCTAACAAATCTTGTGCATTTAATACGTGTGTTTGTGTCATTGGTTTAACATTTAGCTCATTTTCGACCTCCCTAGGCTTATTCTTGTCCAATTAGGGTTTCTAACCAATCTTGTGCATCCAGTAGGTGTGTTTGTGTCATTGGATGAATAATTAGGTCATTTTGGTCTTCGCTAGGCTTATTCTTGTCCAATTAGGGTTTCTAACCTATGTTATGCATCCAATAGGTGGGTTTGGGTCATTGGATAAACAATTAGGTCATTTTCGCCCTCCCTACGCTTATTCTTGTCTAATTAGGGTTTCTAACCAATCTTGTGCATCCAATAGGTGTGTTTGTGTCATTGGATGAAGAATTATGTCATTTTCATCCTCCCTTGGCTTATTCTTGTCCAATTAGGGTTTCTAGCCAATCTTGTGCATCCAATAGGTGTGTTTGTGTCATTGGCTGAATATTTAGGTCATTTTCATCTTCCCTAGGCTTATTCTTGTCCAATTAGGGTTTCAAACCAATCTTGTGCATCCAATAAGTGTGTTTGTGTCATTGGATGAATAATGAGGTCATTTTCGTCTTCACTAGGCTTATTCTTGTCCAATTAGGGTTTCTAACCTATGTTATGCATCCAATAGGTGGGTTTGTTTCTTTGGATGAACAATTAGGTCATTTTCGTCCTCTCTACGCTTATTCTTGTCCAATTAGGGTTTCTAACCAATCTTGTGCATCCAGTAGGTGTGTTTGTATCATTGGATGAAAAATTAGGTCATTTTTATCGTCCCTAGGCTTATTCTTGTCCAATTAGGGTTTTCAACCAATCTTGTGCAACGAATAAGTTCATTTGTGTCATTGGATGACCAATTAGGTCATTTTCGTCCCCCCTAGCCTTATTCTTGTCCAATTAGGGTTTCTAACTAATCTTGTGCATCCAATAGGTATGTTTGTATCATTGGATGAAAAATTAGGGTTTTAAACCAATCTTGTGCATCCAATAGGTGTGTTTGTGTCATTGGATGAACATTTATGTCATTTTCGTACTCCCTAGGCTTATTCTTGTCGAATTAGGGTTTTCAACCAATCTTGTGCAACGAATAAGTTCGTTTGTGTCATTGGATGAACAATTAGGTCATTTTTGTCCTCCCTAGGATTATTCTTGTCCAATTAGTGTTTCTAACCAATCTTGTGCATCCAATAGGTATGTTTGTATTATTGGATAAACAATTATGTAATTTTTGTCTTCCCTAGGCTTATTCTTGTCCAATTAGGGTTTTTAACCAATCTTGTGCATCCAATATGTGTGTTTGTGTCATTGGATGAACATTTAAGTCATTTTTGTCCTCCCTAGGCTTATTCTTGTCGAATTAGGGTTTTCAACCAATCTTGTGCAACGAATAAGTTCGTTTGTGTCATTGGATGAACAATTAGGTCATTTTCGTCCTCCCTAGGCTTATTCTTGTCCAATTAGGGTTTCTAACCAATCTTGTGCATCCAATAGGTATGTTTGTATCATTGGCTGAACAATTAGTTCATTTTCGTCTTCCCTAGGCTTATTCTTGTCCAATTAGGGTTTTTAACCAATCTTGTGTATCCAATAGGTGTGTTTGTGTGATTGGATGAACATTTATGTCATTTTTGTCCTCCCTAGGCTTATTCTTCTCAAATTAGGGTTTTCAACCAATCTTGTGCAACGAATAAGTTCGTTTGTGTCATTGGATGAACATTCAGGTCATATTCGTCCTCCCGAGGCTTATTCTAGTCCAATTAGGGTGTCTAACCAATCTTGTACATCCAATAGGTGTGTTTGTGTCATTGAATGAACAATTAGGTTATTTTTGTCCTCCCTAGGCTTATTCTTGTCCAATTAGGCTTTCTAACCAATCTTGTGCATCCAATAGGTGTGTTTGTGTCATTAGATGAACAGTTATGTCATTTTCGTCCTCCCTAGGCTTATTCTAGTACAATTAGGGTTTCTAACCAATATTATGCATCCAATATGTGGGTTTGTGTCATTGGATGAACAATTATGTCATTTTCGTCCTCCCTAGGCTTACTCTTGTCCAATTAGGGTTTCTAACCAATCTTGTGCATCCAATAGGTGTGTTTGTGTCATTGGATGAACATTTATGTCATTTTCGTCCTCCCGAGGCTTATTCTTGTCCAATTAGGGTTTCTAACCAATCTTGTGCATTTAATACGTGCGTTTGTGTCATTACATGAACATTTAGGTCATTTTTGTCTTTCCTAGGCTTATTCTTTTCCAATTAGGATTTCGAACCAATCTTGTGCATCCAATAGGTGTGTTTGTGTCATTGGATTAATCTTTAGGTCGTTTTCGTCCTCCCTACACTTAATCATGTCCAATAAGGTTTTTTAACCAATCTTGTGCATCCAATAGTTGTGTTGGTGTCATTGGATGAACATTTATGTCATTTTCGTCCTTCCGAGGCTTATTCTTGTCCAATTAGGGTTTCTAAACAATCTTGTCCATCCAATAGGTGTGTTTGTGTCATTGGATGAACAATTAGGTCATTTTCGTCCTCCCTAGGCTTATTCTTGTCCAATTAGGGTTTCTAACCAATCATGAGAATCCAATTAGAGTGTTTGTGTCATTGGATGAACAATTATGTCATTTTCATCCTCCCTTGGCTTATTCTTGTCCAATTAGGGTTTCTAGCCAATCTTGTGCATCCAATAGGTGTGTTTGTGTCATTGGCTGAATATTTAGGTCATTTTCATCTTCCCTAGGCTTATTCTTGTCCAATTAGGGTTTCTAACCTATCTTATGCATCCAATAGGTAGGTTTGTGTCATTGGATATACAATTAGGTCATTTTCGTTCTACCTACACTTATTCTTGTGCAATTAGGGTTTCTAACCAACCTTATGCATCCAATAGGTGTGTTTGTGTCATTGGATGATCATTTAGGTCATTGTCGTCCTCTAGGGAATTACTCTTGTCCATTTAGGGTTTCTAACCAATCTTTTGCATTTAATACGTGTGTTTGTGTCATTGGATGAACATTTAGGTCATTTTCGTCTTCCCTAAAATTATTCTTGTCCAATTAGGGTTTTTAACAAATCTTGTGCATCCAATAGGTGTGTTTTTGTCATTGGATGAACATTTAGGTCGCTTTTGTTCTCCATACACTAAATCATTTCCAATTAGAGTTTTTAACTAATCTTGTGCATCCAATAGTTGTTTTTGTGTCATTGGTTGAACATATATGTCATTTTCGTCCTCCCGAGACTTATTCTTGTCCAATTAGCGTTTCTAACCAGTCTTGTGCATCCAATAGGTGTGTTTGTGTCATTGGATGAACATTTAGGTCATTTTCGTCCTCCCTAGGCTTATTCTTGTCCAATTAGGGTTTCTAACCAATCTTGTGCATCCAATAGAAGTGTTTGTGTCATTGGATGAACAATTTTGTCATTTTCGTCCTCCCTATGCTTATTCTTATGCTATTAGCGTTTCTAACCAATCTTGTGCATCCAATAGGAGTGTTTGTGTCCTTTGCTGAATAATTAGGTCATTTTCGACTTCCCACAGCTTATTCTTGTCCAATAAGGGTTTCTAACTTACCTTATGCATCCAATTGGTGGGTTTGTGTCATTGGATAAACAATTAGGTCATTTTCGTCCTCCCTACACTTATTCTTGTCCAATAAGGGTTTCTATCAAATCTTCTGCATCCAATAGGTGTGTTTGTGTCATTGGATGATCATTTAGGTCAGTTTCGTCCTCTGGAGGCTTACTGTTGTCCATTTAGGGTTTCTAACCAAACTTGTGCATTTAATACGTGTGTTTGTGTCATTGGATGAATATTTATGTCATTTTTGTCCTCCCTAGGCTTATTCTTGTCGAATTAGGGTTTTCAACCATTCTTATGCAACGAATAAGTTCGTTTGTGTCATTGGATGAACATTTAGGTCGTTTTCGTGCTCCCTACACTTAATCATGTCCAATTAGGGTTTCTAACCTATCTTATACATCCAATAGGGGGGTTTGGGTCATTGGATAAACAATTAGGTCATTTTCGTCCTCCCTGCGCTTATTCTTGTCTAATTACGATTTCTAACCAATCTTGTGCATCCAATAGGTGTGTTTGTGGCATTGGATGAAGAATTAGGGCATTTTCATCCTCCCTAGGCTTATTTTTGTCCAATTAGGGTTTCTAACCAATCTTGTGCAAACAATAGGAGTGTTTGTGTCATTGGATGACCAATTATGTCATTTTCGTCCTCCCTAGTCTTATTCTTGTCCAATTAGGGTTTCTAACCTTTCTTGTGCATCCAATAGGTATGTTTGTATCATTGGATGAAAAATTAGCGTTTTTAATCAATCTTGTGCATCCAATAGGTGTGTTTGTGTCATTGGATAACATTTATGTCATTTTCGTCCAACCTACACTTAATCATGTCCAATTAAGGTTTTTAACCAATCTTGTGCATCCAATAGTTGTGTTTGTGTCATTGGATGAACAATCTTGTGCATCCAATAGTTGTGTTCGTCCTCCCGAGGCTTATTCTAGTCCAATTAGGGTTTCTAACCAATCTTGTGCGTCCAATAGGTGTCTTTGGTTCATTGGATGAACAATTAGGTCATTTTCGTCCTCCCCAAGCTTATTCTTGTCCAATTAGGGTTTCTAACCTATATTATGCATCCAATATGTGGGTTTGTGTCATTGGATGAACAATTAGGTCATTTACGTCCTCCCTAGGCTTATTCTTGTCCAATTAGGGTTTCTAACCTATCTTGTGCATCTAGTAGGTGTGTTTGTGTCATTGGATGAATAATTTGGTCATTTTGGTCTTCCCAAGGCTTATTCTTGTCCAATTGGGGTTTCTAACCAATCTTATGCAACCAACAGGTCGGTTTGGGTCATTGGATAAACAATTAGGTCATTTTCGTCCTCCCTACGCTTATTCTTGTCTAATTAGGGTTTCTAACAAATCTTGTGCATCCAATAGGTGTGTTTGTGTCATTGGATGAACAATTATGTCATTTTCGTCCTCGCTAGGCTTATTCTTGTCCAATTAGGGTTTTTAACCAATCTTGTGCATCCAATAGTTGTGTTTGTGTCATTGGATGAACATTCAGGTCCTTTTCGTCCTCCCGAGGCTTATTCTAGTCCAATTAGGGTTTCTAACCAATCTTGTGCATCCAATAGGTGTCTTTGGTTCATTGGATGAACAATTAGGTCATTTTCGTCCTCCCCAAGCTTATTCTTGTCCAATTAGGGTTTCTAACCTATATTACGCATCCAATATGTGGGTTTGTGTCATTGGATGAACAATTAGGTCATTTACGTCCTCCCTAGGCTTATTCTTGTCCAATTAGGGTTTCTAACCTATCTTGTGCATCCAGTAGGTGTGTTTGTGTCATTGGATGAACGTTTAGGTCATTTTCGTCCTCTGGAGGCTTATTCTTGTCCAATTAGGGTTTCTAACCAATCTTGTGCAAACAATAGGAGTGTTTGTGTCATTGGATGAACAATTATGTCATTTTCGTCCTCCCTAGGCTTATTCTTGTCCAATTAGGGATTCTAACTAATCTTGTGCATCCAATAGGTGTGTTTGTGTCATTGGCTGAATAATTAGGGCATTTTCTTCTTCCCTAGGCTTATTCTTGTCCAATTAGAGTTTCTAACCTATCTTATGCATCCAATAGATGTGTTTGTGTCATTGGATGAACAATTATGTCATTTTCGTCCTCCCTAGGCTTATTCTTGTCCAATTAGGGTTTTTAACCAATCTTGTGCATCCAATAGTTGTGTTTGTGTCATTGGATGAACATTCAAGTCCTTTTCGTCCTCCCGAGGCTTATTCTAGTCCAATTTGGGTTTCTAACCAATCTTGTGCATCCAATAGGTGTCTTTGGTTCATTGGATGAACAATTAGGTCATTTTCGTCCTCCCCAAGCTTATTCTTGTCCAATTAGGGTTTCTAACCTATATTATGCATCCAATATGTGGGTTTGTGTCATTGGATGAACAATTAGGTCATTTACGTCCTCCCTAGGCTTATTCTTGTCCAATTAGGGTTTCTAACCAATCTTGTGCATCCAGTAGGTGTGTTTGTGTCATTGGATGAATAATTAGGTCATTTTGCTCTTCGCTAGGCTTATTCTCTTCCAATTAGGGTTTCTAACCTATCATGTGCATCCAATAGAAGTGTTTGTGTCATTGGATGAACAATTATGTCATTTTCGTCCTCCCTAGGCTTATTCTTGTCCAATTAGGGTTTCTAAACAATCTTGCGCATCCAATAGGTATGTTTGTATCATTGGATGAAAAATTAGGGTTTTTAACCAATCTTGTGCGTCCAATAGGTGTGTTTGTGTCATTGGATGAACATTTATGTCATTTTCGTCCTCTCTACACTTAAGCATGTCCAGTTAAGGTTTTTAACCAATCTTGTGCATCCATTAGTTGTGTTTGTGTCATTGGATGAACATTCAGGTCATTTTCGTCCTCCCGAGGCTTATTCTAGTCCAATTAGGGTTTCTACCCAGTCTTGTGCATCCAATAGCCGTGTCTCTGTCATTGGATGAACAATTAGGTTATTTTCGTCCTCCCAAGGCTTATTCTTGTCCAATTAGGGTTTCTAACCAATCTTGTGCATCCAATAGGTGTCTTTCGTTCATTCGATGAACAATTATGTCATTTTCGTCCTCCCCAGGCTTATTCTTATCCAATTAGGGTTTCTAACCAATCTTGTTCTTCCAATAAGTATGTTTGTGTCATTGGATGCATAATAAGGTCATTTTCGTCCCCCCTAGGCTTATTCTTGTCCAATTAGGGTTTCTAACCAATCTTGTGCATCCAATAGGTGTGTTGGTGTCATTAGATGAACAGTTATGTCATTTACGTCCTCCCTAGGCTTATTCTTGTCCAATTAGGGTTTCTAACAAATCTTGTGCATTTAATACGTGTGTTTGTGTCATTAGATGAACATTTAGCTCATTTTCGACCTCCCTAGGCTTATTCTTGTCCAATTAGGGTTTCTAACCAATGTTGTGCATCTAGTAGGTGTGTTTCTGTCATTGGATGAATAATTCGGTCATTTTGGTCTTCGCTAGGCATATTCTTGTCGAATTAGGGTGTCTAACCAATCTTACGCATCCAATAGGTGTGTTTGTGTCATTGGATGAATAATGAGGTATTTTTCGTCTTCCCTAGGCTTATTCTTGTCCAATTAGGGTTTCTAACCTATCTTATGCATCGAATAGGTGGGTTTGTGTCATTGGATGAACAATTAGGTCATTTTCGTCCTCCCTACGCTTATTCTTGTCCAATTAGGGTTTCTAACCAATCTTGTGCATCCAGTAGGTGTGTTTGTGTCATTGGATGAACAGTTATGTCATTTTCGTCCTCCCTAGGCTTATTCTTGTCCAATTAGGGTTTCTAACCAATATTATGCATCCAATATGTGGGTTTGTGTCATTGGATGAACAATTATGTCATTTTCGTCCTCCCTAGGCTTATTCTTGTCCAATTAGGGTTTCTAACTAATCTTGTGCATCCAATAGGTGTGTTTGTGTCATTGGATGAACATTTATGTCATTTTTGTCCTCTCGACGCTTATTCTTGTCCAATTCGGATTTCTAACCAATCTTGTGCATTTAATACGTGTGTTTGTGTCATTAGATGAAAATTTAGCTCATTTTCGACCTCCCTAGGCTTATTCTTGTCCAATTAGGGTTTCTAACCAATGTCGTGCATCTAGTAGGTGTGTTTCTGTCATTGGATGAATAATTAGGTCATTTTGGTCTTCGCTAGGCATATTCTTGTCGAATTAGGGTTTCTAACCAGTCTTACGCATCCAATAGGTGTGTTTGTGTCATTGGATTAACAATTAGGTCATTTTCGTCCTCCCGAGACTTATTCTCGTCCAATTAGGGTTTCTAACCAATCTTGTGCATCCAATAGGTGTGTTTGTGTCATTGGATGAACAATTATGTCATTTTCGTCCTCCCTAGGCTTATTCTTGTCCAATTAGGGTTTCTAACCAATCTTGTGCATCCAATAAGTGTGTTTGTGTCATTGGATGAACATTTAGGTGAGTTTCGTCCTCGCTACGCTTATTCTTATCTAATTAGGGTTTTTAACCAATCTTGTCCATCCAATAGGTGTGTTTGTGTCATTGGATGAACAATTAGGTCATTTTCATCATCCCTAGGCTGATTCTTGACAAATTAGGGTTTTTAACCAATCTTGTGCATCCATTAGTTGTGTTTGTGTCATTGGATGAACATTCAGGTCATTTTCGTCCTCCCGAGGCTTATTCTAGTCCAATTAGGGTTTCTACCCAATCTTGTGCATCCAATAGGTGTGTCTTTGTCATTGGATGAACAATTAGGTTATTTTGGTCCTCCCAAGGCTTATTCTTGTCCAATTAGGATTTCTAACCAATCTTGTGCATTTAATACGTGTGCTTTTGTCATTAGATGAGCATTTAGCTCATTTTCGACCTCCCTAGGCTTATTCTTGTCCAATTAGGGTTTCTAACCAATGTAGTGCATCCAATAGGTGTGTTTCTGTCATTGGATGGATAATTAGGTCATTTTGGTCCTCCCTAGGCTTATTCTTGTCCAATTAGGGTTTCTAACCAATATTATGCATCCAATATGTGTGTTTGTGTCATTGGATGAACAATTATGTCATTTTCGTCCTCCCTAGGCTTATTCTTGTCCAATTAGGGTTTCTAACCAATCTTGTGCATCCAATAAGTGTGTTTCTGTCATTGGATGGATAATTAGGTCATTTTGGTCCTCCCTAGGCTTATTCTTGTCCAATTAGGGTTTCTAACCAATATTATGCATCCAATATGTGTGTTTGTGTCATTGGATGAACAATTATGTCATTTTCGTCCTCCCTAGGCTTATTCTTGTCCAATTAGGGTTTCTAACCAATCTTATGCATCCAATATGTGTGTTTGTGTCATTGGATGAACAATTATGTCATTTTCGTCCTCCCTAGGCTTATTCTTGTCCAATTAGGGTTTCTAACCAATCTTATGCATCCAATAAGTGTGTTTGTGTCATTGGATGAACATTTAGGTGAGTTTCGTCCTCCCTAGGCTTATTCTTGTCCAATTAGGGTTTCTAACCAATCTTGTGCATCCAATAAGTGTGTTTGTGTCATTGGATGAATAATGAGGTAATTTTCGTCTTCCCTAGGCTTATTCTTGTCCAATTAGGGTTTCTAACCTAACTTATGCATCCAATAGGTGGGTTTGTGTCATTGGATGAACAATTAGGTCATTCTCCTCCTTACGCTTATTCTTGTCCAATTAGGGTTTCTAACCAATATTATGCATCCAATATGTGGGTTTGTGTCATTTGATGAACAATTATGTCATTTTCGTCCTCCCTAGGCTTATTCTTGTCCAATTAGGGTTTCTAACTAATCTTGTGCATCCAATAGGTGTGTTTGTGTCATTGGATGAACATTTATGTCATTTGCGTCCTCCCGAGGCTTATTCTTGTCCAATTAGGATTTCTAACCAATCTTGTGCATTTAATACGTGTGCTTTTGTCATTAGATGAACATTTAGCTAATTTTCGACCTCCCTAGGCTTATTCTTGTCCAATTAGTGTTTCTTACCAATGTTGTGCATCCAATAGGTGTGTTTCTGTCATTGGATGGATAATTAGGTCATTTTGGTCCTCCCTAGGCTTATTCTTGTCCAATTAGGGTTTCTAACCAATATTATGCATCCAATATGTGTGTTTGTGTCATTGGATGAACAATTATGTCATTTTCGTCCTCCCTAGGCTTATTCTTGTCCAATTAGGGTTTCTAACCAATCTTGTGCATCCAATAAGTGTGTTTCTGTCATTGGATGGATAATTAGGTCATTTTGGTCCTCCCTAGGCTTATTCTTGTCCAATTAGGGTTTCTAACCAATATTATGCATCCAATATGCGTGTTTGTGTCATTGGATGAACAATTATGTCATTTTCGTCCTCCGTAGGCTTATTGTTGTCCAATTAGGGTTTCTAACCAATCTTGTGCATCCAATAAGTGTGTTTGTGTCATTGGATGAACATTTAGGTGAGTTTCGTCCTCGCTAGGCTTATTCTTGTCCAATTAGGGTTTCTAACCAATCTTGTGCATCCAATAAGTGTGTTTGTGTCATTGCATGAACATTTAGGTGAGTTTCGTCCTCGCTACGCTTATTCTTATCTAATTAGGGTTTCTAACCAATCTTGTCCATCCAATAGGTGTGTTTGGGTCATTGGATGAACAATTAGGTCATTTTCATCCTCCCTAGGCTGATTCTTGTCCAATTAGGGTTTCTAACTAATCTTGTGCATCCAATAGGAGTGTTTAAGTCATTGGATGAACAATTATGTCATTTTCGTCCTCCCTAGGCTTATTCTTGTCCAATTAGGGTTTCTAACCAATCTTGTGCATCCAATAAGTGTGTTTGTGTCATTGGATGAATAATGAGGTAATTTTCGTCTTCCCTAGGCTTATTCTTGTCCAATTAGGGTTTCTAACCTAACTTATGCATCCAATAGGAGTGTTTAAGTCATTGGAGGAACAATTAGGTCATTTTCGTCCTCCCGAGGCTTATTCTTGTCCAATTAGGATTTCTAACTAATCTTGTGCATTTAATACGTGTGTTTGTGTCATTAGATGAACATTTAGCTCATTTTCGACTTCCCTAGGCTTATTCTTGTCCAATTAGGGTTTCTAACCAATGTTGTGCATCTCGTGGGTGTGTTTCTGTCATTGGATGGATAATTAGGTCATTTTGGTCTTCGCTAGGCATATTCTTGTCGAATTAGGGTTTCTAACCTATCTTATGCATCCAATAGGTGGGTTTGGGTCATTGGATACACAATTAGGTCATTTTCGTCCTCCCTACGCTTATTCTTGTCTAATTAGGGTTTCTAACCAATCTTGTGCATCCAATAGGTGTGTTTGTGTCATTGGATGAACTTTTATGTCATTTTCGTCCTCCCTAGGCTTATTCTTGTCCAATTAGGGTTTCTAACCAATCTTGTGCATCCAATAAGTGTGTTTGTGTCATTGCATGAACATTTAGGTGAGTTTCGTCCTCGCTACGCTTATTCTTATCTAATTAGGGTTTCTAACCAATCTTGTGCATCCAATAACTGGATTTGTGTCATTGGATGAATAATGAGGTAATTTTCGTCTTCGCTAGGCTTATTCTTATCCAATTAGGGTTTCTAACCAATCTTGTGCATCCAATAGGTATGTTTGTATCATTGGATGAAAAATTAGGTCATTTTCGTCCTCCCTACGCTCTTTCTTGTCCAATTAGGGTTTCTAACCAATCGTGTGCATCCAGTAGGTGTGTTTGTGTCATTGGATGAATAATTAGGTCATTTTGCTCTTTGCTAGGCTTATTCTCTTCCAATTAGGGTTTCTAACCTATCTTGTGCATCCAATAGAAGTGTTTGTGTCATTGGATGAACAATTATGTCATTTTCGTCCTCCCTAGGCTTATTATTGTCCAATTAGGGTTTCTAACCAATCTTGTGCATCCAATAGGTATGTTTGTATCATTGGATGAAAAATTAGGGTTTTTAACCAATCTTGTGCGTCCAATAGGTTTGTTTGTGTCATTGGATGAACATTTATGTCATTTTCGTCCTATCTACACTTAAGCATGTCCAGTTAAGGTTTTTAACCAATCTTGTGCATCCATTAGTTGTGTTTCTGTCATTGGATGAACATTCAGGTCATTTTCGTCCTCCTGAGGCTTATTCTAGTCCAATTAGGGTTTCTACCCAATCTTGTGCATCCAATAGGTGTGTCTCTGTCATTGGATGAACAATTAGGTTATTTTCGTCCTCCCAAGGCTTATTCTTGTCCAATTAGGGTTTCTAACCAATCTTGTGCATCCAATAGGTGTCTTTCGTTCATTGGATTAACAATTATGTCATTTTCGTCCTCCCCAGGCTTATTCTTGTCCAATTAGGGTTTCTAACCAATCTTGTGCTTCCAATAAGTATGTTTGTGTCATTGGATGCATAATTAGGTCATTTTCGTCCCCCCTAGGCTTATTTTTGTCCAATTAGGGTTTCTAACCAATCTTGTGCATCCAATAGGTGTGTTTGTGTCATTAGATGAACAGTTATGTTATTTTCGTCCTCCCTAGGCATATTCTTGTCCAATTAGGGTTTCTAACCAATATTATGCATCCAATATGTGGGTTTGTGTCATTGGATGAACAATTATGTCATTTTCGTCCTCCCTAGGCTTATTCTTGTCCAATTAGGGTTTCTAACTAATCTTGTGCATCCAATAGGTGTGTTTGTGTCATTGGATGAACATTTAGGTCATTTTCGTCCTCCCTAGGCTGATTCTTGTCCAATTAGGGTTTCTAACTAATCTTGTGCATCCAATAGGAGTGTTTAAGTCATTGGATGAACAATTATGTCATTTTCGTCCTCCCTAGGCTTATTCTTCTCCAATTAGGGTTTCTAACCAATCTTGTGCATCCAATAAGTGTGTTTGTGTCATTGGATGAATAATGAGGTAATTTTCGTCTTCCTTAGGCTTATTCTTGTGCAATTAGGGTTTCTAACCTAACTTATGCATCCAATAGGTGGGTTTGTGTCATTGGATGAACAATTAGGTCATTTTCGTCCTCCCTACGCTTATTCTTATCCAATTAGGGTTTCTAACCAATCTTGTGCATCCAGTAGGTGTGTTTGTATCATTGGATGGAAAATTAGGTCATTTTGCTCTTCGCTAGGCTTATTCTCTTCCAATTAGGGTTTCTAACCCATCTTGTGCATCCAATAAAAGTGTTTGTGTCATTGGATGAACAATTATGTCATTTTCGTCCTCCCTAGGCTTATTCTTGTCCAATTAGGGTTGCTAACCAATCTTGTGCATCCAATAAGTGTATTTGTGTCATTGGATGAATAATGAGGTAATTTTCGTCTTCCCTAGGCTTATTCTTGTCCAATTAGGGTTTCTAACCAATCTTGTGCATCCAATAGGTATGTTTGTATCATTGGATGAAAAATTAGGTCATTTTCGTCCTCCCTACGCTCTTTCTTGTCCAATTAGGGTTTCTAACCAATCCTGTGCATCCAGTAGGTGTGTTTGTGTCATTGGATGAACAATTAGGTCATTTTCCTCTTTGCTAGGCTTATTCTCTTTCAATTAGGGTTTCTAACCTATCTTGTGCATCCAATAGAAGTGTTTGTGTCATTGGATGAACAATTATGTCATTTTCGTCCTCCCTAGGCTTATTATTGTCCAATTAGGGTTTCTAACCAATCTTGTGCATCCAATAGGTATGTTTGTATCATTGGATGAAAAATTAGGGTTTTTAACCAATCTTGTGCGTCCAATAGGTGTGTTTGTGTCATTGGATGAACATTTATGTCATTTTCGTCCTATCTACACTTAAGCATGTCCAGTTAAGGTTTTTAACCAATCTTGTGCATCCATTAGTTGTGTTTCTGTCATTGGATGAACATTCAGGTCATTTTCGTCCTCCTGAGGCTTATTCTAGTCCAATTAGGGTTTCTACCCAATCTTGTGCATCCAATAGGTGTGTCTCTGTCATTGGATGAACAATTAGGTTATTTTCGTCCTCCCAAGGCTTATTCTTGTCCAATTAGGGTTTCTAACCAATCTTGTGCATCCAATACGTGTCTTTCGTTCATTGGATGAACAATTATGTCATTTTCGTCCTCCCCAGGCTTATTCTTGTCCAATTAGGGTTTCTAACCAATCTTGTGCTTCCAATAAGTATGTTTGTGTCATTGGATGCATAATTAGGTCATTTTCGTCCCCCCTAGGCTTATTTTTGTCCAATTAGGGTTTCTAACCAATCTTGTGCATCCAATAGGTGTGTTTGTGTCATTAGATGAACAGTTATGTCAT
The DNA here is from genome assembly GCA_037974835.1 of Cicer judaicum. Taxonomy (NCBI): domain Eukaryota; kingdom Viridiplantae; phylum Streptophyta; class Magnoliopsida; order Fabales; family Fabaceae; genus Cicer; species Cicer judaicum. The sequence continues at coordinate 1,470,951 of JBBPBS010001217.1, read as the reverse complement.
TTTCGTCCTCCCTAGGCTTATTCTTGTCCAATTAGGGTTTCTAACCAATATTATGCATCCAATATGTGGGTTTGTGTCATTGGATGAACAATTATGTCATTTTCGTCCTCCCTAGGCTTATTCATGTCCAATTAGGGTTTCTAACTAATCTTGTGCATCCAATAGGTGTGTTTGTGTCATTGGATGAACATTTATGTCATTTTCGTCCTCCCGAGGCTTATTCTTGTCCAATTAGGATTTCTAACCAATCTTGTGCATTTAATACGTGTGTTTGTGTCATTAGATGAACATTTAGCTCATTTTCGACTTCCCTAGGCTTATTGTTGTCCAATTAGGGTTTCTAACCAATGTTGTGCATCTTGTGGGTGTGTTTCTATCATTGGATGGATAATTAGGTCATTTTGGTCTTCGCTAGGCATATTCTTGTCGAATTAGGGTTTCTAACCTATCTTATGCATCCAATAGGTGGGTTTGGGTCATTGGATACACAATTAGGTCATTTTCGTCCTC
>JBBPBS010001217.1:1456601-1470221 GCA_037974835.1 Cicer judaicum | reverse complement strand
TCATTGGATGGATAATTAGGTCATTTTGGTCTTCGCTAGGCATATTCTTGTCGAATTAGGGTTTCTAACCTATCTTATGCATCCAATAGGTGGGTTTGGGTCATTGGATACACAATTAGGTCATTTTCGTCCTCTCTACGCTCATTCTTGTCTAATTAGGGTTTCTAACCAATCTTGTGCATCCAATAGGTGTGTTTGTGTCATTGGATGAACAATTATGTCATTTTCGTCCTCCCTAGGCTTATTCTTGTCCAATTAGGGTTTCTAACCAATCTTGTGCATCCAATAAGTGTGTTTGTGTCATTGCATGAACATTTAGGTGAGTTTCGTCCTCGCTACGCTTATTCTTATCTAATTAGGGTTTCTAACCAATCTTGTCCATCCAATAGGTGTGTTTGGGTCATTGGATGAACAATTAGGTCATTTTCATCCTCCCTAGGCTGATTCTTGTCCAATTAGGGTTTCTAACTAATCTTGTGCATCCAATAGGAGTGTTTAAGTCATTGGATGAACAATTATGTCATTTTCGTCCTCCCTAGGCTTATTCTTGTCCAATTAGGGTTTCTAACCAATCTTGTGCATCCAATAAGTGTGTTTGTGTCATTGGATGAATAATGAGGTAATTTTCGTCTTCCCTAGGCTTATTCTTGTCCAATTAGGGTTTCTAACCTAACTTATGCATCCAATAGGTGGGTTTGTGTCATTGGATGAACAATTAGGTTATTTTCGTCCTCCCTACGCTTATTCTTGTCCAATTAGGGTTTCTAACCAATCTTGTGCATCCAGTAGGTGTGTTTGTATCATTGGATGGAAAATTAGGTCATTTTGCTCTTCGCTAGGCTTATTCTCTTCCAATTAAGGTTTCTAACCCATCTTGTGCATCCAATAAAAGTATTTGTGTCATTGGATGAACAATTATTTCATTTTCGTCCTCCCTAGGCTTATTCTTGTCCAATTAGGGTTTCTAACCAATCTTGTGCATCCAATAAGTGTGTTTGTGTCATTGGATGAATAATGAGGTAATTTTCGTCTTCCCTAGGCTTATTCTTGTCCAATTAGGGTTTCTAACCAATCTTGTGCATCTAATAGGTATGTTTGTATCATTGGATGAAAAATTAGGTCATTTTCGTCCTCCCTACGCTCTTTCTTGTCCAATTACGGTTTCTAACCAATCTTGTGCATCAAGTAGGTGTGTTTGTGTCATTGGATGAATAATTAGGTCATTTTGCTCTTCGCTAGGCTTATTCTCTTCCAATTAGGGTTTCTAACCTATCTTGTGCATCCAATAGAAGTGTTTGTGTCATTGGATGAACAATTATGTCATTTTCGTCCTCCCTAGGCTTATTATTGTCCAATTAGGGTTTCTAACCAATCTTGTGCATCCAATAGGTATGTTTGTATCATTGGATGAAAAATTAGGGTTTTTAACCAATCTTGTGCGTCCAATAGGTGTGCTTGTGTCATTGGATGAACATTTATGTCATTTTCGTTCCATCTACACTTAAGCATGTCCAGTTAAGGTTTTTAACCAATCTTGTGCATCCATTAGTTGTGTTTCTGTCATTGGATGAACATTCAGGTCATTTTCGTCCTCCTAAGGCTTATTCTAGTCCAATTAGGGTTTCTACCCAATCTTGTGCATCCAATAGGTGTGTCTCTGTCATTGGATGAACAATTAGGTTATTTTCGTCCTCCCAAGGCTTATTCTTGTCCAATTAGGGTTTCTAACCAATCTTGTGCATCCAATAGGTGTCTTTCGTTCATTGGATGAACAATTATATCATTTTCGTCCTCCCCAGGCTTATTCTTGTCCAATTAGGGTTTCTAACCAATCTTGTGCATCTAATAAGTATGTTTGTGTCATTGGATGCATAATTAGGTCATTTGCGTCCCCCCTAGGCTTATTCTTGTCCAATTAGGGTTTCTAACCAATCTTGTGCATCCAATAGGTGTGTTTGTGTCATTAGATGAACAGTTATGTCATTTTCGTCCTCCCTAGGCTTATTCTTGTCCAATTAGGGTTTCTAACCAATATTATGCATCCAATATGTGGGTTTGTGTCATTGGATGAACAATTATGTCATTTTCGTCCTCCCTAGGCTTATTCTTGTCCAATTAGGGTTTCTAACTAATCTTGTGCATCCAATAGGTGTGTTTGTGTCATTGGATGAACATTTATGTCATTTGCGTCCTCCCGTGGCTTATTCTTGTCCAATTAGGATTTCTAACCAATCTTGTGCATTTAATACGTGTGTTTGTGTCATTAGATGAACATTTAGCTCATTTTCGACTTCCCTAGGCTTATTCTTGTCCAATTAGGGTTTCTAACCAATGTTGTGCATCTCGTAGGTGTGTTTCTGTCATTGGATGGATAATTAGGTCATTTTGGTCCTCCCTAGGCTTATTCTTGTCCAATTAGGGTTTCTAACCAATATTATGCATCCAATATGTGTGTTTGTGTCATTGGATGAACAATTATGTCATTTTCGTCCTCCCTAGGCTTATTCTTGTCCAATTAGGGTTTCTAACCAATATTGTGCATCCAATAAGTGTGTTTCTGTCATTGGATGGATAATTAGGTCATTTTGGTCCTCCCTAGGCTTATTCTTGTCCAATTAGGGTTTCTAACCAATATTATGCATCCAATATGTGTGTTTGTGTCATTGGATGAACAATTATGTCATTTTCGTCCTCCCTAGGCTTATTCTTGTCCAATTAGGGTTTCTAACCAATCTTGTGCATCCAATAAGTGTGTTTGTGTCATTGGATGAACATTTAGGTGAGTTTTGTCCTCCCTAGGCTTATTCTTGTCCAATTAGGGTTTCTAACCAATCTTGTGCATCCAATAAGTGTGTTTGTTTCATTGGATGAATAATGAGGTAATTTTCGTCTTCCCTAGGCTTATTCTTGTCCAATTAGGGTTTCTAACCTATCTTATGCATCCAATAGGTGTGTTTGTGCCATTGGATGAACATTTATGTCATTTTCGTCCTCTCTACACTTAAGCATGTCCAGTTAAGGTTTTTAACCAATCTTGTGCATCCATTAGTTGTGTTAGTGTCATTGGATGAACATTCAGGTCATTTTCGTCCTCCCGAGGCTTATTCTAGTCCAATTAGGGTTTCTACCCAATCTTGTGCATCCAATAGGTGTGTCTCTGTCATTGGATGAACAATTAGGTTATTTTCGTCCTCCAAAGGCTTATTCTTGTCCAATTAGGGTTTCTAACCAATCTTGTGCATCCAATACGTGTCTTTCGTTCATTGGATGAACAATTATGTCATTTTCGTCCTCCCCAGGCTTATTCTTGTCCAATTAGGGTTTCTAACCAATCTTGTGCTTCCAATAAGTATGTTTGTGTCATTGGATGCATAATTAGGTCATTTTCGTCCCCCCTAGGCTTATTCTTGTCCAATTAGGGTTTCTAACCAATCTTGTGCATCCAATAGGTGTGTTTGTGTCATTAGATGAACAGTTATGTCATTTTCGTCCTCCCTAGGCTTATTCTTGTCCAATTAGGGTTTCTAACCAATATTATGCATCCAATATGTGGGTTTGTGTCATTGGATGAACAATTATGTCATTTTCGTCCTCCCTAGGCTTATTCTTGTCCAATTAGGGTTTCTAACTAATCTTGTGCATCCAATAGGTGTGTTTGTGTCATTGGATGAACATTTATGTCATTTTCGTCCTCCCGAGGCTTATTCTTGTCCAATTAGGATTTCTAACCAATCTTGTGCATTTAATACGTGTGTTTGTGTCATTAGATGAACATTTAGCTCATTTTCGACTTCCCTAGGCTTATTCTTGTCCAATTAGGGTTTCTAACCAATGTTGTGCATCTCGTAGGTGTGTTTCTGTCATTGGATGGATAATTAGGTCATTTTGGTCTTCGCTAGGCATATTCTTGTCGAATTAGGGTTTCTAACCTATCTTATGCATCGAATAGGTGGGTTTGGGTCATTGGATAAACAATTAGGTCATTTTCGTCCTCCCTACGCTTATTCTTGTCTAATTAGGGTTTCTAACCAATCTTGTGCATCCAATAGGTGTGTTTGTGTCATGGGATGAACAATTATGTCATTTTCGTCCTCCCTAGGCTTATTCTTGCCCAATTAGGTTTTCTAACCAATCTTGTGCATCCAATAAGTGTGTTTGTGTCATTGCATGAACAATTATGTCATTTTCGTCCTCCCTAGGCTTATTCTTGTCCAATTAGGGTTTCTAACAAATCTTGTGCATCCAATAAGTGTGTTTGTGTCATTGGATGAATAATGAGGTAATTTTCGTCTTCCCTAGGCTTATTCTTGTCCAATTAGGGTTTCTAACCTATCTTATGCATCCAATAGGTGGGTTTGTGTCATTGGATGAACAATTAGGTCATTTTCGTCCTCCCTACGCTTATTCTTGTCCAATTAGGGTTTCTAACCAATCTTGTGCATCCAGTAGGTGTGTTTGTATCAATGGATGAAAAATTAGGTCATTTTGCTCTTCGCTAGGCTTATTCTCTTCCAATTAGGGTTTCTAACCCATCTTGTGCATCCAATAAAAGTGTTTGTGTCATTGGATGAACAATTATGTCATTTTCGTCCACCCTAGGCTTATTCTTGTCCAATTAGGGTTTCTAACCAATCTTGTGCATCCAATAAGTGTGTTTGTGTCATTGGATGAACATTTAGGTGAGTTTCATCCTCGCTACGCTTATTCTTATCTAATTAGGGTTTCTAACCAATCTTGTCCATCCAATAGGTGTGTTTGTGTCATTGGATGAACAATTAGGTCATCTTCATCCTCCCTAGGCTGATTCTTGACAAATTAGGGTTTCTAACCAATCTTGTGCATCCAGTAGGTGTGTTTGTGTCATTGGATGAATAATTAGGTCATTTTGCTCTTCGCTATGCTTATTCTCTTCCAATTAGGGTTTCTAACCTATCTTGTGCATCCAATAGAAGTGTTTGTGTCATTGGATGAACAATTAGGTCATTTTCGTCCTCCGTAGGCTTATTCTTGTCCAATTAGGGTATCTAACCAATCTTGTGCATCCAATAGGTATGTTTGTATCATTGGATGAAAAATTAGGGTTTTTAACCAATCTTGTGCATCCAATAGGTGTGTATGTGTCATTGGATGAACATTCAGGTCATTTTTGTCTTCCCGAGGCTTATTCTAGTCCAGTTAGGGTTTCTAACAAATCTTGTGCATCCAATAGGTGTGTTTGTGTCATTGGATGAAAAATTATGTCATTTTCGTCCTCCCTAGGCTTATTCTTGTCCAATTAGGGTTTCTAACCTATATTACGCATCCAATATGTGGGTTTGTGTCATTGGATGAACAATTATGTCATTTGCGACCTCCCTAGGCTTATTCTTGTCCAATTAGGGTTTCTAACCAATCTTGTGCATCCAATAGGTGTGTTTGTGTCATTGGATGAAAATTTAGGTCATTTTCGTCCTCCCGAGGCTTATTCTTGTCCAATTAGGGTTTCTAACCAATCTTGTGCGTTTAATACGCGTGTTTGTGTCATTAGATGAACATTTAGCTCATTTTCTTCTTCCCTAGGCTTATCCTTTTCCAATTAGGATTTCTAACCAATCTTGTGCGCCCAATAGGTGTGTTTGTGTCATTGGATGAACATTTAGGTCGTTTGTGTCCAACCTACACTTAATCATGTCCAATTAGGTTTTTTAACCAATCTTGTGCATCCAATGGTTGTGTTTGTGTCATCGGTTGAACACTTAGGTCATTTTCGTCCTCCCGAGGCTTATTCTTGTCCAATTAGGGTTTGTAACCAATCTTGTGCATCCAATAGATGTGTTTGTGTCATTTGATGAACAATTAGGTCATTTTCTTCTTCCCTAGGCTTATTCTTGTCCAATTAGAGTTTCTAACATATCTTATGTATCCAATAGGTGGGTTTGTGTCATTGGATATACAATTAGGTCATTTTCGTTCTCCCTACACTTATTCTTGTACAATTAGGGTTTCTAACCAATCTTACGCATCCAATAGGTGTGTTTGTGTCATTGGATGAACATTTAGGTCATTTTCGTCCTCTAGAGGCTTAATCTTATCCATTTAGGGTTTCTAACCAATCTTCTGCATTTAATACGTGTGTCTGTGTCATTGGATGAACATTTAGGTCATTTTCGTCTTGCCTAGGATTATTCTTGTCCAATTAGGGTGTTTAACAAATCTTATGCATCCAATAGGTGTGTTTATGTCATTGGATGAACATTTAGGTCGCTTTGGTCCTACCTAAACTTAATCATGTCCAATTAGGGTTTTTAACTAATCTTGTGTATCCAATAATTGTTTTTGTGTCATTGGTTGAATATTTAGGTCATTTTCGTCTTCCCGAGCCTTAATCTTGTCCAATTAGGGTTTCAAACCAATCTTGTGCATCCAATAGGTGTGTTTTGTTATTGGCTGAAAAATTAGGTCATTTTCGTCTTCCCTCGGCTTATTCTTGTCCAATTAGGGTTTCTTACCTATCTTATGCATCCAATAGGTGGGTTTGTGTTATTGAATAAACAATTAGGTCATTTTCGTCCTCCCTACACTTATTCTTGTCCAATTAGCGTTTCTGACGAATCTTCTGCATCCAATAGGTGTGTTTGTGACATTGGATGAACATTTAAGTCAGTTTCGTCCTCTCGAGGCTTACTGTTGTCCATTGATGGTTTCTAACAAATCTTGTGCATTTAATACGTGTGTTTGTGTCATTAGATGAACAATTATGTCATTTTCGTCCTCCCTAGGCTTATTCTTATCCTATTAGGGTTTCAAACCAATCTTGTGCATCCAATAGGAGTGTTTGGGTCATTTGCTAAATAATTAGGTCATTTTCGACTTCCCTCAGCTTATTCTTGTCCAATTAGGGTTTCTAACCTATCTTATGCATCCAATAGGTGGGTTTGTGACATTGGGCTAACAATTAGGTAATTTTCGTCCTCCCTAGGCTTATTCTTGTCCAATTAGGGTTTCTAACCAATCTTGTGCATCCAATAGGTGTCTTTGGTTCGTTGGATGAACAATTATGTCATTTTCGTCCTCACCAGGCTTATTCTTGTCCAATTAGGGTTTCTAACCTATATTATGCATCCAATATGTGGGTTTGTGTCATTGGATGAGCAATTAGGTCAATTACGTCCTCCCTAGGCTTATTCTTGTCTAAATAGGGTTTCTAACCAATATTGTGCATCCAGTAGTTGTGTTTGCGTCATCGGTGAACACTTAGGTCATTTTCGTCGTCCCGAGGCTTATTCTTGTCCAATTCGGGTTTCTAAACAATCTTGTCCATCCAATAGATGTGTTTGGGTCATTGGATAAACAATTAGGACATTTTCGTCCTCCCTACGCTTATTCAGGTCTAATTAGGGTTTCTAACCAATCTTGAGCATCCAATAGGAGTGTTTGTGTCATTGGATTAACAATTATGTAATTTTCGTCCTCCGTAAGCTTATTCTTGTCCAAACAGGGTTTCTAACCAATCTTGTGCAAACAATAGGAGTGTTTGTGTTATTGGATGAACAATTATGTCATTTTCTTCCTCCGTAGGCTTATTCTTGTCCTTTTAGGGTTTCTAACCAATCTTGTGAATCCAATAAGTGTGTTTGTGTCATTGGATGAATAATGAGGTCATTTTCGTCTTCCCTAGGCTTATTCTTGTCCAATTAGGGTTTCTAACCTATCTTATGCATCCAATAGGTGGGTTTGTGTCATTGGATGAACAATTAGGTCATTTTCGTCCTCCCTACACTTATTCTTGTCCAATTAGGGTTTCTAACCAATCTTGTGTATCCAATAGGTGTGTTTGTGTCACTGGATGAATATTTAGGTCATTTTTATCCTCCTTAGGCTTATTCTTGTCTAATTAGGGTTTTCAACCAATCTTCTGCATTTAATACGTGGGTTTGTGTCATTGGATGAACATTTAGGTCATTTTCGTCTTCCTGAGGCTTATTCTTATCCAATTAGGGTTTCAAACCAATCTTGTGCATCCAATAGGTGTGTTTTGTTATTGGCTGAAAAATTAGGTCATTTTCGTCTTCCCTCGGCTTATTCTTGTCCAATTAGGGTTTCTTACCTATCTTATGCATCCAATAGGTGGGTTTGTGTTATTGAATAAACAATTAGGTCATTTTCGTCCTCCCTACACTTATTCTTGTCCAATTAGCGTTTCTGACGAATCTTCTGCATCCAATAGGTGTGTTTGTGTCATAGGATGAACATTTAGGTCAGTTTCGTCTTCCCTAGGATTATTCTTGTCCAATTAGGGTTTTTAACAAATCCTGTGCATCCAATAGGTGTGTTTATGTCAATGGATGAACATTTAGGTCGCTTTAGTCCTCCCTATACTTAATCATGTCCAATTAGGGTTTTTAACTAATCTTGTGTATCCAATAGTTGTTTTTGTGTCATTGGTTGAACATTTAGGTCATTTTCGTCCTCCCTAGGCTTATTCTTGTCCAATTAGGGTTTCTAACTAATCTTGTGCATCCAATAGGTGTGTTTGTGTCATTGGATGAACATTTATGTCATTTTCGTCCTCCCGAGGCTTATTCTTGTCCAATTAGGGTTTTCAACCAATCTTGTGCAATGAATAAGTTCATTTGTGTCATTAGATGAACAATTAGGTCATTTTCGTCCTCCCTAGTCATATTCTTGTCCAATTAGGATATCTAACCAATCTTGTGCATCCAATAGGTATGTTTGTATCATTGGATGAAAAATTAGGGTTTTTAACCATTCTTGTACATCCAATAGGTGTGTCATTGGATGAACATTTATGTCATTTTCGTCCTCCCTACACTTAAGCATGTCCAGTTAGGGTTTCTAACCAACCTTGTGCATTCAATAGGTGTGTCTGTGTCATTGGATGAACATTTAGGTTATTTTCGTCCTCCCTAGGCTTATTCTTGTCCAATTAGGGTTTCTAACTAATCTTGTGCATCCAATAGGTGCCTTTGGTTCATTGGATGAACAATCATGTCATTTTCGTCCTCCCCAGGCTTATTCTTGTCCAATTAGGGTTTCTAACCAATCTTGTGCTTCCAATAAGTGTGTTTGTGTCATTGGATGCATAATTAGGTCATTTTCGTCGTCCCTAGGCTTATTCTTGTCCAATTAGGGTTTTCAACCAATCTTCTGCATTTAATACGTGTGTTTGTGTCATTGGATGAACATTTAGGTCATTTTCGTCTTCCTGAGGCTTATTCTTATCCAATTAGGGTTTCAAACCAATCTTGTGCATCCAATAGGTGTGTTTTGTTATTGGCTGAAAAATTAGGTCATTTTCGTCTTCCCTCGGCTTATTCTTGTCCAATTAGGGTTTCTTACCTATCTTATGCATCCAATAGGTGGGTTTGTGTTATTGAATAAACAATTAGGTCATTTTCGTCCTCCCTACACTTATTCTTGTCCAATTAGCGTTTCTGACGAATCTTCTGCATCCAATAGGTGTGTTTGTGTCATTGGATGAACATTTAGGTCAGTTTCGTCTTCCCTAGGATTATTCTTGTCCAATTAGGGTTTTTAACAAATCCTGTGCATCCAATAGGTTTGTTTATGTCATTGGATGAACATTTAGGTCGCTTTAGTCCTCCCTATACTTAATCATGTCCAATTAGGGTTTTTAACTAATCTTGTGTATCCAATAGTTGTTTTTGTGTCATTGGTTGAACATTTAGGTCATTTTCGTCCTCCCTAGGCTTATTCTTGTCCAATTAGGGTTTCTAACTAATCTTGTGCATCCAATAGGTGTGTTTGTGTCATTGGATGAACATTTATGTCATTTTCGTCCTCCCGAGGCTTATTCTTGTCCAATTAGGGTTTTCAACCAATCTTGTGCAATGAATAAGTTCATTTGTGTCATTAGATGAACAATTAGGTCATTTTCGTCCTCCCTAGTCTTATTCTTGTCCAATTAGGATATCTAACCAATCTTGTGCATCCAATAGGTATGTTTGTATCATTGGATGAAAAATTAGGGTTTTTAACCATTCTTGTACATCCAATAGGTGTGTCATTGGATGAACATTTATGTTATTTTCGTCCTCCCTACACTTAAGCATGTCCAGTTAGGGTTTCTAACCAACCTTGTGCATCCAATAGGTGTGTCTGTGTCATTGGATGAACAATTAGGTTATTTTCGTCCTCCCTAGGCTTATTCTTGTCCAATTAGGGTTTCTAACTAATCTTGTGCATCCAATAGGTGCCTTTGGTTCATTGGATGAACAATCATGTCATTTTCGTCCTCCCCAGGCTTATTCTTGTCCAATTAGGGTTTCTAACCAATCTTGTGCTTCCAATAAGTGTGTTTGTGTCATTGGATGCATAATTAGGTCATTTTCGTCGTCCCTAGGCTTATTCTTGTCCAATTAGGGTTTCTAACCAATCTTGTGCATCCAATAGGTGTGTTTGTGTCATTAGATGAACAGTTAGGTCATTTTCGTCTACCCTAGGCTTATTCTTGTCCAATTAGGGTTTCTAACCAATATTATGCCTCCAATATGTGGGTTTGTGTCATTGGATGAACAGTTATGTCATTTTCGTCCTCCCTAGGCTTATTCTTGTCCAATTAAGGTTTCTATCCAATCTTGTGCATCCAATAGGTGTGTTTGTGTTATTGGATGAACATTTATGTCATTTTCGTCCTCCCGAGGTTTATTCTTGTCCAATTAGGGTTTCTAACCAATCTTGTGCATTTAATACGTGTGTTTGTGTCATTAGATGAACATTTGGCTCATTTTCGACCTCCCTAGGCTTATGCTTGTCCAATTAGGGTTTCTAACCAATCTTGTGCATCTAGTCGTTGTGTTTGTGTCATTGGATGAATAGTTAGGTCATTTTGGTCTTCGCTAGGCTTATTCTTGTCGAATTAGGGTTTCCAACCTATCTTATGCATCCAATAGGTGTGTTTGTGTCAATGGATGAACATTTAGGTCATTTTTATCCTCGCTAGGCTTATTCTTGTCCAATTAGGGTTTTCAACCAATCTTGTGCAACGAATAAGTTCATTTGTGTCATTGGATGAACAATTATGTCATTTTCGTCCTCCCTAGGCTTATTCTTGTCCAATTAGGGTTTCTAACCAATATTATGCATCCAATATGTTGGTTTGTGTCATTGGATGAACAATTATGTCATTTTCGTCCTCCCTAGGCTTATTCTTGTCCAATTAAGGTTTCTATCCAATTTTGTGCATCCAATTGGTGTGTTTGTGTCATTGGATGAACATTTATGTCATTTTCGTCCTCCCGAGGCTTATTCTTATCCAATTAGGGTTTCTAACCAATCTTGTGCAATTAATACGTGTGTTTGTGTTATTAGATGAACATTTAGCTCATTTTCGACCTCCCTAGGCTTATTCTTGTCCAATTAGGGTTTCTAACCAATCTTGTGCATCTAGTAGGTGTGTTTGTGTCATTGGATGAATAATTAGGTCATTTTGGTCTTCGCTAAGCGTATTCTTGTCGAATTAGGGTTTCTAACCTATCTTATGCATCCAATAGGTGGGTTTGGGTCATTGGATAAACAATTAGGTCATTTTCGTCCTCCCTACGCTTATTCTTGTCTAATTCGGGTTTCTAACCAATCTTGTGCATCCAATAGGTGTGTTTGTGTCATTGGATGAACAATTATGTCATTTTCGTCCTCCCTAGGCTTATTCTTGTCCAATTAGGGTTTCTAACCAATCTTGTGCATCCAATTGGTGTGTTTGTGTCATTGGATGAACAATTATGTCATTTTCGTCCTCCCTAGGCTTATTCTTGTCCAATTAGGGTTTCTAACCAATCTTGTGAATCCAATAATTGCATTTGTGTCATTGGATGAATAATGCGGTCATTTTCGTCTTCCCTAGGCTTATTCTGGTCCAATTAGGGTTTCTAACCTATCTTATGCATCCAATAGGTGGGTTTGTGTCATTAAATGAACAATTAGGTCATTTTCGTCCTCCCTACGCTTATTCTTGTCCAATTAGGGTTTCTAACCAATCTTGTGCATCCAATAGGTTTGTTTGTGTCACTGGATGAATATTTAGGTCATTTTTATCCTCCTTAGGCTTATTCTTGTCCAATTAGGGTTTTCAACCAATCTTGTGCAACGAATAAGTTCATTTGTGTCATTGGATGAACAATTATGTCATTTTCGTCCTCCCTAGGCTTATTCTTGTCCAATTAGCGTTTCTAACCAATCTTGTGCATCCAATAAGTGTGTTTGTGTCATTGGATGAATAATGAGGTCATTTTCGTCTTCCCTAGGCTTATTCTTGTCCAATTAGGGTTTCTAACCTATCTTATGCATCCAATAGGTGGGTTTGTGTCATTGGATGAACATTTAGGTCGCTTTTGTCCTCCCTATACTTAATCATGTCCCATTAGGGTTTTTAACTAATCTTGTGTATCCAATAGTTGTTGTTGTGTCATTGGTTGAACATTTAGGTCATTTTCGTCCTCCCTAGGCTTATTCTTGTCCAATTAGGGTTTCTAACTAATCTTGTGCATCCAATAGGTGTGTTTGTGTCATTGGATGAACATTTATGTCATTTTCGTCCTCCAGAGGCTTATTCTTGTCCAATTAGGGTTTTCAACCAATCTTGTGCAATGAATAAGTTCATTTGTGTCATTGGATGAACAATTAGGTCATTTTCGTCCTCCCTAGTCTTATTCTCGTCCAATTAGGGTATCTAACCAATCTTGTGCATCCAATAGGTATGTTTGTATCATTGGATGAAAAATTAGGGTTTTTAACCATTTTTGTGCATCCAATAGGTGTGTTTGTGTCATTAGATGAACAGTTATGTCATTTTCGTCCTCCCAAGGCTTATTCTTGTCGAATTAGGGTTTCTAACCAATATTGTGCATCCAATATGTGGGTTTGTGTCATTGGATGAACAATTATGTCATTTTCGTCCTCCCTAGGCTTATTCTTGTGCAATTAGGGTTTCTAACCAATCTTGTGCATCCAATAGGTGTGTTTGTCACTGGATAAACATTTAGGTCATTTTTATCCTCCTTAGGCTTATTCCTGTCCAATTAGGGTTTTCAACCAATCTTGTGCAACGAATAAGTTCATTTGTGTCATTGGATGAACAATTAGGTTATTTTCGTCCTCCCTAGGCTTATTCTTGTCCAATTAGGGTTTCTAACCAATCTTGTGCATCCAATAGGTGTCTTTGGTTCATTGGATGAACAATTATGTCATTTTCGTCCTCCCTAGGCTTATTCTTGTCCAATTAGGGTTTCTAACCAATATCATGCATCCAATATGTGGGTTTGTGTCATCGGATGAACAATTATGTCATTTTCTTCCTCCCTATGCTTATTCTTGTCCAATTAGGGTTTCTAACCAATCTTGTGCATCCAATAGGTGTGTTTGTGTCATTGGATGAATAATTAGGTCATTTTGGTCTTCGTTAGTCTTATTCTTGTCGAATTAGGGTTTCTAACCTATCTTATGCATCCAATAGGTGGGTTTGTGTCATTGGATGAACAATTAGGTCATTTTCGTCCTCCCTACGCTTATTCTTGTCCAATTAGGGTTTCTAACCAATCTTGTGCATCCAATAGGTGTGTTTGTGTCACTGGATAAACATTTAGGTCATTTTTCTCCTCCTTA
>JBBPBS010001217.1:1408317-1448101 GCA_037974835.1 Cicer judaicum | reverse complement strand
TATGTTTGTATCATTGGATGAAAAATTAGGGTTTTTAACCAATCTTGTGCATCCAATAGGTGTGTTTGTGTCATTGGATGAACATTTATGTCATTTTCGTCCTCCCTACACTTAAGCATGTCCAGTTAGGGTTTTTAACCAATTTTGGGCATCCATTAGTTGTGTTTGTGTCATTGGATGAACATTAAGGTCATTTTTTTCTTCTCGAGTCTTATTCTAGTCCAATTAGGGTTTATAACCAATCTTGTGCATCCAATAGGTGTGTGTGTGTCATTGGATGAACAATTAGGTTATTTTCGTCCTCCCTAGGCTTATTCTTGTCCAATTAGGGTTTCAAACCAATCTTGTGCATCCAATAGGTGTCTTTGGTTCATTGGATGAACAATTATGTCATTTTCGTCCTCCCCAGGCTTATTCTTGTCCAATTAGGGTTTTTAAACAATCTTGTGCTTCCAATAAGTGTGTTTGTGTCATTGGATACATAATTAGGTCATTTTCGTCCTCCCTAGGCTTATTCTTGTCCAATTAGGGTTTCTAACCAATGTTGTGCATCCAATAGGTGTGTTTGTGTCATTAGATGAACAGTTATGTCATTTTCGTCCTCCCTAGGCTTATTCTTGTCCAATTAGGGTTTCTAACCAATATTATGTATCCAATATGTGGGTTTGTGTCATTGGATGAACAATTATGTCATTTTCGTCCTCCGTAGGCTTATTCTTGTCCAATTAGGGTTTCTAACCAATCTTGTGCATCCAATAGGTGTGTTTGTGTCATTGGATGAACATTTATGTCATTTTCGTCTTCCCGAGGCTTATTCTTGTCAAATTAGGGTTTCGAACCAATCTTGTGCATTTAATACGTGTGTTTGTGTCATTAGATGAAACATTTATCTCATTTTCCACCTTCCTAGGCTTAATCTTGTCGAATTAGGGTTTCTGTCCTATCTTATGCATCCAATAGGTGGGTTTGGGTCATTGGATAAACAATTAGGTCATTTTCGTCCACCCTACGCCTATTCTTGTCTAATTAGGGTTTATTACCAATCTTGTGCATCCAATAGGTGTGTTTGTGTCACTGGATGAACATTTAGGTCATTTTTATCCTCCCTAGGCTTATTCTTGTCCAATTAGAGTTTTCAACCAATCTTGTGCAGCGAATAAGTTCATTTGTGTCATTGGATGAACAATTAGGTCATTTTCGTTCTCCCTAGGCTTATTCTTGTCCAATTAGGGTTTCTAACCAATATTGTGCATCCAATAGGTATGTTTGTATCATTGGATGAAAAATTAGGGTTTTTAACCAATCTTGTGCATCCAATAGGTGTGTTTGTGTCATTGGATGATCATTTATGTCATTTTCGTCCTCCCTACACTTAAGCATGTCCAGCTAAGGTTTTTAGCCAATCTTGTGCATCCAATAGTTGTGTTTGTGTCATTGGATGAACATTCAGGTCATTTTCGTCCTCCCAAGGCTTATTCTAGTCCAATTAGGGTTTCTAACCAATCTGGTGCATCCAATAGGTGTGTCTGTGTCATTGGATGAACAATTAGGTTATTATCGTCCTCCCTAGGCTTATTCTTGTCCAATTAGGGTTTCTAACCAATCTTGTGCATCCAATAGGTATGTTTATGTCATTGGATGAACATTAAGGTCATTTTCGTCCTCTCGAGGCTTCTTCTTGTCCAATTACGGTTTCTAACCAATCTTGTGCATTTAATACGTGTTTTTATGTCATTAGATGAACATTTAGGTCATTTTTGTCTTCCCTAGGCTTATTCTTGTCCAATTAGGGTTTCTAACCTATATTATGCGTCCAATATGTGGGTTTGTGTCATTGGATGAACAATTATGTCATTTTCGTCCTCCCTAGGCTTATTCTTGTCCAATTAGGGTTTCTAACCTATATTATGCGTCCAATATGTGGGTTTGTGTCATTGGATGAACATTTAGGTCATTTTCGTCCTCCCGAGGCTTATTCTTGTCCAATTAGGGTTTCTAACCAATCTTGTGCATTTAATACGTGCGTTTGTGTCATTAGATGAACATTTAGGTCATTTTTGTCTTCCCTAGGCTTATTCTTTTCCAATTAGGATTTCTAACCAATCTTGTGCATCCAATAGGTGTGTTTGTGTCATTGGATGAATATTTAGGTCGTTTTCGTCCACCCTACACTTAATCATGTCCAATTAGGTTTTTTAACCAATCTTGTGCATCCAATAGTTGTGTTTGTGTCATTGGTTGAACACTTGGGTCATTTTCGTCCTTCCGAGGCATATTCTTGTCCAATTAGGGTTTCTAAACAATCTTGTCCATAAAATAGGTGTGTTTGTGTCATTGGATGAACAATTAGGTCATTTTCGTCCTCCCTAGGCTTATTCTTGTCCAATTAGGGTTTCTAACCAATCTTGAGCATCCAATAGGAGTGTTTGTGTCATTGGATGAACAATTATGTCATTTTCGTCCTCCCTTGGCTTATTGTTGTCCAATTTGGGTTTCTAACCAATCTTGTGCATCCAATAGGTGTGTTTTTGTCATTGGCTGAATAATTAGGTCATTTTCGTCTTCCCTAGGCTTACTCTTGTCCAATTAGGGCTTGTAACCTATCTTATGCATCCAATTGGTGGGTTTGTCCAATTAGGGTTTTTAACAAATCTTGTGCATCGAATAGGTGTGTTTGTGTCATTTGATGAACATTTAGGTCGCTTTTATTCTCCATACAATTAATCATGTCCAATTAGAGTTTTTCACTAATCTTGTGCATCCAATAGTTGATTTTGTGTCATTGGTTGAACATTTAGGTCACTTTCGTCCATCCCGAGGCTTATTCTTGTCCAATTAGGGTTTCTAACCAATCTTGTGCATGCAATAGGTGTGTGTGTGTCATTGGATGAACATTTAGGTCATTTTCGTCCTCCCTTGGCTTATTGTTGTCCAATTTGGGTTTCTAACCAATCTTGTGTATCCAATAGAAGTGTTTGTGTCATTGTGGTCTTTTCTACGCTTATTCTTGTCCAATTAGGGTTTCTAACCTATCTTACGCATCCAATAGGTGGGTTTGTGTCATTGGATGAACAATTAGGTCATTTTCGTCCTCTCTACGTTTATTCTGGTCCAATTAGGGTTTCTAACCAATCTTGTGCATCCAATAGGTGTGTTTGTGTCACTGAATGAATATTTAGGTCATTTTTATCCTCACTAGGCTTATTCTTGTCCAATTAGGGTTTTCAACCAATCTTGTGCAACGAATAAGTTCATTTGTGTCATTGGAAGAACAATTAGGTCATTTTCGTCCTCCGTAGGCTTATTCTTGTCCAATTAGGGTATCTAACCAATCTTGTGCATCCAATAGGTATGTTTGTATCATTGGATGAAAAATTAGGGTTTTTAACCAATCTTGTGCATCCAATAGGTGTGTTTGTGTCATTGGATGAGTATTTATGTCATTTTCGTCCTCCCTACACTTAAGCATGTCCAGTTAAAGTTTTTAACCAATCTTGTGCATCCATTAGTTGTGTATGTGTCATTGGATGAACATTCAGGTCATTTTTGTCTTCCCGAGGCTTATTCTAGTCCAGTTAGGGTTTCTAACCAATCTTGTGCACCCAATAGGTGTGTCTGTGTCATTGGATGAACAATTAGGTTATTTTCGTCCTCCTTAGGCTTATTCTTGTCCAATTAGGGTTTCTAACCAATCTTGTGCATCCAATAGGTGTCTTTGGTTCATTGGATGAACAATTATGTCATTTTCGTCCTCCCCAGGCTTATTCTTATCCAATTAGGGTTTCTAACCAATCTTGTGGATCCAATAGGTGTGTTTGTGTCATTAGATGAACAATTATGTCATTTTCGTCCTCCCTAGGCTTATTCTTATCCAATTAGGGTTTCTAACCAATATCATGCATCCAATATGTGGGTTTGTGTCATTGGATGAACAATTATGTCATTTTCTTCCTCCCTATGCTTATTCTTGTCCAATTAGGGTTTGTAACCAATCTTGTGCATCCAATAGGTGTGTTTGTGTCATTGGATGAATAATTAGGTCATTTTGGTCTTCGTTAGTGTTATTCTTGTCGAATTAGGGTTTCTAACCTATCTTATGCATCCAATAGGTGGGTTTGTGTCGTTGGATGAACAATTAGGTCATTTTCGTCCTCCCTACGCTTATTCTTTTCCAATTAGGGTTTCTAACCAATCTTGTGCATCCAATAGGTGTGTTTGTGTCATTGGATAAACATTTAGGTCATTTTTATCCTCCTTAGGCTTATTCCTGTCCAATTAGGGTTTTCAACCAATCTTGTGCAACGAATAAGTTCATTTGTGTCATTGGATGAACAATTAGGTCATTTTCGTCCTCCCTAGTCTTATTCTTGTCCAATTCGGGTATCTAACCAATCTTGTGCATCCAATAGGTATGTTTGTATCATTGGATGAAAAATTTGGGTTTTTAACCAATCTTATGCATCCAATAGGTGTGTTTGTGTCATTGGATGAACATTTATGTCATTTTCGTCCTCCCTACACTTAAGCGTGTCCAGTTAGGGTTTTTAACCAATTTTGGGCATCCATTAGTTGTGTTTGTGTCATTGGATGAACATTCAGGTCATTCTTTTCTTCCCGAGTCTTATTCTAGTCCAATTAGGGTTTCTAACCAATCTTGTGCATCCAATAGGTGTGTGTGTGTCATTGGATGAACAATTAGGTTGTTTTCGTCCTCCCTAGGCTTATTCTTGTCCAATTAGGGTTTCAAACCAATCTTGTGCATCCAATAGGTGTCTTTGGTTCATTGGAGGAACAATTATGTCATTTTCGTCCTCCCCAGGCTTATTCTTGTCCAATTAGGGTTTTTAACCAATCTTGTGCTTCCAATAAGTGTGTTTGTGTCATTGCATACATAATTAGGTCATTTTCGTCCTCCTTAGGCTTATTCTTGTCCAATTAGGGTTTCTAACCAATGTTGTGCATCCAATAGGTGTGTTTGTGTCATTAGATGAACAGTTATGTCATTTTCGTCCTCCCTAGGCTTATTCTTGTCCAATTAGGGTTTCTAACCAATATTATGTATCCAATATGTGGGTTTGTGTCATTGGATGAACAATTATGTCATTTTCGTCCTCCGTAGGCTTATTCTTGTCCAATTAGGGTTTCTAACCAATCTTGTGCATCCAATAGCTGTGTTTGTGTCATTGGATGAACATTTATGTCATTTTCGTCTTCCTGAGGCTTATTCTTGTCAAATTAGGGTTTCGAACCAATCTTGTGCATTTAATACGTGTGTTTGTGTCATTAGATGAAACATTTAGCTCATTTTCCACCTTCCTAGGCTTAATCTTGTCGAATTAGGGTTTCTATCCTATCTTATGCATCCAATAGGTGGGTTTCTATCCTATCTTACGCCTATTCTTGTCTAATTAGGGTTTATTACCAATCTTGTGCATCCAATAGGTGTGTTTGTGTCACTAGATGAACATTTAGGTCATTTTTATCCTCCCTAGGCTTATTCTTGTCCAATTAGGGTTTTCAACCAATCTTGTGCAGCGAATAAGTTCATTTGTGTCATTGGATGAATAATTAGGTCATTTTCGTTCTCCCTAGGCTTATTCTTGTCCGATTAGGGTTTCTAACCAATATTGTGCATCCAATAGGTATGTTTGTATCATTGGATGAAAAATTAGGGTTTTTAACCAATCTTGTGCATCCAATGGTTGTGTCTGTGTCATCGGTTGAACACTTAGGTCATTTTCGTCCTCCCGAGGCTTATTCTTGTCCAATTAGGGTTTGTAACAAATCTTGTGCATCCAATAGATGTGTTTGTGTCATTGGATGAACAATTAGGTCATTTTCTTCTTCCCTAGGCTTATTCTTGTCCAATTAGAGTTTCTAACCTATCTTATGTATCCAATAGGTGGGTTTGTGTCATTGGATATACAATTAGGTCATTTTCGTTCTCCCTACACTTATTCTTGTACAATTAGGGTTTCTAACCAATCTTACGCATCCAATAGGTGTGTTTGTGTCATTGGATGAACATTTAGGTGATTTTCGTCCTCTAGAGGCTTAATCTTATCCATTTAGGGTTTCTAACCAATCTTCTGCATTTAATACGTGTGTCTGTGTCATTGGATGAACATTTAGGTCATTTTCGTCTTCCCTAGGATTATTCTTGTCCAATTAGGGTGTTTAACAAATCTTGTGCATCCAATAGGTGTGTTTATGTCATTGGATGAACATTTAGGTCGCTTTGGTCCTCCCTAAACTTAATCATGTCCAATTAGGGTTTTTAACTAATCTTGTGTATCCAATAGTTATTTTTGTGTCATTGGTTGAATATTTAGGTCATTTTCGTCTTCCCGAGGCTTATTCTTGTCCAATTAGGGTTTCAAACCAATCTTGTGCATCCAATAGGTGTGTTTTGTTATTGGCTGAAAAATTAGGTCATTTTCGTCTTCCCTCGGCTTATTCTTGTCCAATTAGGGTTTCTTACCTATCTTATGCATCCAATAGGTGGGTTTGTGTTATTGAATAAACAATTAGGTAATTTTCGTCCTCCCTACACTTATTCTTGTCCAATTAGCGTTTCTGACGAATCTTCTGCATCCAATAGGTGTGTTTGTGTCATTGGATGAACATTAAGGTCAGTTTCGTCCTCTCGAGGCTTACTCTTGTCCATTGAGGGTTTCTAACAAATCTTGTGCATTTAATACGTGTGTTTGTGTCATTGGATTAACATTTAGCTCATTTTCGACCTCCCTAGGCTTATTCTTGTCCAATTAGGGTTTCTAACCAATCTTGTGCATCCAGTAGGTGTGCTTGTGTCATTGGATGAATAATTAGGTCATTTTTCTCTTCGCTAGGCTTATTCTTGTCCAATTAGGGTTTCTAACCTATCTTGTGCATCCAATATAAGTGTTTGTGTCATTGGATGAACAATTATGTCATTTTCGTCCTCCCTAGGCTTATTCTTATCCTATTAGGGTTTCTAACCAATCTTGTGCATCCAATAGGAGTGTTTGGGTCATTTGCTGAATAATTAGGTCATTTTCGACTTCCCTCAGCTTATTCTTGTCCAATTAGGGTTTCTAACCTATCTTATGCATCCAATAGGTGGGTTTGTGTCATTGGGCTAACAATTAGGTCATTTTCGTCCTCCCTAGGCTTATTCTTGTCCAATTAGGGTTTCTAACCAATCTTGTGCATCCAATAGGTGTCTTTGGTTCGTTGGATGAACAATTATGTCATTTTCGTCCTCACTAGGCTTATTCTTGTCCAATTAGGGTTTCTAACCTATATTATGCATCCAATATGTGGGTTTGTGTCATTGGATGAGCAATTAGGTCAATTACGTCCTCCCTAGGCTTATTCTTGTCTAGTTAGGGTTTCTAACCAATATTGTGCATCTAGTAGTTGTGTTTGCGTCATCGGTGAACACTTAGGTCATTTTCGTCCTCCCGAGGCTTATTCTTGTCCAATTCGGGTCTCTAAACAATCTTGTCCATCCAATAGACGTGTTTGGGCATTGGATAAACAATTAGGTCATTTTCGTCCTCCCTACGCTTATTCTGGTCTAATTAGGGTTTCTAACCAATCTTGAGCATCCAATAGGAGTGTTTGTGTCATTGGATGAACAATTATGTAATTTTCGTCCTCCGTAAGCTTATTCTTGTCCAAATAGGGTTTCTAACCAATCTTGTGCAAACAATAGGAGTGTTTGTGTTATTGGATGAACAATTATGTCATTTTCTTCCTCCCTAGGCTTATTCTTGTCCAATTAGGGTTTCTAACCAATCTTGTGAATCCAATAAGTGTGTTTGTGTCATTGGATGAATAATGAGGTCATTTTCGTCTTCCCTAGGCTTATTCTTGTCCAATTAGGGTTTCTAACCTATCTTATGCATCCAATAGGTGGGTTTGTGTCATTGGATGAACAATTAGGTCATTTTCGTCCTCCCTACACTTATTCTTGTCCAATTAGTGTTTCTAACCAATCTTGTGCATCCAATAGGTGTGTTTGTGTCACTGGATGAATATTTAGGTCATTTTTATCCTCCTTAGGCTTATTCTTGTCCAATTAGGGTTTCAAACCAATCTTGTGCATCCAATAGGTGTGTTTTGTTATTGGCTGAAAAATTAGGTCATTTTCGTCTTCCCTCGGCTTATTCTTGTCCAATTAGGGTTTCTTACCTATCTTATGCATCCAATAGGTGGGTTTGTGTTATTGAATAATCAATTAGGTCATTTTCGTCCTCCCTACACTTATTCTTGTCCAATTAGCGTTTCTGACGAATCTTCTGCATCCAATAGGTGTGTTTGTGTCATTGGATGAACATTTAGGTCAGTTTCGTCTTCCCTAGGATTATTCTTGTCCAATTAGGGTTTTTAACAAATCCTGTGCATCCAATAGGTTTGTTTATGTCATTGGATGAACATTTAGGTCGCTTTAGTCCTCCCTATACTTAATCATGTCCAATTAGGGTTTTTAACTAATCTTGTGTATCCAATAGTTGTTTTTGTGTCATTGGTTGAACATTTAGGTCATTTTCGTCCTCCCTAGGCTTATTCTTGTCCAATTAGGGTTTCTAACTAATCTTGTGCATCCAATAGGTGTGTTTGTGTCATTGGATGAACATTTATGTCATTTTCGTCCTCCCGAGGCTTATTCTTGTCCAATTAGGGTTTTCAACCAATCTTGTGCAATGAATAAGTTCATTTGTGTCATTAGATGAACAATTAGGTTATTTTCGTCCTCCCTAGGCTTATTCTTGTCCAATTAGGGTTTCTAACTAATCTTGTGCATCCAATAGGTGCCTTTGGTTCATTGGATGAACAATCATGTCATTTTCGTCCTCCCCAGGCTTATTCTTGTCCAATTAGGGTTTCTAACCAATCTTGTGCTTCCAATAAGTGTGTTTGTGTCATTGGATGCATAATTAGGTCATTTTCGTCATCCCTAGGCTTATTCTTGTCCAATTAGGGTTTCTAACCAATCTTGTGCATCCAATAGGTGTGTTTGTGTCATTAGATGAACAGTTAGGTCATTTTCGTCTACCCTAGGCTTATTCTTGTCCAATTAGGGTTTCTAACCAATATTATGCCTCCAATATGTGGGTTTGTGTCATTGGATGAACAATTATGTCATTTTCGTCCTCCCTAGGCTTATTCTTGTCCAATAAGGTTTCTATCCAATCTTGTGCATCCAATAGGTGTGTTTGTGTTATTGGAAGAACATTTATGTCATTTTCGTCCTCCCGAGGTTTATTCTTGTCCAATTAGGGTTTCTAACCAATCTTGTGCATTTAATACGCGTGTTTGTGTCATTAGATGAACATTTGGCTCATTTTCGACCTCCCTAGGCTTATGCTTGTCCAATTAGGGTTTCTAACCAATCTTGTGCATCTAGTAGTTGTGTTTGTGTCATTGGATGAATAATTAGGTCATTTTGGTCTTCGCTAGGCTTATTCTTGTCGAATTAGGGTTTCCAACCTATCTTATGCATCCAATAGGTGGGTTTGGGACATTGGATAAACAATTAGGTCATTTTCGTCCTCCCTACGCTCATTCTTGTCTAGTTAGGGTTTCTAACCAATCTTGTGCATCCAATAGGTGTGTTTGTGTCAATGGATGAACATTTAGGTCATTTTTATCCTCGCTAGGCTTATTCTTGTCCAATTAGGGTTTTTCAACCAATCTTGTGCAACGAATAAGTTCATTTGTGTCATTGGATGAACAATTATGTCATTTTCGTCCTCCCTAGGCTTATTCTTGTCCAATTAGGGTTTCTAACCAATATTATGCATCCAATATGTTGGTTTGTGTCATTGGATGAACAATTATGTCATTTTCGTCCTCCCTTGGCTTATTCTTGTCCAATTAAGGTTTCTATCCAATTTTGTGCATCCTATTGGTGTGTTTGTGTCATTGGATGAACATTTATGTCATTTTCGTCCTCCCGAGGCTTATTCTTGTCCAATTAGGGTTTCTAACCAATCTTGTGCATTTAATACGTGTGTTTGTGTTATTAGATGAACATTTAGCTCATTTTCGACCTCCCTAGGCTTATTCTTGTCCAATTAGGGTTTCTAACCAATCTTGTGCATCTAGTAGGTGTGTTTGTGTCATTGGATGAATAATTAGGTCATTTTGGTCTTCGCTAAGCGTATTCTTGTCGAATTAGGGTTTCTAACCTATCTTATGCATCCAATAGGTGGGTTTGGGTCATTGGATAAACAATTAGGTCATTTTCGTCCTCCCTACGCTTATTTTTGTCTAATTAGGGTTTCTAACCAATCTTGTGCATCCAATAGGTGTGTTTGTGTCATTGGATGAACAATTATGTCATTTTCGTCCTCCCTAGGCTTATTCTTGTCCAATTAGGGTTTCTAACCAATCTTGTGCATCCAATAGGTGTGTTTGTGTCATTGAATGAATAATGCGGTCATTTTCGTCCTCCCTAGGCTTATTCTGGTCCAATTAGGGTTTCTAACCTATCTTATGCATCCAATAGGTGGGTTTGTGTCATTAAATGAACAATTATGTCATTTTCGTCCTCCCTAGGCTTATTCTTGTCCAATTAGGGTTTCTAACCAATCTTGTGAATCCAATAAGTGCATTTGTGTCATTGGATGAATAATGCGGTCATTTTCGTCCTCCCTAGGCTTATTCTGGTCCAATTAGGGTTTCTTACCTATCTTATGCATCCAATAGGTGGGTTTGTGTCATTAAATGAATATTTAGGTCATTTTTATCCTCCTTAGGCTTATTCTTGTCCAATTAGGGTTTTCAACCAATCTTGTGCAACGAATAAGTTCATTTGTGTCATTGGATGAATAATGAGGTCATTTTCGTCTTCCCTAGGCTTATTCTTGTCCAATTAGGGTTTCTAACCTATCTTATGCATCCAATAGGTGGGTTTGTGTCATTGGATGAACATTTAGGTCGCTTTTGTCCTCCCTATACTTAATCATGTCCAATTAGGGTTTTTAACTAATCTTGTGTATCCAATAGTTGTTTTTGTGTCATTGGTTGAACATTTAGGTCATTTTCGTCCTCCCTAGGCTTATTCTTGTCCAATTAGGGTTTCTAACTAATCTTGTGCATCCAATAGGTGTGTTTGTGTCATTGGATGAACATTTATGTCATTTTTGTCCTCCCGAGGCTTATTCTTGTCCAATTAGGGTTTTCAACCAATCTTGTGCAATGAATAAGTTCATTTGTGTCATTGGATGAACAATTAGGTCATTTTCGTCCTCCCTAGTCTTATTCTTGTCCAATTAGGGTATCTAACCAATCTTGTGCATCCAATAGGTATGTTTGTATCATTGGATGAAAAATTAGGGTTTTTAACCATTCTTGTACATCCAATAGGTGTGTCATTGGATGAACATTTATGTCATTTTCGTCCTCCCTACACTTAAGCATGTCCAGTTAGGGTTTCTAACCAACCTTGTGCATCCAATAGGTGTGTCTGTGTCATTGGATGAACAATTAGGTTATTTTCGTCCTCCCTAGGCTTATTCTTGTCCAATTAGGGTTTCTAACCAATCTTGTGCATCCAATAGGTGCCTTTGGTTCATTGGATGAACAATTATGTCATTTTCGTCCTCCCTAGGCTTATTCTTGTCCAATTAGGGTTTCTAACCAATATCATGCATCCAATATGTGGGTTTGTGTCATTGGATGAACAATTATGTCATTTTCTTCCTCCCTATGCTTATTCTTTTCCAATTAGGGTTTCTAACCAATCTTGTGCATCTAGTAGGTGTGTTTGTGTCATTGGATGAATAATTAGGTCATTTTGGTCTTCGCTAAGCTTATTCTTGTCGAATTAGGGTTTCTAACCTATCTTATGCATCCAATATGTGGGTTTGGGTCATTGGATAAACAATTAGGTCATTTTCGTCCTCCCTACGCTTATTCTTGTCTAATTAGGGTTTCTAACCAATCTTGTGCATCCAATAGGTGTGTTTGTGTCATTGGATGAACAATTATGTCATTTTCGTCCTCCCTAGGCTTATTCTTTTCCAATTAGGGTTTCTAACCAATCTTGTGAATCCAATAAGTGCATTTGTGTCATTGGATGAATAATGCGGTCATTTTCGTCTTCCCTAGGCTTATTCTTGTCCAATTAGAGTTTCTAACCTATCTTATGCATCCAATAGGTGGGTTTGTGTCATTGGATGAACAATTAGGTCATTTTCGTCCTCCCTACGCTTATTCTAGTCCAATTAGGGTTTCTAACCAATCTTGTGCATCCAATAGGTTCGTTTGTGTCACTGGATGAATATTTAGGTCATTTTTATCCTCCTTAGGCTTATTCTTGTCCAATTAGGGTTTTCAACCAATCTTGTGCAACGAATAAGTTCGTTTCTGTCATTGGATGAACAATGATGTGATTTTCGTCCTCCCTAGGCTTATTCTTGTCCAATTAGGGTTTCTAACCAATCTTGTGCATCCAATAAGTGTGTTTGTGTCATTGGATGAATAATGAGGTCATTTTCGTCTTCCCTAGGCTTATTCTTGTCCAATTAGGGTTTTTAACCTATCTTATGCATCCAATAGGTGGGTTTGGGTCATTGGATGAACAATTAGGTCATTTTCGTCCTCCCAACGCTTATTCTTGTCCAATTAGGGTTTCTAACCAATCTTGTGCATCCAGTAGGTGTGTTTGTGTCACTGGATGAATATTTAGGTCATTTTTATCCTCCTTAGGCTTATTCTTGTCCAGTTAGGGTTTTCAACCAATCTTGTGCAACGAATAGTTCATTTGTGTCATTGGAAGAACAATTAGATCATTTTCGTCCTCCCTAGGCTTATTCTTGTCCAATTAGGGTATCTAACCATTCTTGTGCATCCAATAGGTATGTTTGTATCATTGGATGAAAAATTAGGGTTTTTAACCATTTTTGTGCATCCAATAGGTGTGTTTGTGTCATTAGATGAACAGTTATGTCATTTTCGTCCTCCCTAGGCTTATTCTTGTCGAATTAGGGTTTCTAACCAATATTGTGCATCCAATATGTGTGTTTGTGTCATTGGATGAACAATTATGTCATTTTCGTTCTCCCTAGGCTTATTCTTGTTCAATTAGGGTTTCTAACCAATCTTGTGCATCCAATAGGTGTGTTTGTGTCACTGGATGAATATTTAGGTCATTTTTATCCTCCTTAGGCTTATTCTTGTCCAGTTAGGATTTTCAACCAATCTTGTGCAACGAATAGTTCATTTGTGTCATTGGAAGAACAATTAGGTCATTTTCGTCCTCCCTAGGCTTATTCTTGTCCAATTAGGGTTTCTAACCAATCTTGTGCATTTAATACGTGTGTTTGTATCATTGGATGAAAAATTAGGGTTTTTAACCATTTTTGTGCATCCAATAGGTGTGTTTGTGTCATTAGATGAACAGTTATGTCATTTTCGTCCTCTCTAGGCTTATTCTTGTCGAATTAGGGTTTCTAACCAATATTGTGCATCCAATATGTGGGTTTGTGTCAATGGATGAACAATTATGTCATTTTCGTTCTCCCTAGGCTTATTCTTGTCCAATTAGGGTTTCTAACCAATCTTGTGCATCCAATAGGTGTGTTTGTGTCACGGGATAAACATTTAGGTCATTTTTATCCTCCTTAGGCTTATTCCTGTCCAATTAGGGTTTTCAACCAATCTTGTGCAACGAATAAGTTCATTTGTGTCATTGGATGAACAATTAGGTTATTTTCGTCCTCCTTAGGCTTATTCTTGTCCAATTAGGGTTTCTAACCAATCTTGTGCATCCAATAGGTGTCTTTGGTTCATTGGATGAACAATTATGTCATTTTCGTCCTCCCCAGGCTTATTCTTATCCAATTAGGGTTTCTAACCAATCTTGTGCATCCAATAGGTGTGTTTGTGTCATTAGATGAACAATTATGTCATTTTCGTCCTCCCTAGGCTTATTCTTGTCCAATTAGGGTTTCTAACCAATATCATGCATCCAATATGTGGGTTTGTGTCATTGGATGAACAATTATGTCATTTTCTTCCTCCCTATGCTTATTCTTGTCCAATTAGGGTTTCTAACCAATCTTGTGCATCCAATAGGTGTGTTTGTGTCATTGGATGAATAATTAGGTCATTTTGGTCTTCGTTAGTCTTATTCTTGTCGAATTAGGGTTTCTAACCTATCTTATGCATCCAATAGGTGGGTTTGTGTCATTGGATGAACAATTAGGTCATTTTCGTCCTCCCTACGCTTATTCTTGTCCAATTAGGGTTTCTAACCAATCTTGTGCATCCAATAGGTGTGTTTGTGTCATTGGATAAACATTTAGGTCATTTTTATCCTCCTTAGGCTTATTCCTGTCCAATTAGGGTTTTCAACCAATCTTGTGCAACGAATAAGTTCATTTGTGTCATTGGATGAACAATTAGGTCATTTTCGTCCTCCCTAGTCTTATTCTTGTCCAATTAGGGTATCTAACCAATCTTGTGCATCCAATAGGTATGTTTGTATCATTGGATGAAAAATTAGGGTTTTTAACCAATCTTATGCATCCAATAGGTGTGTTTGTGTCATTGGATGAACATTTATGTCATTTTCGTCCTCCCTACAGTTAAGCATGTCCAGTTAGGGTTTTTAACCAATTTTGGGCATCCATTAGTTGTGTTTGTGTCATTGGATGAACATTCAGGTCATTTTTTTCTTCCCGAGTCTTATTCTAGTCCAATTAGGGTTTCTAACCAATCTTGTGCATCCAATAGGTGTGTGTGTGTCATTGGATGAACAATTAGGTTGTTTTCGTCCTCCCTAGGCTTATTCTTGTCCAATTAGGGTTTCAAACCAATCTTGTGCATCCAATAGGTGTCTTTGGTTCATTGGATGAACAATTATGTCATTTTCGTCCTCCCCAGGCTTATTCTTGTCCAATTAGGGTTTTTAACCAATCTTGTGCTTCCAATAAGTGTGTTTGTGTCATTGGATACATAATTAGGTCATTTTCGTCCTCCCTAGGCTTATTCTTGTCCAATTAGGGTTTCTAACCAATGTTGTGCATCCAATAGGTGTGTTTGTGTCATTAGATGAACAGTTCTGTCATTTTCGTCCTCCCTAGGCTTATTCTTGTCCAATTAGGGTTTCTAACCAATATTATGTATCCAATATGTGGGTTTGTGTCATTGGATGAACAATTATGTCATTTTCGTCCTCCGTAGGCTTATTCTTGTCCAATTAGGGTTTCTAACCAATCTTGTGCATCCAATAGGTGTGTTTGTGTCATTGGATGAACATTTATGTCATTTTCGTCTTCCCGAGGCTTATTCTTGTCAAATTAGGGTTTCGAACCAATCTTGTGCATTTAATACGTGTGTTTGTGTCATTAGATGAAACATTTAGCTCATTTTCCACCTTCCTAGGCTTAATCTTGTCGAATTAGGGTTTCTATCCTATCTTATGCATCCAATAGGTGGGTTTCTATCCTATCTTACGCCTATTCTTGTCTAATTAGGGTTTATTACCAATCTTGTGCATCCAATAGGTGTGTTTGTGTCACTAGATGAACATTTAGGTCATTTTTATCCTCCCTAGGCTTATTCTTGTCCAATTAGGGTTTTCAACCAATCTTGTGCAGCGAATAAGTTCATTTGTGTCATTGGATGAATAATTAGGTCATTTTCGTTCTCCCTAGGCTTATTCTTGTCCGATTAGGGTTTCTAACCAATATTGTGCATCCAATAGGTATGTTTGTATCATTGGATGAAAAATTAGGGTTTTTAACCAATCTTGTGCATCCAATAGGTGTTTTTGTGTCATTGGATGATCATTTATGTCATTTTCGTCCTCCCTACACTTAAGCATGTCCAGCTAAGGTTTTTAGCCAATCTTGTGCATCCAATAGTTGTGTTTGTGTCATTGGATGAACATTCAGGTCATTTTCGTCCTCCCAAGGCTTATTCTAGTCCAATTAGGGTTTCTAACCAATCTGGTGCATCCAATAGGTGTGTCTGTGTCATTGGATGAACAATTAGGTTATTTTCGTCCTCCCTAGGCTTATTCTTGTCCAATTAGGGTTTCTAACCAATCTTATGCATCCAATAGGTATGTTTGTGTCATTGGATGAACATTAAGGTCATTTTCGTCCTCCCGAGGCTTCTTCTTGTCCAATTACGGTTTCTAACCAATCTTGTGCATTTAATACGTGTTTTTATGTCATTAGATGAACAGTTAGGTCATTTTTGTCTTCCCTAGGCTAATTCTTGTCCAATTAGGGTTTCTAACCTATATTATGCGTCCAATATGTGGGTTTGTGTCATCGGATGAACAATTATGTCATTTTCGTCCTCCCTAGGCTTATTCTTGTCCAATTAGGGTTTCTAACCTATATTATGCGTCCAATATGTGGGTTTGTGTCATTGGATGAACATTTAGGTCATTTTCGTCCTCCCGAGGCTTATTCTTGTCCAATTAGGGTTTCTAACCAATCTTGTGCATTTAATACGTGCGTTTGTGTCATTAGATGAACATTTAGGTCATTTTTGTCTTCCCTAGGCTTATTCTTTTCCAATTAGGATTTCTAACCAATCTTGTGCATCCAATAGGTGTGTTTGTGTCATTGGATGAATATTTAGGTCGTTTTCTTCCACCCTACACTTAATCATGTCCAATTAGGTTTTTTAACCAATCTTGTGCATCCAATAGTTGTGTTTGTGTCATTCGTTCTCCCTAGGCTTATTCTTTTTCAATTAGGATTTCTAACCAATCTTGTGCATCCAATTGGTGTGATTGTGACATTGGATGAACATTTAGGTCATTTTCGTCCTACCGAGGCTTATTCTTGTCCAATTAGGGTTTCTAAACAATCTTGTCCATAAAATAGGTGTGTTTGTGTCATTGGATGAAAAATAGGTCATTTTCGTCCTCCCTAGGCTTATTCTTGTCCAATTAGGGTTTCTAACCAATCTTGAGCATCCAATAGGAGTGTTTGTGTCATTGGATGAACAATTATGTCATTTTCGTCCTCCCTTGGCTTATTGTTGTCCAATTTGGGTTTCTAACCAATCTTGTGCATCCAATAGGTGTGTTTTTGTCATTGGCTGAATAATTAGGTCATTTTCGTCTTCCCTAGGCTTACTCTTGTCCAATTAGGGTTTGTAACCTATCTTATGCATCCAATTGGTGGGTTTGTCCAATTAGGGTTTTTAACAAATCTTGTGCATCGAATAGGTGTGTTTGTGTCATTTGATGAACAATTAGGTCGCTTTTATTCTCCATACAATTAATCATGTCCAATTAGAGTTTTTAACTAATCTTGTGCATCCAATAGTTGATTTTGTGTCATTGGTTGAACATTTAGGTCATTTTCGTCCATCCCGAGGCTTATTCTTGTCCAATTAGGGTTTCTAACCAATCTTGTGCATGCAATAGGTGTGTGTGTGTCATTGGATGAACATTTAGGTCATTTTCGTCCTCCCTTGGCTTATTGTTGTCCAATTTGGGTTTCTAACCAATCTTGTGTATCCAATAGAAGTGTTTGTGTCATTGGATGAACAATTATGTCATTTTCGTCCTCCCTAGGCTTATTCTTATCCTATTAGGGTTTCTAACCAATCTTGTGCATCCAATAGGAATGTTTGTGTCATTTCTTGAATAATTAGGTCATTTTCGACTTCCCTCAACTTATTCTTGTCCAATAAGGGTTTCTAACCTATCTTATGCATCCAATAGGTGGGTTTGTGTTATTGAATAAACAATTAGGTCATTTTCGTCATCCCTACACTTATTCTTGTCCAACTAGTGTTTCTAACCAATCTTCTGCATCCAATAGGCGTGTTTGTGTCATTGGATGAACTTTTAGGACATTTTCGTCTTCCCTAGGATTATTCTTGTCCAATTAGGGTTTTTAACAAATCTTGTGCATGCAATAGGTGTGTTTGTGTCATTGGATGAACATTTAGGTCGTTTTCGTCCTCCCTACACTTAATCATGTCCAATTAGGGTTTCGAACCAATCTTGTGCATTTAATACGTGTGTTTGTGTCATTGGATTAACATTTAGCTCATTTTCGACCTCCCTAGGCTTATTCTTGTCCAATTAGGGTTTCTAACCAATCTTGTGCATCCAGTAGGTGTGTTTGTGTGATTGGATGAATAATTAGCTCATTTTGGTCTTCGCTAGGCGTATTCTTGTCCAATTAGGGTTTCTAACCTATCTTGTGCATCCAATAGACGTCTTTGTGTCATTGGATGAACAATTATTTCATTTTCGTCCTCCCTAGGCTCATTCTTATCCTATTAGGGTTTCTAACCAATCTTGTGCGTCCAATAGGAGTGTTTGTGTCATTGGCTGAATAATTAGGTCATTTTCGACTTCCCTCAGCTTATTCTTGTCCAATTAGGGTTTCTAGCCTATCTTATGCATCCAATAGGTGGGTTTGTGTCATTAGATGCACAATTAGGTCATTTTCGTTCTCCCTAGGCTTATTCTTGTCCAATTAGGGTTTCTAACCAATCTTGTGCATCCAATAGTTATGTTTGTATCATTGGATGAAAAATTATGGTTTTTAACCAATCTTGTGCATCCAATAGGTGTGTTTGTGTCATTGGCTGAACATTTATGTCATTTTCATCCTCCCTACACTTAAGCATGTCCAGTTAAGGTTTTTAACCAATCTTGTGCATCCAATAGTTGTGTTTGTGTCATTGGATGAACATTCAGGTCATTTTTGTCCTCCCGAGGCTTATTCTAGTCCAATTAGGGGTTCTAACCAATCTTGTGCATCCAATAGGTGTGTCTGTGTCATTGGATGAACAATTAGGTTATTTTCGTCCTCCCTAGGCTTATTCTTGTCCAATTAGGGTTTCAAACCAATCTTGTGCATCCAATAGGTGTCTTTGATTCATTGGATGAACAATTATGTCATTTTCGTCCTCCCCAGGCTTATTCTTGTCCAATTAGGGTTTTTAACTAATCTTGTGCTTCCAATAAATGTGTTTGTGTCATTGGATACATAATTAGGTCATTTTCGTCCTCCGTAGGCTTATTCTTGTCCGATTAGGGTTTCTAACCAATGTTGTGCATCCAATAGGTGTGTTTGTGTCATTAGATGAACAGTTATGTCATTTTCGTCCTCCCTAGGCTTATTCTTGTCCAATTAGGGTTTCTAACCAATCTTGTGCATCCAATAGGTGTCTTTGGTTCATTGGATGAACAATTATGTCATTTTCGTCCTCACCAGGCTTATTCTTGTCCAATGAGGGTTTCTAACCTATATTATGCATCCAATATGTGGGTTTGTGTCTTTGGCTGAACAATTAGGTCAATTTCGTCCTCCCTAGGCTTATTCTTGTCCAATTAGGGTTTCTAACCAATCTTGTGCATTTAGTACGTGTGTTTGTGTCATTGGATGAATAATTAGGTCATTTTGGTCTTCCCAAGGCTTATTCTTGTCCAATTACGGTTTCTAACCTATCTTATGCATCCAATAGGTGGGTTTGGGTCATTGGATAAACAATTAGGTCATTTTCGTCCTCCCTACGCTTATTCTTGTCTAATTAGGGTTTCTAACCAATCTTGTGCATCCAATAGGTGTGTTTGTGTCATTGGATGAACAATTAGGTTATTTTCATCCTCCCTCGGCTTATTCTTGTCCAATTAGGGTTTCTAACCAATCTTGTGCATCCAATAGGTGTGTTTGTGTCATTGGATGTACAATTATGTCATTTTCATCCTCCCTAGGCTTATTCTTGTCCAATTAGGGTTTCTAACCTATATTATGCATCCAATATGTGGGTTTGTGTCATTGGATGAACAATTATGTCATTTTCGTCCTCCCTAGGCTTATTCTTGTCCAATTAGGGTTTCTAACCAATCTTATGCATCCAATAGGTGTGTTTGTGTCATTGGATGAACATTTAGGTCATTTTCGTCCTCCCGAGGCTTATTCTTGTCCAATTAGGGTTTCTAACCAATCTAGTGCATTTAATACGTGTGTTTGTGTCATTAGATGAACATTTAAGTCATTTTCGTCTTCCCTAGGCTTATTCTTTTCCAATTAGGATTTCTAACCAATTTGTGCACCCAATAGGTGTGTTTGTGTCATTGGATGAACATTTAGGTCGTTTTCGTCCTCCCTACACTTAATCATGTCCAATTAGGTTTTTTAACCAATCTTGTGCATCCAATAGTTGTGTTTGTGTCATTGGTTGAACACTTAGGTCATTTTCGTCCTCCCGAGGCATATTCTTGTGCAATTAGGGTTTCTAACCAATCTTCTGCAAACAATAGGAGTGTTTGTGTCATTGGATGAACAATTATGTCATTTTCGTCCTCCCTAGGCTTATTCTTGTCCAATTAGGGTTTCTAACCAATATTGTGCATCCAATAAGTGTGTTTGTATCATTGGATGAATAATTAGGTCATTTTGGTTTTCGCTAGGCTTATTCTTGTCCAATTAGAGTTTCTAACCTATCATATGCATCCAATAGGTGGGTTTGGGTTATTGGATAAACAATTCGGTCATTTTCGTCCTCCCAACACTTATTCTTGTGTAATTAGGGTTTCTAACCAATCTTGTGCATCCAATAGGTGTGTTTGTGGCATTGGATGAAGAATTAGGTCATTTTCATCCTCCCTAGGCTTATTCTTGTCCAATTAGGGTTTCTAACCAATCTTCTGCAAACAATAGGAGTGTTTGTGTCATTGGATGAACAGTTATGTCATTTTCGTCCTCCCTAGGCTTATTCTTGTCTAATTAGGGTTTCTAACCAATCTTGTGCATCCAATAAGTGTGTTTGTGTCATTGGATGAATAATGAGGTAATTATCGTCTTCCCTAGCCTTATTCTTATCCAATTAGG
Source organism: Cicer judaicum (assembly GCA_037974835.1). Taxonomy (NCBI): domain Eukaryota; kingdom Viridiplantae; phylum Streptophyta; class Magnoliopsida; order Fabales; family Fabaceae; genus Cicer; species Cicer judaicum. The sequence goes on along the minus strand of JBBPBS010001217.1, from coordinate 1,427,282 downwards.
GTTTCTAACCTATCTTATGCATCCAATGGGTGGGTTTGTGTCATTGAATGAACAATTAGGTTATTTTCGTCCTCCCTACGCTTATTCTTGTCCAATTAGGGTTTCTAAGCAATCTTGTGCATCCAATAGGTGTGTTTGTGTCACTGGATTAACATTTATGTCATTTTTATCCTCCCTAGGCTTATTCTTGTCCAGTTAGATCTTTCAACCAATCTTATGCAACGAATAAGTTCATTTGTGTCATTGGATGAACAATTAGGTCATTCTCGTCCTCCCTAGGCTTATTCTTGTCCAATTAGGGTTTCTAACCAATCTTGTGCATCCAATAGGTATGTTTGTATCATTGCATGAAAAATTAGGGTTTTTAACCAATCTTGTGCATCCAATAGGTGTGTTTGTGTCATTGGATGAACATTTATGTCATTTTCGTCCTCCCTACACTTAATCATGTCCAGTTAAGGTTTTTAACCAATCTTGTGCATCCTATAGTTGTGTTTGTGTCATTGGATGAACATTCATGTCATTTTCGTCCTCCCGAGGCTTATTCTAGTCCAATTAGGGTTTCTAACCAATATTGTGCATCCAATAGGTGTGTCTGTGTCATTGGATGAACAATTAGGCTATTATCGTCCTCCCTAGGCTTATTTTTGTCCAATTAGGGTTTCTAACCAATCTTGTGCATCCAATAGGTGTCTTTGGTTCATTTCGATGAACAATTATGTCATTTTCGTCCTCCCCAGGCTTATTCTTGTCCAATTAGGGTTTTTAACCAATCTTGTGCTTCCAATAAGTGTGTTTGTGTCATGGGATGCATAATTAGGTCATTTTCGTCCTCCCTAGGCTTATTCTTGTCCAATTAGGGTTTCTAACCAATGTTGTGCATCCAATAGGTGTGTTTGTGTCATTAGATGAACAGTTATATAATTTTCGTCCTCCCTAGGCTTATTCTTGTCCAATTAGTGTTTCTAACCTATATTATGCATCCAATATGTGGGTTTGTGTCATTGGATGATCAATTAGGACAATTTCGTCCTCCCTAGGCTTATTCTTGTCCAATTAGGGTTTCTAACCAATCTTGTGCATCCAGTAGGTGTGTTTGTGTCATTGGATGAATAATTAGGTCATTTTGGTCTTCCCAAGGCTTATTCTTGTCCAATTAGGGTTTCTAACCTATCTTATGCATCCAATAGGTGGGTTTGGGTCATTGGATAAACAATTATGTCATTTTCGTCCTCCCTTGGCTTATTCTTGTCCAATTAGGGTTTCTAACCTATATTATGCATCCAATATGTGGGTTTGTGTCATTGGATGAACAATTATGTCATTTTCGTCCTCCCTAGGCTTATTCTTGTCCAATTAGGGTTTCTAACAAATCTTGTGCATCCAATAGGTGTGTTTGTGTTATCGGATGAACATTAGGTCATTTTCGTCCTCCCGAGGCTTATTCTTGTCCAATTAGAGTTTCTAACCAGTATTGTGCATTTAATACGTGTGTTTGTGTCATTAGATGAACATTTAGGTCATTTTCGTCTTCCCTAGGCTTATTCTTTTCCAATTAGGATTTCTAACCAATTTTGTGCATCCAATAGGTGTGTTTGTGTCATTGGATGAACATTTAGGTCGTTTTCGTCCTCCCTACACTTAATCATGTCCAATTAGGTTTTTTAACCAATCTTGTGCATCCAATAGTTGTATTTGTGTCATTGGTTGAACACTTAGGTCATTTTCGTCCTCCCTAAGCTTATTCTTGTCCAATTAGGGTTTCTAACCAATCTTGTGAATCCAATAAGTGCGTTTGTGTCATTGGATGAATAATGCGGTCATTTTTGTCTTCCCTAGGCTTATTCTTGTCCAATTAGGGTTTCTAACCTATCTTATGCATCCAATAGGTGGGTTTGTGTCATTGGATGAACAATTAAGTCATTCTCGTCCTCCTTACGCTTATTCTTGTCCAATTAGGGTTTCTAACCAATCTTGTGCATCCAATAGGTGTGTTCGGTTCATTGGATGAACAATTAGGTCATTTTCGTCCTCCCTAGGCTTATTCTTGTCCAATTAGGGTTTCTAAACTATATTATGCATCCAATATGTGGGTTTGTGTCATTGGATGAACAATTAGGTCATTTTCGTCCTCCCTAGGCTTATTGTTGTCCAATTAGGGTTTCTAACCAATCTTGTGCATCCAATAGGAGTGTTTGTGTCATTGCATGAACAATTATGTCATTTTCGTCCTCCCTAGGCTTATTCTTGTCCAATTAGGGTTTCAAACCAATCTTCTGCATCCAATAGGTGTGTTTGTGTCATTGGATGAACATTTAGGTCAGTTTTGTCCTCTGGAGGCTTACTCTTGTCCAATTAGGGTTTCTAACCAATCTTGTGCATTTAATACGTGTGTTTGTGTCATTGGATAAACATTTAGGTCATTTTCGTCTTCCCTAGGATGATTCTTGTATAATTAGGGTTTTTAACAAATCTTGTGCATCCAATAGGTGTGTTTGTGTCATTTTATGAACATTTAGGTCGTTTACGTCCTCCCTACACTTAATCATGTCCAATTAGGGTTTCTAACCAATCTTGTGCATTTAATACGTGTGTTTGTATCGTTGGATTAACATTTAGCTCATTTTCGACCTCCCTAGGCTTACTCTTGTCCAATTCGGGTTTCTAACCAATCTTGTGCATCCAGTAGGTGTGTTTGTGTCCTTGGATGAATAATTAGGTCATTTTGGTCTTCCCTAGGGTTATTCTTGTCCACTATGGATTTCCAACCTATCTTATGCATGCAATAGGTGGGTTTGGGTCATTGGATAAACAATTAGGTCATTGTCGTCCTCCCTACGCTTATTCTTGTCCAATAAGGGTTTCTAACCTATCTTATGCATCCAATAGGTGTGTTTGGGTCATTGTATGAAAAATTAGGTCATTTTCATCCTCCCTAGGCTGATTCTTGTCCAATTAGGGTTTCTAACCAATCTTGTGCATCCAATAGGAGTGTTTGTGTCATTGGATGAACAATTATGTCATTTTCGTCCTCCATAGGCTTATTCTTGTCCAATTAGGGTTTCTAACCAATCTTGTGCATCCAATAAGAGTGTTTGTGTCATTGGATGAATAATGAGGTAATTTCCGTCTTCCCTAGGCTTATTCTTGTCCAATTAGGGTTTCTAACCTATCTTATGCATCCAATAGGTGGGTTTGTGTCATTGGATGAACAATTAGGTCATTCTCGTCCTCCTTACGCTTTTTCTTGTCCAATTAGGGTTTCTAACCAATCTTGTGCATCCAATAGGTGTGTTTGGATCATTGGATGGACAATTAGGTCATTTTCGTCCTCCCCAGGCTTATTCTTGTCCAATTAGGGTTTCTAAACTATATTATGCATCCAATATGTGGGTTTGTGTCATTGGATGAACAATTAGGTCATTTTCGTCCTCCCTAGGCTTATTGTTGTCCAATTAGGGTTTCTAACCAATCTTGTGCATCCAATAGGAGTGTTTGTGTCATTGGATGAACAATTATGTCATTTTCGTCCCCCCTAGGCTTATTCTGGTCCAATTAGGGTTTCAAACCAATCTTCTGCATCCAATAGGTGTGTTTGTGTCATTGGATGAACATTTAGGTCAGTTTCGTCCTCTGGAGGCTTACTCTTGTCCATTTAGGGTTTCTAACCAATCTTGTGCATTTAATACGTGTGTTTGTGTCATTGGATAAACATTTAGGTCATTTTCGTCTTCCCTAGGATGATTCTTGTCTAATTAGGGTTTTTAACAAATCTTGTGCATCCAATAGGTGTGTTTGTGTCATTTGATGAACATTTAGGTCGTTTACGTCCTCCCCACACTTAATCATGTTCAATTAGGGTTTCTAACCAATCTTGTTCATTTAATACGTGTGTTTGTGTCATTGGATTAACATTTAGCTCATTTTCGACCTCCCTAGGCTTACTCTTGTCCAATTAGGGTTTCTAACCAATCTTGTGCATCCAGTAGGTGTGTTTGTGTCCTTGGATGAATAATTAGGTCATTTTGGTCTTCGCTAGGCTTATTTTTGTCCAATAAGGATTTCTAACCTATCTTATGCATGCAATAGGTGGGTTTGGGTCATTGGATAAACAATTAGGTCATTGTCGTCCTCCCTACGCTTATTCTGGTCTAATTAGGGTTTCTAACCAATCTTGTGCATCCAATAGGTGTGTTTATGTCATTGGATGAACAATTAGGTCATTTTCATCCTCCCTAGGCTGATTCTTGTCCAATTAGGGTTTCTAACCAATCTTGTGCATCCAATAGCAGTGTTTGTGTCATTGGATGAACAATTATGTCATTTTCGTCCTCCCTAAGCTTATTCTTGTCCAATTAGGGTTTCTAACCAATCTTGTGCATCCAATAAGTGTGTTTGTGTCATTGGATGAATAATGAGGTAATTTTCGTCTTTCCTAGGCTTATTCTTGTCCAATTAGGGTTTCTAACCTATCTTATGCATCCAATAGGTGGGTTTGTGTCATTGGATGAACAATTAGGTCATTCTTCTCCTTACGCTTATTCTTGTCCAACTAGGGTTTCTAACCAATCTTGTGCATCCAATAGGTGTGTTTGGTTCATTGGAAGAACATTTAGGTCATTTTCGTCCTCCCTACACTTAATAATGTCCAATCTTGGGCATTTTATACGTGTGTTTGTGTTATAGGATGAACAATTAGTTCATTTTCGTCCTCCCTATGCTTATTCTTTTCCAATTAGGATTTCTAACCTATCTTATGCATCCAATAGGTGTGTTTGGGTCATTGGATGAACAATTATGTCATTTTCGTCCTCCCTAGGCTGATTCTTGTCCGATTAGGGTTTCTAACCAATCTTGTGCATCCAATAGGAGTGTTTGTGTCATTGGATGAACAATTATGTCATTTTCGTCCTCCATAGGCTTATTCTTGTCCAATTAGGGTTTCTAACCAATCTTGTGCATCCAATAAGTGTGTTTGTGTCATTGGATGAATAATGAGGTAATTTTCGTCTTCCCTAGGCTTATTCTTGTCCAATTAGAGTTTCTAACCTATCTTATGCATCCAATAGGTGGGTTTGTGTCATTGGATGAACAATTAGGTCATTCTCGTCCTCCTTACGCTTATTCTTGTCCAATTAGGGTTTCTAACCAATCTTGTGCATCCAATAGGTGTGTTTGGATCATTGGATGGACAATTAGGTCATTTTCGTCCTCCCCAGGCTTATTCTTGTCCAATTAGGGTTTCTAAACTATATTATGCATCCAATATGTGGGTTTGTGTCATTGGATGAACAATTAGGTCATTTTCGTCCTCCCTAGGCTTATTGTTGTCCAATTAGGGTTTCTAACCAATCTTGTGCATCCAATAGGAGTGTTTGTGTCATTGGATGAACAATTATGTCATTTTCGTCCCCCCTAGGCTTATTCTTGTCCAATTAGGGTTTTTATCCAATCTTGTGCATCCAATAGGTGTGTTTGTGTCATTGGAAGAACATTTAGGTCATTTTCGTCCTCCCTACACTTAATAATGGCCAATCTTGTGCATTTTATACGTGTGTTTGTGTTATAGGATGAACAATTAGTTCATTTTCGTCCTCCCTATGCTTATTCTTTTCCAATTAGGATTTCTAACCTATCTTATGCATCCAATAGATGTGTTTGGGTCATTGGATAAACAATAAGGTCATTTTCATCCTCCCTAGGCTGATTCTTGTCCAATTAGGGTTTCTAACCAATCTTGTGCATCCAATAGGAGTGTTTGTGTCATTGGATGAACAATTATGTCATTTTCGTCCTCCATAGGCTTATTCTTGTCCAATTAGGGTTTCTAACCAATCTTGTGCATCCAATAAGTGTGTTTGTGTCATTGGATGAATAATTAGGTCATTTTCGTCTTCCCCAAGCTTATTGTTGTCCAATTAGGGTTTCTAACCTATCTTATGCATCCAATAGGTGGATTTGTGTCATTGGATGAACAATTAGGTCATTCTCCTCCTTACGCTTATTCTTGTCCAATTAGGGTTTCTAACCAATCTTGTGCATCCAATAGGTGTGTTTGGTTCATTGGATGAACAATTAGGTCATTTTCGTCCTCCCCAGGCTTATTCTTGTCCAATTAGGGTTTCTAAACTATATTATGCATCCAATGTGTGGGTTTGTGTCATTGGATGAACAATTTGGTCATTTTCATCTTCCCTAGGCTTATTCTTGTCCAATTAGGGTTTTTAACTAATCTTGTGCATCCAATAGGGGTGTTTGTGTCATTGGATGAACATTTAGGTCATTTTCGTCCTCCTTAAACTTAATCATGTCTAATTAGGGTTTTTATCCAATCTTGTGCATCCAATAGGTGTGTTTGTGTCATTGGAAGAACATTTAGGTCATTTTCGTCCTCCCTACACTTAATAATGTCCAATCTTGGGCATTTTATACGTGTGTTTGTGTTATAGGATGAACAATTAGTTCATTTTCGTCCTCCCTATGCTTATTCTTTTCCAATTAGGATTTCTAACCTATCTTATGCATCCAATAGATGTGTTTGGGTCATTGGATAAACAATAAGGTCATTTTCATCCTCCCTAGGCTGATTCTTGTCCAATTAGGGTTTCTAACCAATCTTGTGCATCCAATAGGAGTGTTTGTGTCATTGGATGAACAATTATGTCATTTTCGTCCTCCATAGGCTTATTCTTGTCCAATTAGGGTTTCTAACCAATCTTGTGCATCCAATAAGTGTGTTTGTGTCATTGGATGAATAATGATGTAATTTTCGTCTTCCCTAGGCTTATTCTTGTCCAATTAGGGTTTCTAACGTATCTTATGCATCCAATAGGTGGGTTTGTGTCATTGGATGAACAATTAGGTCATTCCCGTCCTCCTTCCGCTTATTCTTGTCCAATTAGGGTTTCTAACCAATCTTGTGCATCCAATAGGTGTGTTTGGTTCATTGGATGAACAATTAGGTCATTTTCGTCCTCCCTAGGCTTATTCTTGTCCAATTAGGGTTTCTAAACTATATTAGGCATCCAATATGTGGGTTTGTGTCATTGGATGAACAATTAGGTCATTTTCGTCCTCCCTAGGCTTATTGTTGTCCAATTAGGGTCTCTAACCAATCTTGTGCATCCAATAGGAGTGTTTCTGTCATTGGATGAACAATTATGTCATTTTCGTCCTCCCTAGGCTTATTCTTGTCCAATTAGGGTTTCAAACCAATCTTCTGCATCCAATAGGTGTGTTTGTGTCATTGGATGAACATTTAGGTCATTTTCGTCCTCTGGAGGCTTACTCTTGTCCAATTAGGGTTTCTAACCAATCTTGTGCATTTAATACGTGTGTTTGTGTCATTGGATAAACATTTAGGTCATTTTCGTCTTCCCTAGGATGATTCTTGTCTAATTAGGGTTTTTAACAAATCTTGTGCATCCAATAGGTGTGTTTGTGTCATTTTATGAACATTTAGGTCGTTTACGTCCTCCCTACACTTAATCATGTCCAATTAGGGTTTCTAACCAATCTTGTGCATTTAATACGTGTGTTTGTGTCATTGGATTAACATTTAGCTCATTTTCGACCTCCCTAGGCTTACTCTTGTCCAATAAGGGTTTCTAACCTATCTTATGCATCCAATACGGGTTTCTAACCTATCTTATTCTTGTCCAATTAGGATTTATGACCAATTCTATGCATCAAATAGGTGTGTTTGTGTCATTGGATGAATAATTAGGTCATTTTCGTCTTCCCTAGGCTTATTATTGTCCAATTAGGGTTTCTAACCAATCTTGTGCATCCAATAGGACTGTTTGTGTCATTGGATGAACAATTATGTCATTTTCGTCCTCCCTAGGCTTATTGTTGTCCAATTAGGGTTTCTAACCAATCTTGTGCATCCAATAGGAGTGTTTGGGTCATTGGATGAACAATTATGTCATTTTCGTCCTCCCTAGGCTTATTCTTGTCCAATTAGGGTTTCAAACCAATCTTCTGCATCCAATAGGTGTGTTTGTGTCATTGGATGAACATTTAGGTCAGTTTCGTCCTCTGGAGGTTTACTCTTGTCCATTTAGGGTTTCTAACCAATCTTGTGCATTTAATACGTGTGTTTGTGTCATTGGATAAACATTTAGGTCATTTTCGTCTTCCCTAGGATGATTCTTGTCTAATTAGGGTTTTTATTCTTATCCAATTAGGGTTTCTAACCAATCTTGTGCATCCAATTTGTGTGTTTGTGTCATTGGATGAAAATTTAGGCCATTTTCGTCCTCCCTACACTTAATAATGTACAATTAGGGTTTTTAACCAATCTTGTGCATCCAATAGGTGTGTTTGTGTCATTGGATGAACATTTAGGTCATTTTCGTCCACTTGAGGCTTATTCTTGTCCAATTAGGGTTTCTAACCAATCTTGTGCATCCAATTGGTGTGTTTGTGTCATTGGATGAACAATTTGGTCATTTTCGTCTTCCCTAGGCTTATTCTTGTCCAATTAGGGTTTTTAACAAATCTTGTGGATCCAATAGGTGTGTTTGAGTCATTGGATGAACATTTAGGTGGTTTACGTCCTCCCTACACTTAATCATGTCCGATTAGGGTTTCTAACCAATCTCGTGCATTTAATACTTGTGTTTGTGTCATTGTATTAACATTTAGCTCATTTTCGACCTCCCTAGGCTTATTCTTGTCCAATTAGGGTTTCTAACCAATCTTGTGCATCCAGTAGGGGTGTTTGTGTCATTGGATGAATAATTAGGTCATTTTGGTGTTGGCTAGGCTTATTCTTGTCCAATTAGGGTTTCTAAGCTATCTTATGCATCCAATAGGTGGGTTTGGGTCATTGGATAAATAATTAGGTCATTTTCGTCCTCCCTACGCTTATTCTTTTCTAATTAGGGTTTCTAACCAATATTGTGCATCCAATAGGTGTGTTTGTGTCATTGGATGAACAATTAGGTCATTTTAATCCTCCCTAGGCTGATTCTTGTCCAATTAAGGTTTCTAAGCAATCTTGTGCATCCAATAGGAGTGTTTGTGTCATTGGATGAACAATTATGTCATTTTCGTCCTCCCTAGGCTTATTCTTGTCCAATTAGGGTTTCTAACCAATCTTGTGCATCCAATAAGTGTGTTTGTGTCATTGGATGAATAATGAGGTAATTTGCGTCTTCCCTAAGCTTATTCTTGTCCAATTAGGGTTTCTAACCAATCTTGTGCATCCAATAGGAGTGTTTGGGTCATTGGATGAACAATTAGGTCATTTTGGTCCTCCCTAGGCTTATTCTTGTCCAATTAGGGTTTCTAACTAATCTTGTGCATCCAATAGGTATGTTTGTATCATTGGATGAAAAATTAGGTCATTTTCGTCTTCCCTAGATTTATTATTGACCAATTAGGGTTTTTGACCAGTATTGTGCATCCAATAGGTGCGTTTGTGTCATTGGATAAACATTTATGTCATATTCGTCCTCCCTACACTTAATCATGTCCAGTTAAGGTTTTTAACCAATCTTGTGCATCCAATAGTTGTGTTTTCGTCCTCCCGACGCTAATTCTAGTCCAATTAGGGTTCCTAACCAATCTTGTACATCCAATAGGTATGTCTGTGTCATTGGATGAACAATTAGGTTATTTTCGTCCTCCTTAGGCTTATTCTTGTCCAATTAGGGTTTCTAACCAATCTTTTGCATCCAATAGGTGTCTTTGGTTCATTGGATGAACAATTATGTCATTTCGTCCTCCCTAGGCTTATTCTTGTCCAATTAGGGTTTCTAACCTATATTATGCATCCAATATGTGGGTTTGTGTCATTGGATGAACAATTAGGTTATTTTCGTCCTCCCTAGGCTTATTCTTGTCCAATTAGGGTTTCTAACCAATCTTGTGCATCCAGTAGGTGTGTTTGTGTCATTGGATGAATAATTAGGTCATTTTCGTCTTCCCAAGGCTTATTCTTGTCAAATTAGAGTTTCTAACCTATCTTATGCATCCAATAGGTGGGTTTGGGTCATTGGATAAACAATTAGGTCATTTTCGTCCTCCCTACGCTTATTCTTGTCTAATTAGGGTTTCTAACCAATCTTGTGCATCCAATAGGTGTGTTTGTGTCATTGGATGAACAATAAGTCATTTTCATCCTCCCTAGGCTTATTCTTGTCCAATTAAGGTTTCTAACCAATCTTGTGCATCCAATAGGTGTGTTTGTGTCATTGGATGAACAATTAGGTCATTTTCATCCTCCCTCGGCTGATTCTTGTCCAATTAAGGTTTCTAAGCAATCTTGTGCATCCAATAGGAGTGTTTGTGTCATTGGATGAACAATTATGTCATTTTCGTCCTCCCTAGGCTTATTCTTGTCCAATTAGGGTTTCTAACCAATCTTGTGCATCCAATAAGTGTGTTTGTGTCATTGGATGAATAATGAGGTAATTTGCGTCTTCCCTAGGCTTATTCTTGTCCAATTAGGGTTTCTAACCTATCTTATGCATCCAATAGGTGGGTTTGTGTCATTGGATGAACAATTAGGTCATTTTCGTCCTCCCTACGCTTATTCTTATCCAATTAGGGTTTCTAACCAATCTTGTGCATCCAATAGGGGTGCTTGGTTCATTGGATGAACAATTATGTCTTTTTCGTCCTCCCCAGGCATATTCTTGTCCAATTAGGTTTTCTAACCTGTATTATGCATCCAATATGTGGGTTTGTGTCATTGGATGAACAATTAGGTCATTTTCATCCTCCCTAGGCTTATTCTTGTCCAATTAGGGTTTCTAACCAATCTTGTGCATCCAATAGGAGTGTTTGTGTCATTGGATGAACAATTAGGTCATTTTGGTCCTCCCTAGGCTTATTCTTGTCCAATTAGGGTTTCTAACTAATCTTGTGCATCTAATAGGTATGTTTGTATCATTGGATGAAAAATTAGGTCATTTTCGTCTTCCCTAGATTTATTCTTGTCCAATTAGGGTTTTTAACCAGTATTGTGCATCCAATAGGTGGGTTTGTGTCATTGGATGAACATTTATGTCATATTCGTCCTCCCTACACTTAATCAAGTCCAGTTAAGGTTTTTAACCAATCTTGTGCATCCAATAGTTGTGTTTTCGTCCTCCCGACGCTAATTCTAGTCCAATTAGGGTTTCTAACCAATGTTGTACATCCAATAGGTATGTCTGTGTCATTGGATGAACAATTAGGTTATTTTCGTCCTCCTTAGGCTTATTCTTGTCCAATTAGGGTTTCTAACATATCTTTTGCATCCAATAGGTGTCTTTGGTTCATTAAATGAACAATTATGTCATTTTCGTCCTCCCTAGGCTTATTCTTGTCCAATTAGGGTTTCTAACCTATATTATGCATCCAATATGTGGGTTTGTGTCATTGGATGAACAATTAGGTCATTTTCGTCCTCCCTAGGCTTATTCTTGTCCAATTAGGGTTTCTAACCAATCTTGTGCATCCAGTAGGTGTGTTTGTGTCATTGGATGAATAATTAGGTCATTTTGGTCTTCCCAAGGCTTATTCTTGTCCAATTAGAGTTTCTAACCTATCTTATGCATCCAATAGGTGGGTTTGGGTCATTGGATAAACAATTTGGTCATTTTCGTCCTTCCTACGCTTATTCTTGTCTAATTAGGGTTTCTAACCAATCTTGTGCATCCAATAGGTGTGTTTGTGTCATTGGATGAACAATAAGTCATTTTCATCCTCCCTAGGCTTATTCTTGTCCAATTAGGGTTTCTAACCAAACTTGTGCATCCAATAGGTGTGTCTGTGTCATTGGATGAACAATTATGTCATTTTCGTCCTCCCTATTCTTGTCCAATTAGGGTTTCTAACCAATCTTGTGCATCCAATAGGTGTGTCTGTGTCATTGGATGAACAATTATGTCATTTTCGTCCTCCCTAAGCATATTCTTGTCCAATTAGGGTTTCTAACCTATATTATGCATCCAATATGTGGGTTTGTGTCATTGGATGAACAATTATGTCATTTTCATCCTCCATAGGCTTATTCTTGTCCAATTAGGGTTTTTAACAAATCTTGTGCATCCAATAGGTGTGTTTGTGTTATTGGATGAACAATTAGGTTATTTTCGTCCTCCTTAGGCTTATTCTTGTCCAATTAGGGTTTCTAACCAATCTTTTGCATCCAATAGGTGTCTTTGGTTCATTGGATGAACAATTATGTCATTTCGTCCTCCCTAGGCTTATTCTTGTCCAATTAGGGTTTCTAACCTATATTATGCATCCAATATGTGGGTTTGTGTCATTGGATGAACAATTAGGTTATTTTCGTCCTCCCTAGGCTTATTCTTGTCCAATTAGGGTTTCTAACCAATCTTGTGCATCCAGTAGGTGTGTTTGTGTCAATGGATGAATAATTAGGTCATTTTCGTCTTCCCAAGGCTTATTCTTGTCAAATTAGAGTTTCTAACCTATCTTATGCATCCAATAGGTGGGTTTGGGTCATTGGATAAACAATTAGGTCATTTTCGTCCTCCCTACACTTAATCAAGTCCAGTTAAGGTTTTTAACCAATCTTGTGCATCCAATAGTTGTGTTTTCGTCCTCCCGACGCTAATTCTAGTCCAATTAGGGTTTCTAACCAATGTTGTACATCCAATAGGTATGTCTGTGTCATTGGATGAACAATTAGGTTATTTTCGTCCTCCTTAGGCTTATTCTTGTCCAATTAGGGTTTCTAACATATCTTTTGCATCCAATAGGTGTCTTTGGTTCATTAAATGAACAATTATGTCATTTTCGTCCTCCCTAGGCTTAATCTTGTCCAATTAGGGTTTCTAACCTATATTATGCATCCAATATGTGGGTTTGTGTCATTGGATGAACAATTAGGTCATTTTCGTCCTCCCTAGGCTTATTCTTGTCCAATTAGGGTTTCTAACCAATCTTGTGCATCCAGTAGGTGTGTTTGTGTCATTGGATGAATAATTAGGTCATTTTGGTCTTCCCAAGGCTTATTCTTGTCCAATTAGAGTTTCTAACCTATCTTATGCATCCAATAGGTGGGTTTGGGTCATTGGATAAACAATTTGGTCATTTTCGTCCTTCCTACGCTTATTCTTGTCTAATTAGGGTTTCTAACCAATCTTGTGCATCCAATAGGTGTGTTTGTGTCATTGGATGAACAATAAGTCATTTTCATCCTCCCTAGGCTTATTCTTGTCCAATTAGGGTTTCTAACCAATCTTGTGCATCCAATAGGTGTGTCTGTGTCATTGGATGAACAATTAGGCTATTATCGTCCTCCCTAGGCTTATTTTTGTCCAATTAGGGTTTCTAACCAATCTTGTGCATCCAATAGGTGTCTTTGGTTCATTTGGATGAACAATTATGTCATTTTCGTCCTCCCCAGGCTTATTCTTGTCCAATTAGGGTTTTTAACCAATCTTGTGCTTCCAATAAGTGTGTTTGTGTCATGGGAGGCATAATTAGGTCATTTTCGTCCTCCCTAGGCTTATTCTTGTCCAATTAGGGTTTCTAACCAATGTTGTGCATCCAATAGGTGTGTTTGTGTCATTAGATGAACAGTTATATAATTTTCGTCCTCCCCAGGCTCATTCTTGTCCAATTAGGGTTTCTAACCTATATTATGGATCCAATATGTGGGTTTGTGTCATTGGATGAACAATTAGGTCATTTTCGTCCTCCCTAGGCTTATTCTTGTCCAATTAGGGTTTCTAACCAATCTTGTGCATCCAATAGGTGTGTTTGTGTCATTGGATGAACAATTAGGTCATTTTGGTCCTCCCTAGGCTTATTCTTGTCCAATTAGGGTTTCTAACCAATCTTGTGCATTTAATAGGTATGTTTGTATCATTGGATGAAAAATTAGGTCATTTTCGTCTTCCCTAGATTTATTCTTGTCCAATTAGGGTTTCTAACCTATATTATGCATCCAATATGTGGGTTTGTGTCATTGGATGAACAATTAGGTTATTTTCGTCCTCCCTAGGCTTATTCTTGTCCAATTAGGGTTTCTAACCAATCTTGTGCATCCAGTAGGTGTGTTTGTGTCAATGGATGAATAATTAGGTCATTTTCGTCTTCCCAAGGCTTATTCTTGTCAAATTAGAGTTTCTAACCTATCTTATGCATCCAATAGGTGGGTTTGGGTCATTGGATAAACAATTAGGTCATTTTCGTCCTCCCTACACTTAATCAAGTCCAGTTAAGGTTTTTAACCAATCTTGTGCATCCAATAGTTGTGTTTTCGTCCTCCCGACGCTAATTCTAGTCCAATTAGGGTTTCTAACCAATGTTGTACATCCAATAGGTATGTCTGTGTCATTGGATGAACAATTAGGTTATTTTCGTCCTCCTTAGGCTTATTCTTGTCCAATTAGGGTTTCTAACATATCTTTTGCATCCAATAGGTGTCTTTGGTTCATTAAATGAACAATTATGTCATTTTCGTCCTCCCTAGGCTTAATCTTGTCCAATTAGGGTTTCTAACCTATATTATGCATCCAATATGTGGGTTTGTGTCATTGGATGAACAATTAGGTCATTTTCGTCCTCCCTAGGCTTATTCTTGTCCAATTAGGGTTTCTAACCAATCTTGTGCATCCAGTAGGTGTGTTTGTGTCATTGGATGAATAATTAGGTCATTTTGGTCTTCCCAAGGCTTATTCTTGTCCAATTAGAGTTTCTAACCTATCTTATGCATCCAATAGGTGGGTTTGGGTCATTGGATAAACAATTTGGTCATTTTCGTCCTTCCTACGCTTATTCTTGTCTAATTAGGGTTTCTAACCAATCTTGTGCATCCAATAGGTGTGTTTGTGTCATTGGATGAACAATAAGTCATTTTCATCCTCCCTAGGCTTATTCTTGTCCAATTAGGGTTTCTAACCAAACTTGTGCATCCAATAGGTGTGTTTGTGTCATTGGATGAACAATTATGTCATTTTCGTCCTCCCTATTCTTGTCCAATTAGGGTTTCTAACCAATCTTGTGCATCCAATAGGTGTGTCTGTGTCATTGGATGAACAATTATGTCATTTTCGTCCTCCCTAAGCATATTCTTGTCCAATTAGGGTTTCTAACCTATATTATGCATCCAATATGTGGGTTTGTGTCATTGGATGAACAATTATGTCATTTTCATCCTCCATAGGCTTATTCTTGTCCAATTAGGGTTTTTAACAAATCTTGTGCATCCAATAGGTGTGTTTGTGTTATTGGATGAACAATTAGGTTATTTTCGTCCTCCTTAGGCTTATTCTTGTCCAATTAGGGTTTCTAACCAATCTTTTGCATCGAATAGGTGTCTTTGGTTCATTGGATGAACAATTATGTCATTTCGTCCTCCCTAGGCTTATTCTTGTCCAATTAGGGTTTCTAACCTATATTATGCATCCAATATGTGGGTTTGTGTCATTGGATGAACAATTAGGTTATTTTCGTCCTCCCTAGGCTTATTCTTGTCCAATTAGGGTTTCTAACCAATCTTGTGCATCCAGTAGGTGTGTTTGTGTCAATGGATGAATAATTAGGTCATTTTCGTCTTCCCAAGGCTTATTCTTGTCAAATTAGAGTTTCTAACCTATCTTATGCATCCAATAGGTGGGTTTGGGTCATTGGATAAACAATTAGGTCATTTTCGTCCTCCCTACACTTAATCAAGTCCAGTTAAGGTTTTTAACCAATCTTGTGCATCCAATAGTTGTGTTTTCGTCCTCCCGACGCTAATTCTAGTCCAATTAGGGTTTCTAACCAATGTTGTACATCCAATAGGTATGTCTGTGTCATTGGATGAACAATTAGGTTATTTTCGTCCTCCTTAGGCTTATTCTTGTCCAATTAGGGTTTCTAACATATCTTTTGCATCCAATAGGTGTCTTTGGTTCATTAAATGAACAATTATGTCATTTTCGTCCTCCCTAGGCTTAATCTTGTCCAATTAGGGTTTCTAACCTATATTATGCATCCAATATGTGGGTTTGTGTCATTGGATGAACAATTAGGTCATTTTCGTCCTCCCTAGGCTTATTCTTGTCCAATTAGGGTTTCTAACCAATCTTGTGCATCCAGTAGGTGTGTTTGTGTCATTGGATGAATAATTAGGTCATTTTGGTCTTCCCAAGGCTTATTCTTGTCCAATTAGAGTTTCTAACCTATCTTATGCATCCAATAGGTGGGTTTGGGTCATTGGATAAACAATTTGGTCATTTTCGTCCTTCCTACGCTTATTCTTGTCTAATTAGGGTTTCTAACCAATCTTGTGCATCCAATAGGTGTGTTTGTGTCATTGGATGAACAATAAGTCATTTTCATCCTCCCTAGGCTTATTCTTGTCCAATTAGGGTTTCTAACCAATCTTGTGCATCCAATAGGTGTGTCTGTGTCATTGGATGAACAATTAGGCTATTATCGTCCTCCCTAGGCTTATTTTTGTCCAATTAGGGTTTCTAACCAATCTTGTGCATCCAATAGGTGTCTTTGGTTCATTTGGATGAACAATTATGTCATTTTCGTCCTCCCCAGGCTTATTCTTGTCCAATTAGGGTTTTTAACCAATCTTGTGCTTCCAATAAGTGTGTTTGTGTCATGGGAGGCATAATTAGGTCATTTTCGTCCTCCCTAGGCTTATTCTTGTCCAATTAGGGTTTCTAACCAATGTTGTGCATCCAATAGGTGTGTTTGTGTCATTAGATGAACAGTTATATAATTTTCGTCCTCCCCAGGCTCATTCTTGTCCAATTAGGGTTTCTAACCTATATTATGGATCCAATATGTGGGTTTGTGTCATTGGATGAACAATTAGGTCATTTTCGTCCTCCCTAGGCTTATTCTTGTCCAATTAGGGTTTCTAACCAATCTTGTGCATCCAATAGGTGTGTTTGTGTCATTGGATGAACAATTAGGTCATTTTGGTCCTCCCTAGGCTTATTCTTGTCCAATTAGGGTTTCTAACCAATCTTGTGCATTTAATAGGTATGTTTGTATCATTGGATGAAAAATTAGGTCATTTTCGTCTTCCCTAGATTTATTCTTGTCCAATTAGGGTTTCTAACCTATATTATGCATCCAATATGTGGGTTTGTGTCATTGGATGAACAATTAGGTTATTTTCGTCCTCCCTAGGCTTATTCTTGTCCAATTAGGGTTTCTAACCAATCTTGTGCATCCAGTAGGTGTGTTTGTGTCAATGGATGAATAATTAGGTCATTTTCGTCTTCCCAAGGCTTATTCTTGTCAAATTAGAGTTTCTAACCTATCTTATGCATCCAATAGGTGGGTTTGGGTCATTGGATAAACAATTAGGTCATTTTCGTCCTCCCTACACTTAATCAAGTCCAGTTAAGGTTTTTAACCAATCTTGTGCATCCAATAGTTGTGTTTTCGTCCTCCCGACGCTAATTCTAGTCCAATTAGGGTTTCTAACCAATGTTGTACATCCAATAGGTATGTCTGTGTCATTGGATGAACAATTAGGTTATTTTCGTCCTCCTTAGGCTTATTCTTGTCCAATTAGGGTTTCTAACATATCTTTTGCATCCAATAGGTGTCTTTGGTTCATTAAATGAACAATTATGTCATTTTCGTCCTCCCTAGGCTTAATCTTGTCCAATTAGGGTTTCTAACCTATATTATGCATCCAATATGTGGGTTTGTGTCATTGGATGAACAATTAGGTCATTTTCGTCCTCCCTAGGCTTATTCTTGTCCAATTAGGGTTTCTAACCAATCTTGTGCATCCAGTAGGTGTGTTTGTGTCATTGGATGAATAATTAGGTCATTTTGGTCTTCCCAAGGCTTATTCTTGTCCAATTAGAGTTTCTAACCTATCTTATGCATCCAATAGGTGGGTTTGGGTCATTGGATAAACAATTTGGTCATTTTCGTCCTTCCTACGCTTATTCTTGTCTAATTAGGGTTTCTAACCAATCTTGTGCATCCAATAGGTGTGTTTGTGTCATTGGATGAACAATAAGTCATTTTCATCCTCCCTAGGCTTATTCTTGTCCAATTAGGGTTTCTAACCAATCTTGTGCATCCAATAGGTGTGTCTGTGTCATTGGATGAACAATTATGTCATTTTCGTCCTCCCTAAGCATATTCTTGTCCAATTAGGGTTTCTAACCTATATTATGCATCCAATATGTGGGTTTGTGTCATTGGATGAACAATTATGTCATTTTCATCCTCCCTAGGCTTATTCTTGTCCAATTAGGGTTTTTAACAAATCTTGTGCATCCAATAGGTGTGTTTGTGTTATTGGATGAACATTTAGGTCGCTTTTGTCCTCCCTACACTTAATCATGTCCAATTAGGGTTTTTAACTAATCTTGTGCATCCAATAATTGTTTTTGTGTCATTGGTTGAACATTTAGGTCATTTTCGTCCTCCCGAGGCTTATTCTTGTCCAATTAGGGTTTCTAACCAATCTTCTGCATCCAATAGGTGGGTTTGTGTCATTGGATGAACAATTAGATCATCTTCGTCCTCCCTACACTTATTCTTGTCCAATTAGGGTTTCTAACCAATCTTGTGCATCCAATAGGTGTGTTTGTATCACTGGATGAACATTTAGGTCATTTTTCTTCTCCTTAGGCTTATTCCTTTCCAAATAGGGTTTTCAACCAATCTTGTGCAACCAATAAGTTCGTTTGTGTCATTGGATGAACAATTAGGTCATTTTCGTCCTCCCTAGGCTTATTCTTGTCCAATTAGGGTTTCTAACCTATCTTCTGCATCCAATAGGTGTGTTTGGGTCATTGGATGAACATTTAGGTCAATTTCGTCTTCTAGAGGCTTACTCTTGTCCATTTAGGGTTTCTAACCAATCTTGTGCATTTAATACATGTGTTTGTGTCATTGGATGCACATTTAGGTCATTTTCGTCTTCCCTAGGATTATTCTTGTCCAATTAGGGTTTTTAACAAATCTTGTGCATCCAATAGGTGTGTTTGTGTCATTGGATGAACATTTAAGTTGTTTTC
>JBBPBS010001217.1:1360912-1408007 GCA_037974835.1 Cicer judaicum | reverse complement strand
CTACACTTATTCTTGTCCAATTAGGGTTTCTAACCAATCTTGTGCATCCAATAGGTGTGTTTGTATCACTGGATGAACATTTAGGTCATTTTTCTTCTCCTTAGGCTTATTCCTTTCCAAATAGGGTTTTCAACCAATCTTGTGCAACCAATAAGTTCGTTTGTGTCATTGGATGAACAATTAGGTCATTTTCGTCCTCCCTAGGCTTATTCTTGTCCAATTAGGGTTTCTAACCTATCTTCTGCATCCAATAGGTGTGTTTGGGTCATTGGATGAACATTTAGGTCAATTTCGTCTTCTAGAGGCTTACTCTTGTCCATTTAGGGTTTCTAACCAATCTTGTGCATTTAATACATGTGTTTGTGTCATTGGATGCACATTTAGGTCATTTTCGTCTTCCCTAGGATTATTCTTGTCCAATTAGGGTTTTTAACAAATCTTGTGCATCCAATAGGTGTGTTTGTGTCATTGGATGAACATTTAAGTTGTTTTCATCCTCCCTACACTTAATCATGTCCAATTAGGGTTTCTAACCAATCTTTTGCATTTAATACGTGTGTTTGTGTCATTGGATTAACATTTAGCTCATTTTCGACCTCCCTAGGCTTATTCTAGTCCAATTAGGGTTTCTAACCAATCTTGTGCATCCAGTAGGTGTGTTTGTGTCATTTGATGAATAATTAGGTCATTTTGGTCTTAGCTAGGCTTATTCATGTCCAATTAGGGTTTCTAACTTATCTTATGCATGCAATAGGTGGGTTTGGGTCATTGGATAAACAATTAGCTATTTTTCGTCCTCCCTACGCTTATTCTTGTCTAATTAGGGTTTCTAACCAATCTTGTGCATCCAATAGGTGTGTTTGTGTCATTGGATGAAAAATTAGGTCATTTTCATCCTCCCTAGGCTGATTCTTGTCCAATTAGGGTTTTTAACCAATCTTGTGCATCCAATAGGTTTGTTTGTGTCATTGGATGAACAATTATGTTATTTTCGTCCTCCCCAGGCTCATTCTTGTCCAATTAGGGTTTCTAACCTATATTATGGATCCAATATGTGGGTTTGTGTCATTGGATGAACAATTAGGTCATTTTCGTCCTCCCTAGGCTTATTCTTGTCCAATTAGGGTTTCTAGTCAATCTTGTGCATCCAATAGGAGTCTTTCTGTCATTGGATGAACAATTATGTCATTTTCGTCCTCCCTAGGCTTATTCTTGTCCAATTAGGGTTTCTAACCAATCTTGTGCATTTAATACGTGTGTTTGTGTCATTGAATGAACAATGAGGTCATTTTGGTCTTCCCTTAGCTTATTCTTGTCCAATTAGGGTTTCTAACCTATCTTATGCATCCAATAGGTGGGTTTGTGTCATTGGATGAACAATTAGGTCATCTTCGTCCTCCCTACACTTATTCTTGTCCAATTAGGGTTTCTAACCAATCTTGTGCATCCAATAGGTGTGTTTGTGTCACTGGATGAACATTTAGGTCATTTTTCTCCTCCCTAGGCTTATTCTTGTCCAAATAGGGTTTTCAACCAATCTTGTGTAATCAATAAGTTCGTTTGTGTCATTGGATGAACAATTATGTTATTTTCGTCCTCCCCAGGCTCATTCTTGTCCAATTAGGGTTTCTAACCTATATTATGGATCCAATATGTGGGTTTGTGTCATTGGATGAACAATTAGGTCATTTTCGTCCTCCCTAGGCTTATTCTTGTCCAATTAGGGTTTCTAGTCAATCTTGTGCATCCAATAGGAGTCTTTCTGTCATTGGATGAACAATTATGTCATTTTCGTCCTCCCTAGGCTTATTCTTGTCCAATTAGGGTTTCTAACCAATCTTGTGCATTTAATACGTGTGTTTGTGTCATTGAATGAACAATGAGGTCATTTTGGTCTTCCCTTAGCTTATTCTTGTCCAATTAGGGTTTCTAACCTATCTTATGCATCCAATAGGTGGGTTTGTGTCATTGGATGAACAATTAGGTCATCTTCGTCCTCCCAACACTTATTCTTGTCCAATTAGGGTTTCTAACCAATCTTGTGCATCCAATAGGTGTGTTTGTGTCACTGGATGAACATTTAGGTCATTTTTCTCCTCCCTAGGCTTATTCTTGTCCAAATAGGGTTTTCAACCAATCTTGTGTAATCAATAAGTTCGTTTGTGTCATTGGATGAACAATTAGGTCATTTTCGTCCTCCCTAGGCTTATTCTTGTCCAATTAGGGTTTCTAATCAATCTTCTGCATCCAATAGGTGTGTTTGGGTCATTGGATGAACATTTAGGTCAATTTCGTCTTCTGGAGGCTTACTCTTGTCCATTTAGGGTTTCTAACCAATCTTGTGCATTTAATACGTGTGTTTGTGTCATTGGATGCACATTTAGGTCATTTTCGTCTTCCCTAGGATTATTCTTGTCCAATTAGGGTTTTTAACAAGTCTTGTGCATCCAATAGGTGGGTTTGTGTCATTGGATGAACATTTAGGTCATTTTCGTCCTCCCTAGGCTTATTCTTGTCCAATTAGGGTTTCTAACCAATCTTGTGCGTCCAATAGGAGTGTTTGTGTCATTGGATGAACAATTATGTCATTTTCGTCCACCCTAGGCTTATTCTTATCTAATTAGGGTTTCTAACCAATCTTGTGCATCCAATAGGTGTGTTTGTGTCATTGGCTGAATAGTTAGGTCATTTTCGTCTTCCCTCGGCTTATTCTTGTCCAATTAGGGTTTCTAACCTATCTTATGCATCCAATAGGTGGGTTTGTGTTATTGGATAAACAATTAGGTCATTTTCGTCTTCCCTACACTTATTGTTGTCCAATTAGGGTTTCTAACCAATCTTCTGCATCCAATAGGTGTGTTTTTGTCATTGGATGAACATTTAGGTCAGTTTCGTCCTCTGGAGGCTTACTCTTGTCCATTTAGGGTTTCTAACCAATCTTGTGCATTGGATGAACATTTAGGTCATTTTCGTTTTCCCTAGGATTATTCTTGTCCAATTAGGGTTTTTAACAAATCTTGTGCATCCAATAGGTGTGTTTCTGTCATTGGATGAACATTTAGGTCGTTTACGTCCTCCCTACACTTAATCATGTCCAAATAGGGTTTCTAACCAATCTTGTGCATTTAATACGTGTGTTTGTGTGATTGTATTAACATTTAGCTCATTTTCGACCTCCCTAGGCTTATTCTTGTCCAATTAGGGTTTCTAACTATCTTGTGCATCCAGTAGGTGTGTTTGAGTCATTGGATGAATAATTGGGTCATTTTGGTCTTGGCTAGGCTTATTCTTGTCCAATTAGGGTTTCTAACCTATCTTATGCATCCAATAGGTGGGTTTGTGTCATTGGATGAACAATTAGGTCATTTTCGTCCTCCCTACGCTTATTCTTGTCCAATTAGGGTTTCTAACCAATCTTGTGCATCCAATAGGAGTGTTTGTGTCATTGGATGAAAAATTAGGTCATTTTCGTCCTCCCTAGGCTTATACTTGTCCAATTAGGGTTTCAAACCAATCTTGTGCATCCAATAAGTGTGTTTGTGTCATTGGATGAATAATGAGGTCATTTTCGTCACCCCTAGGCTTATTCTTGTCCAATTAGGGTTTGTAACCTATCTTATGCATCTAATAGGTGGGTTTGTGTCATTGGTTGAACAATTAGGTCATTTTCGTCCACCCTACGCTTATTCTTGTCCAATGAGGGTTTCTAACCAATCTTGTGCATCCAATAGGAGTGTTTGTGTCATTGGATGAACTATTATGTCATTTTCGTCCTCCCTAAGCATATTCTTGTCCAATTAGGGTTTCTAACCTATATTATGCATCCAATATGTGGGTTTGTGTCATTGGATGAACAATTATGTCATTTTCGTCCTCTCTAGGCTTATTCTTGTCCAATTAGGGTTTTTAACAAATCTTGTGCATCCAATAGGTGTGTTTGTGTCATTGGATGAACATTTAGGTCGCTTTTGTCCTCCCTACACTTAATCATGTCCAATTAGGGTTTTTAACTAATCTTGTGCATCCAATAGTTGCTTTTGTGTCATTGGTTGAACATTTAGGTCATTTTCGTCCTCCCGAGGCTTATTCTTGTCCAATTAGGGTTTCTAACAAATCTTGTGCATCCAATAGGTGGGTTTGTGTCATTGGATGAACATTTAGGTCATTTTCGTCCTCCCTAGGCTTATTCTTGTCCAATTAGGGTTTCTAACCAATCTTGTGCGTCCAATAGGAGTGTTTGTGTCATTGGATGAACAATTATGTCATTTTCGTCCACCCTAGGCTTATTCTTATCTAATTAGGGTTTCTAACCAATCTTGTGCATCCAATAGGTGTGTTGGTGTCATTGGCTGAATAATTATGTCAACTTCGTCTTCCCTCGGCTTATTCTTGTCCAATTAGGGTTTCTAACCTATCTTATGCATCCAATAGGTGGGTTTGTGTTATTGGATAAACATTTAGGTCATTTTCGTCCTCCCTACACTTATTCTTGTCCAATTAGGGTTTCTAACCAATCTTCTGCATCCAATAAGTGTGTTTGGGTCATTGGATGAACATTTAGGTCAGTTTCGTTTTCTGGATGCTTACTCTTGTCCATTTAGGGTTTCTAACCAATCTTGTGCATTTAATACGTGTGTTTGTGTCATTGGATGCACATTTAGGTCATTTTCGTCTTCCCTAGGATTATTCTTGACACAAATCTTATGCATCCAATAGGTGTGTTTGTGTCATTGGATGAACATTTAAGTTGTTTTCGTCCTCCCTACACTTAATCATGTCCAATTAGGGTTTCTAACCAATCTTTCGCATTTAATACGTGTGTTTGTGTCATTGGATTAACATTTAGCTCATTTTCAACCTCGCTTGGCTTATTCTAGTCCAATTAGGGTTTCTAACCAATCTTGTGCGTCCAGTAGGTGTGTTTGTGTCATTGGATGAATAATTAGGTCATTTTGGTCTTAGCTAGGCTTATTCATGTCCAATTAGGGTTTCTAACCTATCTTATGCATGCAATAGGTGGGTTTGGGTCATTGGATAAACAATTAATTATTTTTTGTCCTCCCTACGCTTATTCTTGACTAATTAGGGTTTCTAACCAATCTTGTGCATCCAATAGGTGTGTTTGTGTCATTGGATGAACAATTAGGTCATTTTCATCCTCCCTAGGCTGATTCTTGTCCAATTAGGGTTTTTAACCAATCTTGTGCATCCAATAGGGTTGTTTGTGTTATTGGATGAACAATTATGTTATTTTCGTCCTCCCCAGGCTCATTCTTGTCCAATTAGGGTTTCTAACCTATATTATGCATCCAATATGTGGGTTTGTGTCATTGGATGAACAATTAGGTCATTTTCGTCCTCCCTAGGCTCATTCTTGTCCAATTAGGGTTTCTAACCAATCTTGTGCATCCAATAGGTGGGTTTGTGTCATTGGATGAACAATTAGATCATCTTCGTCCTCGCTACACTTATTCTTGTCCAATTAGGGTTTCTAACCAATCTTGTGCATCCAATAGGTGTGTTTGTATCACTGGATGAACATTTAGGTCATTTTTCTTCTCCTTAGGCTTATTCCTTTCCAAATAGGGTTTTCAACCAATCTTGTGCAACCAATAAGTTCGTTTGTGTCATTGGATGAACAATTAGGTCATTTTCGTCCTCCCTAGGCTTATTCTTGTCCAATTAGGGTTTCTAACCTATCTTCTGCATCCAATAGGTGTGTTTGGGTCATTGGATGAACATTTAGGTCAATTTCGTCTTCTAGAGGCTTACTCTTGTCCATTTAGGGTTTCTAACCAATCTTGTGCATTTAATACATGTGTTTGTGTCATTGGATGCACATTTAGGTCATTTTCGTCTTCCCTAGGATTATTCTTGTCCAATTAGGGTTTTTAACAAATCTTGTGCATCCAATAGGTGTGTTTGTGTCATTGGATGAACATTTAAGTTGTTTTCGTCCTCCCTACACTTAATCATGTCCAATTAGGGTTTCTAACCAATCTTTTGCATTTAATACGTGTGTTTGTGTCATTGGATTAACATTTAGCTCATTTTCGACCTCCCTAGCCTTATTCTAGTCCAATTAGGGTTTCTAACCAATCTTGTGCATCCAGTAGGTGTGTTTGTGTCATTGGATGAATAATTAGGTCATTTTGGTATTAGCTAGGCTTATTCATGTCTAATTAGGGTTTCTAACCTATCTTATGCATGCAATAGGTGGGTTTGGGTCATTGGATAAACAATTAACTATTTTTTGTCCTCCCTACGCTTATTCTTGTCTAATTAGGGTTTCTAACCAAACTTGTGCATCCAATAGGTGTGTTTGTGTCATTGGATGAACAATTAGGTCATTTTCATCCTCCCTAGGCTGATTCTTGTCCAATTAGGGTTTTTAACCAATCTTGTGCATCCAATACGTGTGTTTGGTTCATTGGATCAACATTTAGGTCAATTTCGTCTTCTGGAGGCTTACTCTTGTCCATTTAGGGTTTCTAACCAATCTTGTGCATTTAATACGTGTGTTTGTGTCATTGGATGCACATTTAGGTCATTTTCGTCTTCCCTAGGATTATTCTTGTCCAATTAGGGTTTTTAACAAATCTTGTGCATCCAATAGGTGTGTTTGTGTCATTGGATAAACAATGAGGTCATTTTGGTCTTCCCTAGGCTTATTCTTGTCCAATTAGGGTTTCTCACCTATCTTATGCATCCAATAGGTGTGTTTGTGTCATTGGATGAACAATTAGGTCATTTTCATCCTCCCTAGGCTGATTCTTGTCCAATTAGGGTTTTTAACCAATCTTGTGCATCCAATAAGTGTGTTTGTGTCATTGGATAAACAATGAGGTCATTTTGATGTTCCCTAGGCTTATTCTTGTCCAATTAGGGTTTCTAACCTATCTTATGCATCCAATAGGTGGGTTTGGGTCATTGGATAAACAATTAGCTATTTTTCGTCCTCCCTACGCTTATTCTTTTCTAATTAGGGTTTCTAACCAATCTTGTGCATCCAATAGGTGTGTTTGTGTCATTGGATGAACAATTAGGTCATTTTCATCCTCCCTAAGCTGATTCTTGTCCAATTAGGGTTTTTAACCAATCTTGTGCATCCAATAAGTGTGTTTGTGTCATTGGATAAACAATGAGGTCATTTTGGTCTTCCCTAGGCTTATTCTTGTCCAATTAGGGTTTCTCACCTATCTTATGCATCCAATAGGTGGGTTTGTGTCATTGGATGAACAATTAGGTCATCTTCGTCCTCCCTACACTTATTCTGGTCCAATTATGGTTTCTAACCAATCTTGTGCATCCAATAGGTGTGTTTGTGTCACTGGATGAACATTTAGGTCATTTTTCTCCTCCCTAGGCTTATTCTTATCCAAATAGGGTTTTCAACCAATTTTGTGCAACCAATAAGTTCGTTTGTGTCATTGTATGAACAATTAGGTCATTTCAGTCCTCCGTAGGCTTATTCTTATCCAATTAGGGTTTCTAACCAATCTTGTGCATCCAACAGGTATGTTTGTATCATTGGATGAAAAATTAGGTCATTTTCGTCTTCCCTAGGCTTATTCTTGTCCAATTAGGGTTTTTAACCAGTGTTGTGCATCCAATAGGTGCGTTTGTGTCAGTAGATGAACATTTATGTCATTTTCGTCCGCCCTACACTTAAACATGTCCAGTTAAGGTTTTTAACCAATCTTGTGCATCCAATAGTTGTGTTTTTGTCATTGGATGAACTTTCAGGTCATTTTCGTCCTCCCGAGGCTTATTCTAGTCCAATTACGGTTTCTAACCAATTTTGTGCATCCAATAGGTGTGTCTGGGTCATTGGATGAACAATTAGGTTATTTTCGTCCTCCCTAGGCATATTCTTGTCCAATTAGGGTTTCTAACCTATATTATGCATCCAATATGTGGGTTTGTGTCATTGGATGAACAATTATGTCATTTTCGGCCTCCCTAGGCTTATTCTTGTCCAATTAGGGTTTCTAACCAATCTTGTGCATCCAATAGGTGTGTTTGTGTCATCGGATGAACATTTAGGTCGTTTTCCTCCTCCCTAGGCTTATTCTTGTCCAATTAGGGTTTCTAACCAATCTTGTGCGTCCAATTGGTATGTTTGTATCATTGGATGAAAAATTAGGTCATTTTTGTCTTCCCTATGCTTATTCTTGTCCAATTAGTGTTTTTAACCAATGTTGTGCATCCAATAGGTGTGTTTGTGTCATTGGATGAACATTTATGTCATTATCGTCTTCCCTAGGCATATTCTTTTCCAATTAGGGTTTCTAACCAATCTTGTGCATCCAATAGGTGGTTTGGTTCATTGGATGAACAATTATGTCACTTTGGCCCTCCCCAGGCTTATTCTTGTCCAATAAGGGTTTCTTACCTATATTATGCACCCAATATGTGGGTTTGTGTCATTGGATGAACAATTAGGTCATTTTCGTCCTCCCTAGGCTTATTCTTATCCAATTAGGGTTTCTAACCAGTCTTGTGCATCCAATAAGTGTGTTTTTGTCATTGGATGAATAATCAGGTCATTTTTCGTCTTCCCTAGGCTTATTCTTGTCCAATTAGGGTTTCTAACCTATCTTATGCATCCAATAGGTGGGTTTGGGTCATTGGATAAACAATTAGGTCATTTTCGTCCTCCCTACGCTTATTCTTGTCTAATTAGGATTTCTAACCAATCTTGTGTATCCAATAGGTGTGTTTGTGTCATTGGATGAACATTTAGGTCATTTTCCTCCTCCCTAGGCTTATTCTTGTCCAATTAGGGTTTCTAACTAATCTTGTGCATCTAATAGGTGTGTTTGTGTCATTGGCTGAATAATTAGGTCATTTTCGTCTTCCCTTGGCTTATTCTTGTCCAATTAGGGTTTCTAACTTATCATATGCATCCAATAGGTGGGTTTGTGTCATTGGATCAACAATTAGGTCATTTTCTTCCTCCCTACACTTATTCTTGTGCAATTAGGGTTTCTAACCAATCTTCTGCATCCAATAGGTGTGTTTGTGTCATTGGATGAACATTTAGGTCAGTTTCGTCCTCTAGAGGCTTATTCTTGTCCAATTAGGGTTTCTAACCAATCTTTGCATCCAATAGGTGTGTTTCTCATAGGATGAACATTTAGGACATTTTTGTCCTCCCTAGGCTTATTCTTGTCCAATTAGGGTTTTCAACCAATCTTGTGCAACGAATAAGTTCGTTTGTGTCATTGGATGAACAATTAGGTCATTTTCGTCCTCCCTAGACTTATTCTTGTCCAATTAGGGTTTCTAACCAATCTTGTGCATCCTATAGGTATGTTTGTATCATGGGATGAAAAATTAGGTCATTTTCGTCCTCCCTACGCTTATTCTTTTCTAATTAGGGTTGCTAACCAATCTTGTGCATCCAATAGGTGTGTTTGTGTCATTGGATGAACATTTAGGTCATTTTCATCTTCCCTAGGCTTATTCTTGTCCAATTAGGGTTTCAAACCAATCTTGTGCATCCAATAGGAGTGTTTGTGTCATTGGATGAACAATTTTGACATTTTCGTCCTCACTAGGCTTATTCTTATCCAATTACGGCTTCTAACTAATCTTGTGCATCCAATAGGTGTGTTTGTGTCATTGGCTGAATAATTAGGTGATTTTCGTCTTCCCTCGGCTTATTCTTGTCCAATTAGGGTTTCTAACCTATCTTATGCATCCAATAGGTCGGTTTGTGTCATTGGATAAACAATTAGGTCATTTTCGTCCTCTCTACACTTATTCTTGTCCAATTAGGGTTTCTGACCAATCTTCTGCATCCAATAGGTGTGTTTGTGTCATTGGATGAACAATTATGTCATTTTCGTCCTCCCTAGGCTTATTCTTGTCCAATTAGGGTTTCTAACCAATCTTGGGCATCCAATAAGTGTGGTTGTGTCATTGGATGAATAATGAGGTCATTTTCGTCTTCCTTAGGCTTATTATAGTCCAATTACGGTTTCGAACCTATCTTTTGCATCCAATAAGTGGGTTTGTGTCATTGGATGAACAATTAGGTGATTTTCATCCTCCCAATGCTTATTCTTGTCCAATTATGGTTTGTAACCTATCTTGTGCATCTAATAGGTGTGTTTGTGTCACTAGATGAACATTTAGGTCATTTTTGTCCTCCCTAGGCTAATTCTTGTCCAATTAGGGTTTCTAACCTATCTTGTACATCCAACAGGTGGGTTTGTGTCATTGGAGGAACAACTATGTCATTTTCGTCCTCCCTAGTCTTATTCTTGTCCAATTAGGGTTTTTAACCAATCTTGTGCATCCAATAGTTGTGTTTGGGTCATTGGATGAACATTTAGTTCATTTTCGTCCTCCCGAGACTTATTCATGTCCAATTAGGGTTTCTAACCAATCTTGTGCATTTAATATGTGTGTTTGTTTCATTGGAAGAATATTTAGGTCATTTTCGACTTCCCTAGGCTTATTCTTGTCCAATTAGGATATCTAACCAATCATGTGCGTCCAATAGGTGTGTTTGTATCATTGGATGAACAATTAAGTCATTTTTGTCTTCCCTAGGCTTATTCTTGTCCAATTAGGGTTTTTAACCAATCTTATGCATCCAATAGGTGGGTTTGTGTCATTGGATGAACAATTAGGTCATTTTCGTCATCCCTAGGCTTATTCTTGTCCAATTAGGGTTTTAGACTAATCTTGTGCATCCAATAGGTGTGTTTGTGTCATTGGATGAACAATTTTGTCATTTTCGTCCTCCCTAGGCTTATTCTTGTCCAATTAGGGTTTCTAACCAATCTTGGGAATGCAATAGGTGTGTTTGTGTCATTGGATGAATAATTAGGTCTTTTTTTTCTTCCCTATGCTTATTCTTGTCCAATTATGGTTTTCAACCAATCTTGTGGATCATATAAGTTCGTTTGCGTCATTGGATGAACAATTAGGTCATTTTCATCTTCCCTAGGCTTATTCTTGTCCAAGTAGGGTTTCTAACCAATCTTGTGCATTTAATATGTGTGTTTGTTTCATTGGAAGAATATTTAGGTCATTTTCGACTTCCCTAGGCTTATTCTTGTCCAATTAGGATTTCTAACCAATCATGTGCGTCCAATAGGTGTGTTTGTATCATTGGATGAACAATTAAGTCATTTTCGTCTTCCTTAGGCATATTCTTGTCCAATTAGGGTTTCTAACCAATCTTATGCATCCAATAGGTGGGTTTGTGTCATTGGATGAACAATTGGGTCATTTTCGTCATCCCTAGGCTTATTCTTGTCCAATTAGGGTTTTAAACCAATCTTGTGCATCCAATAGGCGTGTTTGTATCATTGGATGAACAATTTTGTCATTTTCGTCCTCCCTAGGCTTATTCTTGTCCAATTAGGGTTTCTAACCAATCTTGGGCATGCAATAGGTGTGTTTGTGTCATTGGATGAATAATTAGGTCTTTTTTTTCTTCCCTAGGCTTATTCTTGTCCAATTATGGTTTTCAACCAATCTTGTCGATCATATAAGTTCGTTTGCGTCATTGGATGAACAATTAGGTCATTTTCATCTTCCCTAGGCTTATTCTTGTCCAATTAGGGTTTCTAACCAATCTTGTGCATCCTATTGGTGCGTTTGTGTCATTGGATGAACATTTAGGTCATTTTCGAATTCCCTAGGCTTATTCTTGGCCAATTAGGGTTTCTAAGCTATCTTGTGCATCCAATAGGTGGGTTTGTGTCATTGGATGAACAATTAGGTCATTTTCGTACTCCCTAGCCTTATTCATGTCCAAATAGGGTTTCTAACAAATCTTGTGTATCCAATTGGTGTGTTTGTGTCATTGGATGAACATTTAGGTCACTTTTGTCCTTCCTACAATTAATCATGTCCAATTAGGGTTTTTAACCAATCTTGTGCATCAAATAGGTGTGTTTGTGTCGTTGGATGAACATTTAGGTCATTTTCGTCCTCCCTAGGCTTATTCTTTTTCAATTAGGATTTCTAACAAATCTTGTGCATCCAATTGGTGTGTTTATGTCATTGGATGAACATTTATGTCATTTTCGTCCTCCCTAGGCTTATTCTTGTCCAATTAGGGTTTCTATCAAATCTTGTGCATCCAATAGGTGAGGTTGTGACACTGGATGAAAATTTAGGTCATTCTCGTCCTCTCTAGGCTTATTAATGTCCAATTAGGGTTTTCAACCAATCTAATGCATCGAATAAGTTTGTTTGTGTCATTGGATGAAAATTTATGTCATTTTCGTGTTCCCTAGGCTTATTCTTGTCCAATTAGGGTTTCTATCCAATCTTGTGCATCCAACAGGTGGGTTTGTGTCATTGGATGAACAATTAGGTCATTTTCGTCCTCCCGAGGCTTATTCTTGTCCAATTAGGGTTTCTAACCAATCTTGTGCATTTAATATGTTTGTTTGTGTCATTGGATGAACATTTAGGTCATTTTCGACCTCCTTATGCTTATTCTTGTGAAATTATGGTTTTTAACCAATCTTGTGCATCAAATAGGTGTGTTTGTGTCATTGGATGAACATTTAGGTCATTTTCGTCCTCCCTAGGCTTATTCTTTTTCAATTAGGATTTCTAACAAATCTTGTGCATCCAATTGGTGTGTTTATGTCATTGGATGAACATTTATTTCATTTTCGTCCTCCCTAGGCTTATTCTTGTCCAATTAGGGTTTCTGTCCAATCTTGTGCATCCAACAGGTGGGTTTGTGTCATTGGATGAACAATTAGGTCATTTTCGTCCTCCCGAGGCTTATTCTTGTCCAATTAGGGTTTCTAACCAATCTTGTGCATTTAATATGTTTGTTTGTGTCATTGGATGAACATTTAGGCCATTTTCGACCTCCTTATGCTTATTCTTGTGAAATTATGGTTTTTAACCAATCTTGTGCATCAAATAGGTGTGTTTGTGTCATTGGATGAACATTTAGGTCATTTTCGTCCTCTCTAGGCTTATTCTTTTTCAATTAGGATTTCTAACAAATCTTGTGCATCCAATTGGTGTGTTTATGTCATTGGATGAACATTTATTTCATTTTCGTCCTCCCTAGGCTTATTCTTGTCCAATTAGGGTTTCTATCTAACCTTGTGCATCCAATAGGTGTGGTTGTGTCACTGGATGAAAATTTAGGTCATTTTAGTCCTCTCTAGGCTTATTAATGTCCAATTAGGGTTTTCGACCAATCTTGTGCATCGATTAAGTTTGTTTGTGTCATTGGATGAACAATTAGGCCATTTTCGTGTTCCCTAGCCTTATTCTTGTCCAATTAGGGTTTCTAACCAATCTTGTGCATCCAGTAGGTGTGTTTGTGTCATTGGATGAACATTTAGGTTATTTTCGTTCTCCCTACACTTAATCATGTCTAATTAGGCTTTTTAACCAATCTTGTGCATCCAATAGTTGTGTTTGTGTCATTGGATGAACAATTAGGTCATTTTTGCCCTCCCTAGGCGTATTCTTGTCCGATTAGGGTTTCTAACCAATCTTGTGCATCCAATAGGTGTGTTTGCGTCATTGGATAAACAATTATGTCCATTTCGTCTTCCCTAGGCTTATTCTTGTCCAATTTGGTTTCTAACCAATCTTGTGTATCCAATAGGTTTGTTTCTGTCACTGGATGAAAATTGAGGTCATATTCGTCCTCTCTAGGCTTATTCTTGTCCAATTGAGGTCATCGATTAAGTTTGTTTGTGTCATTGGATGAACAATTAGGCCATTTTCGTGTTCCCTAGCCTTATTCTTGTCCAATTAGGATTTTTAACCAATCTTGTGCATCCAGTAGGTGTGTTTGTGTCATTGGATGAACATTTAGGTCATTTTTGTCCTCCCTACACTTAATCATGTCTAATTAGGCTTTTTAACCAATCTTGTGCATCCAATAGTTGTGTTTGTGTCGTTGGATGAACAATTAGGTCATTTTCATCTTCCCTAGGCTTATTCTTGTCCAATTAGGGTTTTTAACCAATGTTGTGCATCCAATAGTTGTCTTTGTGTCGTTGGATGAACATTTAGGTCATTTTCGTCCTCCTGTGGCTTATTCTTATCCAATTAGGGTCTCTAACCTATCTTGTGCATCCAAAAGGTGGGTTTGTGTCATTGGATGAACAGTTAGGTCATTTTATTCCTCCCGAGGCTTATTCTTGTCCAATTAGGGTTTCTAACCAATCTTGTGCATTTAATATGTTTGTTTGTGTCATTGGATGAACATTTAGGTCATTTTCGACCACCTTATGCTTATTCTTGTTAAATTATGGTTTTTAACCAATCTTGTGCATCAAATAGGTGTGTTTGTCTCATTGGATGAACATTTAGGTCATTTTCGTCCTCCCTAGGCTTATTCTTTTTCAATTAGGATTTCTAACAAATCTTGTGCATCCAATTGGTGTGTTTATGTCATTTGATGAACATTTATGTCATTTTCGTCCTCCCTAGGCTTATTCTTGTCCAATTAGGGTTTCTCTCCAATCTTGTGCATCCAATAGGTGTGGTTGTGTCACTGGATGAAAATTTAGGTCATTTTCGTCCTCTCTGGGCTTATTAATGTCCAATTAGGGTTTTCAACCAATCTTGTGCATCGAATAAGTTTGTTTGTGTCATTGGATAACAATTAGGCCATTTTCGTCTTCCCTAGGCTTATTCTTGTCCAATTAGGGTTCCTAACCAATCTTGTGCATCCAATTGGTGTGTTTGTGTTACTGGACGAACATTTAGGTCATTTTCGTCCTCCCTAGTCTTATTCTTGTCCAATTAGTGTTTCTAACAAATCTTGTGCATCCAATTGGTGTGTTTGGGTCATTGGATGAACATTTAGGTCATTTTCGTCACTCCTACACTTAATCATGTCCAATTAGGGTTTTTAACCAATCTTGTGCATCCAATAGGTGGGTTTGTGTCATTGGATGAACAATTAGGTCATTTTCGTCATCCCTAGGCTTATTCTTGTCCAATTAGGGTTTTAAACTAATCTTGTGCATCCAATAGGTGGGTTTGTGTCATTGGATGAACAATTAGGTCATTTTCGTCATCCCTAGGCTTATTCTTGTCCAATTAGGGTTTTAAACTAATCTTGTGCATCCAATAGGTGTGTTTGTGTCATTGGATGAACAATTTTGTCATTTTCGTCCTCCCTAGGTTTATTCTTGTCCAATTAGGGTTTCTAACCAATCTTGGGCATGCAATAGGTGTGTTTGTGTCATTGGATGAATAATTAGGTCTTTTTTTTCTTCCCTAGGCTTATTCTTGTCCAATTATGGTTTTCATCCAATCTTGTGGATCATATAAGTTCGTTTGCGTCATTGGATGAACAATTAGGTCATTTTCATCTTCCCTAGGCTTAACCTTGTCCAATTAGGGTTTCTAACCAATCTTGTGCATTTAATATGTGCGTTTGTGTCGTTGGATGAACATTTAGGTCATTTTCGAATTCCCTAGGCTTATTCTTGTCCAATTAGGGTTTCTAACCTATCTTGTGCATCGAATAGGTGGGTTTGTGTCATTGGATGAACAATTAGGTCATTTTCGTACTCCCTAGCCTTATTCTTGTCCAAATAGGGTTTCTAACAAATCTTGTGTATCCAATTGGTGTGTTTGTGTCATTTGATGAACATTTAGGTCACTTTTGTCCTCCCTATAATTAATCATGTCCAATTAGGGTTTTTAACCAATGTTGTGCATGCAATAGTTGTGTTTGTGTCGTTGGATGAACATTTAAGTCATTTTCGTCCTCCTGAGGCTAATTCTTGTCCAATTAGGGTTTCTAACCAATCTTATGCATCCAATTGGTGTGTTTGTGTCATTGGATGAACAATTAGGTCATTTTCGTCTTCCCTATGCTTATTCTTGTCCAATTAGGGTTTTCAACCAATCTTATGCATCGAATAAGTTCGTTTGTTTCTTTGGATGAACAATTAGGCCATTTTCGTCTTCCCTAGGCTTATTCTTGTCCAATTAGGGTTTTTAACCAATCTTGTGCATCCAGTAGGTGTGATTGTGTCATTGGATGAACATTTAGGTCATTTTCGTCATCCCTACACTTAATCATGTCTAATTAGGCTTTTTAACCAATCTTGTGCATCCAATAGTTGGGTTTGTGTCATTGGATGAACATTTAGGTCATTTTCGTCCTCCCTTGGCTTGTTCTTGTCCAATTAGGGTTTCTAACCAATCTTGTGCATCCAATAGGTATGTTTGTGTCATTGGATGAACAATTAGGTCATTTTTGTCCTCCCTAGGCGTATTCTTGTCCAATTAGGGTTTCTAACCAATCTTGTGGATCCAATAGGTGTGTTTGTGTCATTGGATAAACAATTATGTCCATTTCGTCCTCCCTAGGCTTATTCTTGTCCAATTTGGTTTCTAACCAATCTTGTGTATCCAATAGGTTTGTTTTTGTCACTGGATGAAAATTGAAGTCATTTTCGTCCTATCTAGGCTTATTCTTGTCCAATTAGGGTTTTGAACCAATCTTGTGCATCGAATAAGTTCGTTTGTGCCATTGGATGAACAATTAGGCCATTTTCGTCTTCCCTAGGCTTATTCTTGTTCAATTAGGGTTTCTAACCAATCTTGTGCATCCAATTGCTGTGGTTGTGTCATTGGATGATCATTTAGGTCATTTTTGTCTTCCCTAGGCTTATTCTTGTCCAATTAGGGTTTTTAACCAATCTTGTGCATCCAGTAGGTGTGTTTGTGTGATTGGATGATCATTTAGGTCATTTTCGTCCTCCCTACACTTAATCATGTCTAATTAGGCTTTTTAACCAATCTTGTGCATCAAATAGTTGTGTTTGTGTCATTGGATGAACATTTAGGTCATTTTCGTCCTCCTGAGGTTTATTCTTGTCCAATTAGCGTTTCTAACCAGTCTTGTGCATCCAATAGTTGTGGTTGTGTCATTGGATGAACATTTAGGTCATTTTCGACCTCCCGAGGATTATTCATGTCCAATTAGGGTTTCAAACTAATCATGTGCGTCCAATAGGTGTGTTTGTATCATTGGACGAACAATTAAGTCATTTTCGTCTTCCCTAGGCTTATTCTTGTCCAATTAGGGTTTCTAACCTATCTTATGCATCCAATAGGTGGGTTTGTGTCATTGGATGAACAATTAGGTCATTTTCGTCATTCCTAGGCTTATTCTTGTCCAATTAGGGTTTCTAACTAATCTTGTGCATCCAATAGGTGTGTTTGTGTCATTGGATGAACAATTTTGTCATTTTCGTCCTCCCTAGGCTTATTCTTGTCCAATTAGGGTTTCTAACCAATCTTGGGCATGCAATAGGTGTGTTTGTGTCATTGGATGAATAATAAGGTCATTTTTTTCTTCCCTAGGCTTATTCTTGTCCAATTATGGTTTTCAACCAATCTTGTGCATCATATAAGTTCGTTTGTGTCATTGGATGAACAATTAGGTCATTGTCATCTTCCCTAGGCTTATTCTTGTCCAATTAGGGTTTCTAACCAATCTTGTGCATCCAATAGGTGGGTTTGTGTCATTGGATGAACAATTAGGTCATTTTCGTACTCCCTAGCCTTATTCTTGTCCAAATAGGGTTTCTAACAAATCTTGTGTATCCAATTGGTGTGTTTGTGTCATTGGAAGAACATTTAGGTCACTTTTGTCCTCCCTACAAATAATCATGTCCAATTAGGGTTTTAAACCAATATTGTACATCCAATAGTTGTGTTTGTGTCGTTGGATGAACATTTAAGTCATTTTCGTCCTCCTGAGGCTTATTCTTGTCCAATTAGGGTTCCTAACCTATCTTGTGCATTTAATACGTGTGTTTGTGTCATTCGATGAACATTTAGGTCATTTTCGACCTCCCTAGGCTTTTTCTTGTCCAATTAGGGTTTCTAACCTATCTTGTGCATCCAACAGGTGGGTTTGTGTCATTGGATGAACAATTAGGTCATTTTCGTCCTCCCGAGGCTTATTCTTGTACAATAAGGGTTTCTAACCAATCTTGTCCATTTAATATGTTTGTTGGTGTCATTGGATGAACATTTAGGTCATTTTCGTCCTCCCGAGACTTATTCATGTCCAATTAGGGTTTCTAACCAATCTTGTGCATTTAATATGTGTGTTTGTTTCATTGGAAGAATATTTAGGTCATTTTCGACTTCCCTAGGCTTATTCTTGTCCAATTAGGATTTCTAACCAATCATGTGCGTCCAATAGGTGTGTTTGTATCATTGGATGAACAATTAAGTCATTTTTGTCTTCCATAGGCTTATTCTTGTCCAATTAGGGTTTTTAACCAATCTTATGCATCTTATAGGTGGGTTTGTGTCATTGGATGAACAATTAGGTCATTTTCGTCATCCCTAGGCTTATTCTTGTCCAATTAGGGTTTTAAACTAATCTTGTGCATCCAATAGGTGTGTTTGTGTCATTGGATGAACAATTTTGTCATTTTCGTCCTCCCTAGGTTTATTCTTGTCCAATTAGGGTTTCTAACCAATCTTGGGCATGCAATAGGTGTGTTTGTGTCATTGGATGAATAATTAGGTCTTTTTTTTCTTCCCTAGGCTTATTCTTGTCCAATTATGGTTTTCATCCAATCTTGTGGATCATATAAGTTCGTTTGCGTCATTGGATGAACAATTAGGTCATTTTCATCTTCCCTAGGCTTAACCTTGTCCAATTAGGGTTTCTAACCAATCTTGTGCATTTAATATGTGTGTTTGTTTCATTGGAAGAATATTTAGGTCATTTTCGACTTCCCTAGGCTTATTCTTGTCCAATTAGGATTTCTAACCAATCATGTGCGTCCAATAGGTGTGTTTGTATCATTGGATGAACAATTAAGTCATTTTCGTCTTCCTTAGGCATATTCTTGTCCAATTAGGGTTTCTAACCAATCTTATGCATCCAATAGGTGGGTTTGTGTCATTGGATGAACAATTAGGTCATTTTCGTCATCCCTAGGCTTATTCTTGTCCAATTAGGGTTTTAAACCAATCTTGTGCATCCAATAGGCGTGTTTGTATCATTGGATGAACAATTTTGTCATTTTCGTCCTCCCTAGGCTTATTCTTGTCCAATTAGGGTTTCTAACCAATCTTGGGCATGCAATAGGTGTGTTTGTGTCATTGGATGAATAATTAGGTCTTTTTTTTCTTCCCTAGGCTTATTCTTGTCCAATTATGGTTTTCAACCAATCTTGTCGATCATATAAGTTCGTTTGCGTCATTGGATGAACAATTAGGTTATTTTCATCTTCCCTAGGCTTATTCTTGTCCAATTAGGGTTTCTAACCAATCTTGTGCATCCTATTGGTGCGTTTGTGTCATTGGATGAACATTTAGGTCATTTTCGAATTCCCTAGGCTTATTCTTGTCCAATTAGGGTTTCTAACCTATCTTGTGCATCGAATAGGTGGGTTTGTGTCATTGGATGAACAATTAGGTCATTTTCGTACTCCCTAGCCTTATTCTTGTCCAAATAGGGTTTCTAACAAATCTTGTGTATCCAATTGGTGTGTTTGTGTCATTGGATGAACATTTAGGTCACTTTTGTCCTCCCTATAATTAATCATGTCCAATTAGGGTTTTTAACCAATGTTGTGCATGCAATAGTTGTGTTTGTGTCGTTGGATGAACATTTAGGTCATTTTCGTCCTCCTGAGGCTAATTCTTGTCCAATTAGGGTTTCTAACCAATCTTATGCATCCAATTTGTGTGTTTGTGTCATTGGATGAACAATTAGGTCATTTTCGTCTTCCCTATGCTTATTCTTGTCCAATTAGGGTTTTCAACCAATCTTATGCATCGAATAAGTTCGTTTGTTTCTTTGGATGAACAATTAGGCCATTTTCGTCTTCCCTAGGCTTATTCTTGTCCAATTAGGGTTTTTAACCAATCTTGTGCATCCAGTAGGTGTGATTGTGTCATTGGATGAACATTTAGGTCATTTTCGTCATCCCTACACTTAATCATGTCTAATTAGGCTTTTTAACCAATCTTGTGCATCCAATAGTTGGGTTTGTGTCATTGGATGAACATTTAGGTCATTTTCGTCCTCCCTTGGCTTGTTCTTGTCCAATTAGGGTTTCTAACCAATCTTGTGCATCCAATAGGTATGTTTGTGTCATTGGATGAACAATTAGGTCATTTTTGTCCTCCCTAGGCGTATTCTTGTCCAATTAGGGTTTCTAACCAATCTTGTGGATCCAATAGGTGTGTTTGTGTCATTGGATAAACAATTATGTCCATTTCGTCCTCCCTAGGCTTATTCTTGTCCAATTTGGTTTCTAACCAATCTTGTGTATCCAATAGGTTTGTTTTTGTCACTGGATGAAAATTGAAGTCATTTTCGTCCTATCTAGGCTTATTCTTGTCCAATTAGGGTTTTGAACCAATCTTGTGCATCAAATAAGTTCGTTTGTGCCATTGGATGAACAATTAGGCCATTTTCGTCTTCCCTAGGCTTATTCTTGTTCAATTAGGGTTTCTAACCAATCTTGTGCATCCAATTGCTGTGGTTGTGTCATTGGATGATCATTTAGGTCATTTTTGTCTTCCCTAGGCTTATTCTTGTCCAATTAGGGTTTCTAACCAATCTTGTGCATCCAATAGGTGGGTTTGTGTCATTGGATGAACAATTAGGTCATTTTCGTACTCCCTAGCCTTATTCTTGTCCAAATAGGGTTTCTAACAAATCTTGTGTATCCAATTGGTGTGTTTGTGTCATTGGAAGAACATTTAGGTCACTTTAGTCCTCCCTACAAATAATCATGTCCAATTAGGGTTTTAAACCAATATTGTGCATCCAATAGTTGTGTTTGTGTCGTTGGATGAACATTTAAGTCATTTTCGTCCTCCTGAGGCTTATTCTTGTCCAATTAGGGTTCCTAACCTATCTTGTGCATTTAATACGTGTGTTTGTGTCATTGGATGAACATTTAGGTCATTTTCGACCTCCCTAGGCTTATTCTTGTCCAATTAGGGTTTCTAACCTATCTTGTGCATCCAACAGGTGGGTTTGTGTCATAGGATGAACAATTAGGTCATTTTCGTCCTCCCGAGGCTTATTCTTGTCCAATTAGGGTTTCTAACCAATCTTGTCCATTTAATATGTTTGTTTGTGTCATTGGATGAACATTTAGGTCATTTTCGTCCTCCCGAGACTTATTCATGTCCAATTAGAGTTTCTAACCAATCTTGTGCAATTAATATGTGTGTTTGTTTCATTGGAAGAATATTTAGGTCATTTTCGACTTCCCTAGGCTTATTCTTGTCCAATTAGGATTTCTAACCAATCATGTGCGTCCAATAGGTGTGTTTGTATCATTGGATGAACAATTAAGTCATTTTTGTCTTCCCTAGGCTTATTCTTGTCCAATTAGGGTTTTTAACCAATCTTATGCATCCAATAGGTGGGTTTGTGTCATTGGATGAACAATTAGGTCATTTTCGTCATCCCTAGGCTTATTCTTGTCCAATTAGGGTTTTAAACTAATCTTGTGCATCCAATAGGTGTGTTTGTGTCATTGGATGAACAATTTTGTCATTTTCGTCCTCCCTAGGTTTACTCTTGTCCAATTAGGGTTTCTAACCAATCTTGGGCATGCAATAGGTGTGTTTGTGTCATTGGATGAATAATTAGGTCTTTTGTTTCTTCCCTAGGCTTATTCTTGTCCAATTATGGTTTTCAACCAATCTTGTGGATCATATAAGTTCGTTTGCGTCATTGGATGAACAATTAGGTCATTTTCATCTTCCCTAGGCTTAACCTTGTCCAATTAGGGTTTCTAACCAATCTTGTGCATTTAATATGTGTGTTTGTTTCATTGGAAGAATATTTAGGTCATTTTCGACTTCCCTAGGCTTATTCTTGTCCAATTAGGATTTCTAACCTATCTTGTGCATCCAACAGGTGGGTTTGTGTCATTGGATGAACAATTAGGTCATTTTCGTCCTCCCGAGGCTTATTCTTGTCCAATTAGGGTTTCTAACCAATCTTGTCTATTTAATATGTTTGTTTGTGTCATTGGATGAACATTTAGGTCATTTTCGTCCTCCCTAGGCTTATTCTTGTCCAATTAGGGTTTCTAACCTATCTTGTGCATCCAACAGGTGGGTTTGTGTCATTGGATGAACAATTAGGTCATTTTCGTCCTCCCGAGGCTTATTCTTGTCCAATTAGGGTTTCTAACCAATCTTGTCTATTTAATATGTTTGTTTGTGTCATTGGATGAACATTTAGGTCATTTTCGTCCTCCCGAGACTTATTCATGTCCAATTAGGGTTTCTAACCAATCTTGTGCAATTAATATGTGTGTTTGTTTCATTGGAAGAATATTTAGGTCATTTTCGACTTCCCTAGGCTTATTCTTGTCCAATTAGGATTTCTAACCAATCATGTGCGTCCAATAGGTGTGTTTGTATCATTGGATGAACAATTAAGTCATTTTCGTCTTCCTTAGGCATATTCTTGTGCAATTAGGGTTTCTAACCAATCTTATGCATCCAATAGGTGGGTTTGTGTCATTGGATGAACAATTAGGTCATTTTCGTCATCCCTAGGCTTATTCTTGTCCAATTAGGGTTTTAAACCAATCTTGTGCATCCAATAGGCGTGTTTGTATCATTGGATGAACAATTTTGTCATTTTCGTCCTCCCTAGGCTTATTCTTGTCCAATTAGGGTTTCTAACCAATCTTGGGCATGCAATAGGTGTGTTTGTGTCATTGGATGAATAATTAGGTCTTTTTTTTCTTCCCTAGGCTTATTCTTGTCCAATTATGGTTTTCAACCAATCTTGTCGATCATATAAGTTCGTTTGCGTCATTGGATGAACAATTAGGTCATTTTCATCTTCCCTAGGCTTATTCTTGTCCAATTAGGGTTTCTAACCAATCTTGTGCATCCTATTGGTGCGTTTGTGTCATTGGATGAACATTTAGGTAATTTTCGAATTCCCTAGGCTTATTCTTGTCCAATTAGGGTTTCTAACCTATCTTGTGCATCGAATAGGTGGGTTTGTGTCATTGGATGAACAATTAGGTCATTTTCGTACTCCCTAGCCTTATTCTTGTCCAAATAGGGTTTCTAACAAATCTTGTGTATCCAATTGGTGTGTTTGTGTCATTGGATGAACATTTAGGTCACTTTTGTCCTCCCTATAATTAATCATGTCCAATTAGGGTTTTTAACCATTGTTGTGCATGCAATAGTTGTGTTTGTGTCGTTGGATGAACATTTAGGTCATTTTCGTCCTCCTGAGGCTAATTCTTGTCCAATTAGGGTTTCTAACCAATCTTATGCATCCAATTGGTGTGTTTGTGTCATTGGATGAACAATTAGGTCATTTTCGTCTTCCCTATGCTTATTCTTGTCCAATTAGGGTTTTCAACCAATCTTATGCATCGAATAAGTTCGTTTGTTTCTTTGGATGAACAATTAGGCCATTTTCGTCTTCCCTAGGCTTATTCTTGTCCAATTAGGGTTTTTAACTAATCTTGTGCATCCAGTAGGTGTGATTGTGTCATTGGATGAACATTTAGGTCATTTTCGTCATCCCTACACTTAATCATGTCTAATTAGGCTTTTTAACCAATCTTGTGCATCCAATAGTTGGGTTTGTGTCATTGGATGAACATTTAGGTCATTTTCGTCCTCCCTTGGCTTGTTCTTGTCCAATTAGGGTTTCTAACCAATCTTGTGCATCCAATAGGTATGTTTGTGTCATTGGATGAACAATTAGGTCATTTTTGTCCTCCCTAGGCGTATTCTTGTCCAATTATGGTTTCTAACCAATCTTGTGGATCCAATAGGTGTGTTTGTGTCATTGGATAAACAATTATGTCCATTTCGTCCTCCCTAGGCTTATTCTTGTCCAATTTGTTTTGTAACCAATCTTGTGTATCCAATAGGTTTGTTTTTGTCACTGGATGAAAATTGAAGTCATTTTCGTCCTATCTAGGCTTATTCTTGTCCAATTAGGGTTTTGAACCAATCTTGTGCATCGAATAAGTTCGTTTGTGCCATTGGATGAACAATTAGGCCATTTTCGTCTTCCCTAGGCTTATTCTTGTTCAATTAGGGTTTCTAACCAATCTTGTGCATCCAATTGCTGTGGTTGTGTCATTGGATGATCATTTAGGTCATTTTTGTCTTCCCTAGGCTTATTCTTGTCCAATTACGGTTTTTAACCAATCTTGTGCATCCAGTAGGTGTGTTTGTGTGATTGGATGATCATTTAGGTCATTTTCGTCCTCCCTACACTTAATCATGTCTAATTAGGATTTTTAACCAATCTTGTGCATCTAATAGTTGTGTTTGTGTCATTGGATGAACATTTAGGTCATTTTCGTCCTCCTGAGGTTTATTCTTGTCCAATTAGCGTTTCTAACCAGTCTTGTGCATCCAATAGTTGTGGTTGTGTCATTGGATGAACATTTAGGTCATTTTCGACCTCCCGAGGATTATTCATGTCCAATTAGGGTTTCAAACTAATCATGTGCGTCCAATAGGTGTGTTTGTATCATTGGACGAACAATTAAGTCATTTTCGTCTTCCCTAGGCTTATTCTTGTCCAATTAGGGTTTCTAACCTATCTTATGCATCCAATAGGTGGGTTTGTGTCATTGGATGAACCATTAGGTCATTTTCGTCATTCCTAGGCTTATTCTTGTCCAATTAGGGTTTCTAACTAATCTTGTGCATCCAATAGGTGTGTTTGTGTCATTGGATGAAAAATTTTGTCATTTTCGTCCTCCCTAGGCTTATTCTTGTCCAATTAGGGTTTCTAACCAATCTTGGGCATGCAATAGGTGTGTTTGTGTCATTGGATGAATAATAAGGTCATTTTTTTCTTCCCTAGGCTTATTCGTGTCCAATTATGGTTTTCAACCAATCTTGTGCATCATATAAGTTCGTTTGTGTCATTGGATGAACAATTAGGTCATTGTCATCTTCCCTAGGCTTATTCTTGTCCAATTAGGTTTTCTAACCAATCTTGTGCATCCAATAGGTGGGTGTGTGTCATTGGATGAACAATTAGGTCATTTTCGTACTCCCTAGCCTTATTCTTGTCCAAATAGGGTTTCTAACAAATCTT
Source organism: Cicer judaicum (assembly GCA_037974835.1). Lineage (NCBI taxonomy): Eukaryota > Viridiplantae > Streptophyta > Magnoliopsida > Fabales > Fabaceae > Cicer > Cicer judaicum. The sequence continues at coordinate 1,382,929 of JBBPBS010001217.1, read as the reverse complement.
GTGTATCCAATTGGTGTGTTTGTGTCATTGGAAGAACATTTAGGTCACTTTTGTCCTCCCTACAAATAATCATGTCCAATTAGGGTTTTAACCCAATATTGTGCATCCAATAGTTGTGTTTGTGTCGTTGGATGAACATTTAAGTCATTTTCGTCCTCCTGAGGCTTATTCTTGTCCAATTAGGGTTCCTAACCTATCTTGTGCATTTAATACGTGTGTTTGTGTCATTGGATGAACATTTAGGTCATTTTCGACCTCCCTAGGCTTATTCTTGTCCAATTAGGGTTTCTAACCTATCTTGTGCATCCAACAGGTGGGTTTGTGTCATTGGATGAACAATTAGGTCATTTTCGTCCTCCCGAGGCTTATTCTTGTCCAATTAGGGTTTCTAACCAATCTTGTCCATTTAATATGTTTGTTTGTGTCATTGGATGAACATTTAGGTCATTTTCGTCCTTCTGAGACTTATTCATGTCCAATTAGGGTTTCTAACCAATCTTGTGCAATTAATATGTGTGTTTGTTTCATTGGAAGAATATTTAGGTCATTTTCGACTTCCCTAGGCTTATTCTTGTGTAATTAGGATTTCTAACCAATCATGTGCGTCCAATAGGTGTGTTTGTATCATTGGATGAACAATTAAGTCATTTTTGTCTTCCCTAGGCTTATTCTTGTCCAATTAGGGTTTTTAACCAATCTTATGCATCCAATAGGTGGGTTTGTGTCATTGGATGAACAATTAGGTCATTTTCGTCATCCCTAGGCTTATTCTTGTCCAATTAGGGTTTTAAACTAATCTTGTGCATCCAATAGGTGTGTTTGTGTCATTGGATGAACAATTTTGTCATTTTCGTCCTCCCTAGGTTTATTCTTGTCCAATTAGGGTTTCTAACCAATCTTGGGCATGCAATAGGTGTGTTTGTGTCATTGGATGAATAATTAGGTCTTTTGTTTCTTCCCTAGGCTTATTCTTGTCCAATTATGGTTTTCAACCAATCTTGTGGATCATATAAGTTCGTTTGCGTCATTGGATGAACAATTAGGTCATTTTCATCTTCCCTAGGCTTAACCTTGTCCAATTAGGGTTTCTAACCAATCTTGTGCATTTAATATGTGTGTTTGTTTCATTGGAAGAATATTTAGGTCATTTTCGACTTCCCTAGGCTTATTCTTGTCCAATTAGGATTTCTAACCAATCATGTGCGTCCAATAGGTGTGTTTGTATCATTGGATGAACAATTAAGTCATTTTCGTCTTCCTTAGGCATATTCTTGTCCAATTAGGGTTTCTAACCAATCTTATGCATCCAATAGGTGGGTTTGTGTCATTGGATGAACAACTAGGCCATTTTCGTCATCCCTAGGCTTATTCTTGTCCAATTAGGGTTTTAAACCAATCTTGTGCATCCAATAGGCGTGTTTGTATCATTGGATGAACAATTTTGTCATTTTCGTCCTCCCTAGGCTTATTCTTGTCCAATTAGGGTTTCTAACCAATCTTGGGCATGCAATAGGTGTGTTTGTGTCATTGGATGAATAATTAGGTCTTTTTTTTCTTCCCTAGGCTTATTCTTGTCCAATTATGGTTTTCAACCAATCTTGTCGATCATATAAGTTCGTTTGCATCATTGGATGAACAATTAGGTCATTTTCATCTTCCCTAGGCTTATTCTTGTCCAATTAGGGTTTCTAACCAATCTTGTGCATCCTATTGGTGCGTTTGTGTCATTGGATGAACATTTAGGTCCTTTTCGAATTCCCTAGGCTTATTCTTGTCCAATTAGGGTTTCTAACCTATCTTGTGCATCGAATAGGTGGGTTTGTGTCATTGGATGAACAATTAGGTCATTTTCGTACTCCCTAGCCTTATTCTTGTCCAAATAGGGTTTCTAACAAATCTTGTGTATCCAATTGGTGTGTTTGTGTCATTGGATGAACATTTAGGTCACTTTTGTCCTCCCTATAATTAATCATGTCCAATTAGGGTTTTTAACCAATGTTGTGCATGCAATAGTTGTGTTTGTGTCGTTGGATGAACATTTAGGTCATTTTCGTCCTCCTGAGGCTAATTCTTGTCCAATTAGGGTTTCTAACCTATCTTGTCCATTTAATACGTGTGTTTGTGTCATTAGAAGAACATTTAGGTCATTTTCGACCTCCCTAGGCTTATTCTTGTCCAATTAGGGTCTCTAACCTATCTTGTGCATCCAACAGGTGGGTTTGTGTCATTGGATGAACAATTAGGTCATTTTATTCCTCCTGAGGCTTATTCTTGTCCAATTAGGGTTTCTAACCAATCTTGTGCATTTAATATGTTTGTTTGTGTCATTGGATGAACATTTAGGTCATTTTCGACCTCCTTATGCTTATTCTTGTTAAATTATGGTTTTTAACCAATCTTGTGCATCAAATAGGTGTGTGTTTGTGTCATTGGATGAATATTTAGGTCATTTTCGTCCTCCCTAGGCTTATTCTTTTTCAATTAGGATTTCTAACAAATCTTGTGCATCCAATTGGTGTGTTTATGTCATTGGATGAACATTTATGTCATTTTCGTCCTCCCTAGGCTTATTCTTGTCCAATTAGGGTTTCTATCCAATCTTGTGCATCCAATAGGTGTGGTTGTATCAATGGATGAAAATTTAGGTCATTTTCGTCCTCTTTGGGCTTATTAATGTCCAATTAGGGTTTTCAACCAATCTTGTGCATCGAATAAGTTTGTTTGTGTCATTGGATAACAATTAGGCCATATTTGTCTTCCCTAGTCTTATTCTTGTCCAATAAGTGTTTCTAACAAATCTTGTGCATCCAATTGGTGTGTTTGGGTCATTGGATGAACATTGAGGTCATTTTCGTCACTCCTACACTTAATCATGTCCAATTAGGGTTTTTAACCAATCTTGTGCATCCAATAGTTGTGTTTGGGTCATTGGATGAACATTTAGGTCATATTCGTCCTCCCGAGACTTATTCATGTCCAATTAGGGTTTCTAACAAATCTTGTGCATTTAATATGTGTGTTTGTTTCATTGGAAGAATATTTAGGTCATTTTCGACTTCCCTAGGCTTATTCTTGTTCAATTAGGATTTCTAACCAATCATGTGTGTGTTCGTCCAATAGGTGTGTTTGTATCATTGGATGAACAATTAAGTCATTTTCGTCTTCCCTAGGCTTATTCTTGTCCAATTAGGGTTTCTAACCAATCTTATGCATCCAATAGGTGGGTTTGTGTCATTGGATGAACAATTAGGTCATTTTCGTCATCCCTAGGCTTATTCTTGTCCAATTAGGGTTTTAAACCAATCTTGTGCATCAAATAGGTGTGTTTGTGTCATTGGATGAACATTTAGGTCATTTTCCTCCTCCCTAGGCTTATTCGTTTTCAATTAGGATTTCTAACAAATCTTGTGCATCCAATTGGTGTGTTTATGTAATCGGATGATCATTTATGTTATTTTCGTCCTCCCTATGCTTATTCTTGTCCAATTAGGGTTTCTATCCAATCTTGTGCACCCAATAGGTGTGGTTGTGTCACTGGATGAAAATTTAGGTCATTTTCGTCCTCTCTAGGCTTATTAATGTCCAATTAGGGTTTTCAACCAATCTTGTACTTCGAATAAGTTTGTTTGTGTCATTGGATGAAAATTTATGTCATTTTCGTCTTCCCTAGGTTTATTTTTGTTCAATTAGGGTTTCTAACCAATCTTGTGCATCCAATTGGTGTGTTTGTGTCATTGGATGAACAATTAGGTCATTTTCGTCTTCCCTAGGCTTATTCTTGTCCAATTAGGGTTTCTAACCAATCTTGGGCATGCAATAGGTGTGTTTGTGTCATTGGATGAATAATTAGGTCATTTTTTTCTTCCCTAGGCTTATTCATGTCCAATTATGGTTTTCAACCAATCTTGTGGATCATATAGGTTCGTTTGTGTCATTGGGTGAACAATTAGGTCATTATCATCTTCCCTAGGCTTATTCTTGTCCAATTAAGGTTTCTAACAAATCTTGTGCATCCAATTGGTGTGTTTGTGTCATTGGATGAACATTTAGGTCACTTTTGTCCTCCCTACACTTAATCATGTCCAATTAGGGTTTTTAACCAATCTTTTGCATCCAATAGTTGTGTTTGTGTCGTTGGATGAACATTTAGGTCATTTTCGTCCTCCTTAGGCTTATTCTTCTCCAATAAGGGTTTCTAACCTATCTTGTGCATTTAATACGTGTGTTTGTGTCATTGGATGAACATTTAGGTCATTTTCGACCTCCCGAGGCTTATTCTTGTCCAATTAGGGTTTCTAACCAATCTTGTGCATTTAATACATGTGTTTGTGTCATTGGATGAACATTTAGGTCATTTTCGACCTCCTTAGGCTTATTCGTGTTAAATTATGGTTTTTAACCATTCTTGTGCATCAAATTGGTGTGTTTGTGTCATTGGATGAACATTTAGATCATTTTCGTCCTCCCTAGGTTTATTGTTTTTCAATTAGGATTTCTAACAAATCTTGTGCATCCAATTGGTGTGTTTATGTCATTGGATGAACATTTATGTCATTTTCGTCCTCCCTAGGCTTATTCTTGTCCAATTAGGGTTTCTATCAAATCTTGTGCATCCAATAGGTGTGGTTGTGTCACTAGATGAAAATTTAGGTAATTTTCGTCCTCCCTACACTTAATCATTTCCAATTAGGGTTTTTAACCAATCTTGTGCATCCAATAGTTGTGTTTCTGTCATTGGATGAACATTTAGGTCATTTTCGTCCTCCCGAGGCTTATTCATGTCCAATTATTGTTTCTAACAAATCTGGTGCATTTAATACGTGTGTTTGTTTCATTGGAAGAACATTTAGCTCATTTTCGACCTCCCTAGGTTTATTCTTGTCCAATTTGCGTTTCTAACCTATCTTTTGCATCCAACAGGTGGGTTTGTGTCATTGGATGAACAATTAGGTCATTTTCGGCCTCCCGAGGCTTATTCTTGTCCAATTAGGGTTTCTAACCAATCTTGTGCATTTAATACGTGTGTTTGTGTCATTAGATGAACATTTAGGTCATTTTCGACATCCTTAGGCTTATTCTTGTTAAATCATGGTTTTTAACCAATCTTGTGCATCCAATAGGTGTGTTTGTGTCATTGGATGCACATTTAAGTCATTTTCGTCCTCCCTAGGCTTATTCTTGTCCAATTAGTGTTTATAACAAATCTTGTGCATCCAATAGGTGTGTTTGTGTCATTGGATAAACAATTATGTCTATTTCTTCCTCCCTAGGCTTAATCTTGTCCAATTGGGGTTTTTAACCAATCTTGTGTATCCAATAGGTTTGTTTGTTTCATTGGATGAACATTTAGGTCATTTTCGTCCTCCCGAGGCTTATTGTTGTCCAATTAGGGTTTCTAACTTATCTTGTGCATTTAATACGTGTGTTTATTTCATTGGAAGAACATTTAGGTCATTTTCGACCACGCTAGGCTTATTGTTGTCCAATTAGGGTTTCTAACCTATCTTGTGCATCCAATAGGTGTGTTTGTGTCATTGGATGAACAATTAGGTCATTTTCGGCCTCCCGAGGCTTATTCTCGTCCAATTAGGGTTTCTACCAATCTTGTTCATCCAATAGGTGTGTTTGTGTCAATGAATGAACATTTAGGTCATTTTCGTTCTCTCTAGGCTTATTCTTGTCCAATTAGGGTTTCTAACCAATCTTGTGCATCCAACAGGTGTGTTTGTGTCATTGGATAAACAATTATGTCTATTTCGTCCTTCCTAGGCTTATTCTTGTATCCAATAGGTTTGTTTGTGTCACTGGATTAAAATTAAAGTCATTTTCGTCCTCCCTAGGCTTATTCTTGTCCAATTAGGGTTTTCAACCAATCTTATGCATCGAATAAGTTCGTTTGTGTCATTGGATGAACAATTAGGCCATTTTCGTCTTCCCTAGGCTTATTTTTGTCCAATTAGGGTTTCTAACCTATCTTGTACATCCAATAGGTGGGTTTGTGTCATTAGATGATTAATTATGTTATTTTCGTCCTCCCTAGGCTTATTCTTGTCTAATTAGGGTTTCTAACCAATCTTGTGCATCCAATAGGTGTGTTTGTGTCATTGGATAAACAATTATGTCCATTTCGTCCTCCCTAGGCTTATTCTTCTCCAATTTGGTTTCTAACCAATCTTGTGTATCCAATAGGTTTGTTTCTGTCACTGGATGAAAATTGAGGTCATTTTGGTCCTATCTAGGCTTATTCTTGTCCAATTAGGGTTTTGAACCAATCTTGTGCATCGAATAAGTTCGTTTATGCCATTGGATGAACAATTAGGCCATTTTCGTCTTCCCTAGGCTTATTCTTGTTCAATTAGGGTTTCTAACAATTCTTGTGCATCCAATTGCTGTGGTTGTGTCATTGGATGATCATATAGGTCATTTTCGTCCTCCCTACACCTAATCATGTCCAATTAGGGTTTTTAACCAATCTTGTGCATCCAATAGTTGTGTTTCTGTCATTCGATGAACATTTAGGTCATTTTCGTCCTCCCGAGGCTTATTCATATCCAATTATTGTTTCTAACCAATCTTGTGCATTTAATACGTGTGTTTGTTTCATTGGAAGAACATTTAGCTCATTTTCGACCTCCCTAGGTTTATTCTTGTCCAATTTGCGTTTCTAACCTATCTTTTGCATCCAACAGGTGGGTTTGTGTCATTGGATGAACAATTAGGTCATTTTCGGCCTCCCGAGGCTTATTCTTGTCCAATTAGGGTTTCTAACCAATCTTGTGCATTTAATACGTGTGTTTGTATCATTAGATGAACATTTAGGTCATTTTCGACATCCCTAGGCTTATTCTTGTTAAATTATGGTTTTTAACCAATCTTGTGCATCCAATAGGTATGTTTGTGTCATTGGATGAACAATTAGGTCATTTCTGACCTCCCTAGGCTTATTCTTGTCCAATTAGGGTTTCTAACAAATCTTGTGCATCCAATAGGTGTGTTTGTGTCATTGGATAAACAATTATGTCTATTTCGTCCTCCCTAGGCTTAATCTTGTCCAATTAGGGTTTCTAACCAATCTTGTGTATCCAATAGGTTTGTTTGTTTCACTGGATGAAAATTGAGGTCATTTTCGTCCTCTCTAGGATTATTCTTGTCCAATAAGGGTTTTCAACCAATCTTGTGCATCGAATAAGTTCGTTTGTGCCATTGGATGAACAATTTGGCCATTTCCGTCTTCCCTAGGCTTATTCTTGTCCAATTAGCGTTTATAACCAATCTTGTGCATCCAATTGATGTGTTTGTGTCATTGCATGAACATTTAGGTCATTTTCGTCTTCCCTAGGCTTATTCTTGTCCAATTAGGGTTTCTAACCAATCTTGTGCATCCAGTAGGTGTGTTTGTGTGATTGGATGAACATTTAGGTCATTTTCATCCTCCCTACACTTAATCATGTGTAATTAGGCTTTTTAACTAGTCTTGTGCATCCAATAGTTGTGTTTGTGTCATTGGATGAACAATTAGGTCATTTTCGTCCTCTTGAGGTTTATTCTTGTCCAATTAGGGTTTCTAACCAATCTTGTGCATCCAATAGTTGTCTTTGTGTCATTGGATGAACATTTAGGTCATTTTCAACCTCCCTAGGCTTATTCTTGTCCAATTAGGGTTTCTAACCAATCTTGTGCATTCAATAAGTATGTTTGTGTCATTGGATGAACAATTAGGTCATTTATGACCTCCCTAGGCTTATTCTTGTCCTATTAGGGTTTCTAACCAATCTTGTGCATCCAATAGGTGTGTTTGTGTCATTGGATAAACAATTATGTCCATTTCGTCCTCCCTAGGCATATTCTTGTCCAATTAGGGTTTCTAACCAATCTTGTGTATCCAATAGGTTTGTTTGTGTCACTTGATTAAAAATGAAGTCATTTTCGTCCTCCCTAGGCTTATTCTTGTCAAATTAGGGATTTTCAACCAATCTTATGCATCGAATAAGTTCGTTTGTGTCATCGGATGAACAATTCGGCCATTTTCGTCTTCCCTAGGCTTATTCTTGTCCAATTAGGGTTTCTAACCAATCTTGTGCATCCAATTCGTGTGTTTGTGTCATTGGAAGAACATTTTGGTCATTTTTGACCTCCATACTCTTATTCTTGTCCAATTAGGGTTTCAAACCTATCTTGTACATCCAATAGGTGGGTTTGTGTCATTAGATGATTAATTATGTTATTTTCGTCCTCCCGAGGCTTATTGTTGTCCAATTAGGGTTTCTAACTTATCTTGTGCATTTAATACGTGTGTTTATTTCATTGGAAGAACATTTAGGTCATTTTCGACCACCCTAGGCTTATTGTTGTCCAATTAGGGTTTCTAACCTATCTTGTGCATCCAATAGGTGGGTTTGTTTCATTGGATGAACAATTAGGTCATTTTCGGCCTCCCGAGGCTTATTCTCGTCCAATTAGGGTTTCTACCAATCTTGTTCATCCAATAGGTGTGTTTGTGTCAATGGATGAACATTTAGGTCATTTTCGTTCTCTCTAGGCTTATTCTTGTCCAATTAGGGTTTCTAACCAATCTTGTGCATCCAACAGGTGTGTTTGTGTCATTGGATAAACAATTATGTCTATTTTGTCCTCCCTAGGCTTATTCTTGTCCAATTAGGGTTTCTAACCACTCTTGTGTATCCAATAGGTTTGTTTGTGTCACTGGATTAAAATTAAAGTCATTTTCGTCCTCCCTAGGCTTATTCTTGTCCAATTAGGGTTTTCAACCAATCTTATGCATCCAATAAGTTCGTTTGTGTCATTGGATGAACAATTAGGCCATTTTCGTCTTCCCTAGGCTTATTTTTGTCCAATTACGGTTTCTAACCTATCTTGTACATCCAATAGGTGGGTTTGTGTCATTAGATGATTAATTATGTTATTTTCGTCCTCCCTAGGCTTATTCTTGTCTAATTAGGGTTTCTAACCAATCTTGTGCATCCAATAGGTGTGTTTGTGTCATTGGATAAACAATTATGTCCATTTCGTCCTCCCTAGGCTTATTCTTCTCCAATTTGGTTTCTAACCAATCTTGGGTATCCAATAGGTTTGTTTCTGTCACTGGATGAAAATTGAGGTCATTTTCGTCCTATCTAGGCTTATTCTTGTCCAAATAGGGTTTTGAACCAATCTTGTGCATCGAATAAGTTCGTTTATGCCATTGGATGAACAATTAGGCCATTTTCGTCTTCCCTAGGCTTATTCTTGTTCAATTAGGGTTTCTAACAATTCTTGTGCATCCAATTGTTGTGGTTGTGTCATTGGATGATCATTTAGGTCATTTTCGTCCTCCCTACACTTAATCATGTCCAATTAGGGTTTTTAACCAATCTTGTGCATCCAATAGTTGTGTTTCTGTCATTGGATGAACATTTAGGTCATTTTCGTCCTCCCGAGGCTTATTCATGTCCAATTATTGTTTCTAACCAATCTTGTGCATTTAATACGTGTGTTTGTTTCATTGGAAGAACATTTAGCTCACTTTCGACCTCCCTAGGTTTATTCTTGTCCAATTTGCGTTTCTAACCTATCTTTTGCATCCAACAGGTGGGTTTGTGTCATTGGATGAACAATTAGGTCATTTTCGGCCTCCCGAGGCTTATTCTTGTCCAATTAGGGTTTCTAACCAATCTTGTGCATTTAATACGTGTGTTTGTGTCATTAGATGAACATTTAGGTCATTTTCGACATCCCTAGGCTTATTCTTGTTAAATTATGGTTTTTAACCAATCTTGTGCATCCAATAGGTGTGTTTGTGTCATTGGATGAACATTTAGGTCATTTTCGTCCTCCCTGCACTTAATCATGTCTAATTAGGCTTTTTAACCAATCTTATGCATCCAATAGATGTGTTTGTGTCATTGGATGAACATTTAAGTCATTTTCGTCCTCCCTAGGCTTATTCTTGTCCAATTAGGGTTTCTAACAAATCTTGTGCATCCAATAGGTGTGTTTGTGTCATTGGATAAACAATTATGTCTATTTCGTCCTCCCTAGGCTTAATCTTGTCCAATTAGGGTTTCTAACCAATCTTGTGTATCCAATAGGTTTGTTTGTTTCACTGGATGAAAATTGAGGTCGTTTTCGTCATCTCTAGGATTATTCTTGTCCAATAAGGGTTTTCAACCAATCTTGTGCATCGAATAAGTTCGTTTGTGCCATTGGATGAACAATTAGGCCATTTCCGTCATCCCTAGGCTTATTCTTGTCCAATTAGGGTTTATAACCAATCTTGTGCATCCAATTGATGTGTTTGTGTCATTGGATGAACATTTAGGTCATTTTCGTCTTCCCTAGGCTTATTTTTGTCCAATTAGGGTTTCTAACCAATCTTGTGCATCCAGTAGGTGTGTTTGTGTGATTGGATGAACATTTAGGTCATTTTCATCCTCCCTACATTTAATCATGTCTAATTAGGCTTTTTAACCAGTCTTGTGCATCCAATAGTTGTGTTTGTGTCGTTGGACGAACAATTAGGTCATTTTCGTCCTCTTGAGGTTTATTCTTGTCCAATTAGGGTTTCTAACCAATCTTGTTCATCCAATAGGTGTGTTTGTGTCATTGGATAAACAATTATGTCTATTTTGTCCTCCCTAGGCATATTCTTGTCCAATTAGGGTTTCTAACCAATCTTGTGTATCCAATAGGTTTGTTTGTTTGTTTGTGCATCCAATCTTGTGCATTTAATACGTGTGTTTGTTTCATTGGCAGAACATTTAGGTCATTTTCGACTACCCTAGGCTTATTGTTGTCCAATTAGGGTTTCTAACCTATCTTGTGCATCCAATAGGTGGGTTTGTGTCGTTGGATGAACCATTAAATCATTTTCGGCCTCCCGAGGCTTATTCTCGTCCAATTAGGGTTTCTTCCAATCTTGTGCATTTAATAGGTGTGTTTGTGTCATTGGATGAACATTTAGGTCATTTTCGACCTCCCTGGGCTTATTCTTGTTAAATTATGGTTTTTAACCAATATTGTGCATCCAATAGGTGTGTATGTGTCAATGGATGAACATTTAGGTCATTTTCGTTCTCCCTAGGCTTATTCTTTTTCAATTACGATTTCTAACCAATCTTGTGCATTTAATTGGTGTGTTTGTGTCATTGGATGAACATTTAGGTAATTTGCGTCCTCCCTAGACTTATTCTTGTCCAATTAGGGTTTCTAACAAATCTTGTGCATCCAATAGTTGTGATCGTTTCACTCGATGAAAATTTAGGTCATTTTCGTCCTCTCTAGGCTTATTATTGTCCCGTTAGGGTTTTCAACCAATCTTGTGCATCGAATAAGTTCGTTTGTGTCATTGGATGAACAATTATGTCATTTCCGTCTTCCCTAGGCTTATTCTTGTCCAATTAGGGTTTGTAACCAATCTTGTGCATCCAATTGGTGTGTTTGTTTCATTTGATGAACAATTTGGTCATTTTCGTCTTCCTTAGGCTTATTCTTGTCCAATTAGGGTTTCTAACCAATCTTGTGCATCCAATAGGTGTGTTTGTGTCATTGGATAAACAATTATGTCCATTTCGTCCTCCCTAGGCTTATTCTTGTCCAATTTGGTTTCTAACCAATCTTGTGTATCCAATAGGTTTGTTTCTGTCACTGGATGAAAATTGAGGTCATTTTCGTCCTATCTAGCCTTATTGTTGTCCAATTAGGGTTTTGAACCAATCTTGTGCATCGAATAAGTTCATTTATGCCATTGGATGAACAATTAGGCCATTTTCGTCTTCCCTAGGCTTATTCTTGTTCAATTAGGGTTTCTAACCAATCTTGTGCATCCAATTGCTGTGGTTGTGTCATTGGATGATCATTTAGGTCATTTTCGTCCTCCCTACACTTAATCATGTCCAATTAGGGTTTTTAACCAATCTTGTGCATCCAATAGTTGTGTTTCTGTCATTGGATGAACATTTAGGTCATTTTCGTCCTCCCGAGGCTTATTCATGTCCAATTATTGTTTCTAACCAATCTTGTGCATTTAATACGTGTGTTTGTTTCATTGGAAGAACATTTAGCTCATTTTCGACCTCCCTAGGTTTATTCTTGTCCAATTAGCGTTTCTAACCTATCTTTTGCATCCAACAGGAGGGTTTGTGTCATTGGATGAACAATTAGGTCATTATCGGCCTCCCGAGGCTTATTCTTGTCCAATTAGGGTTTCTAACCAATCTTGTGCATTTAATATGTGTGTTTGTGTCATTAGATGAACATTTAGGTCATTTTAGACATGCCTAGGCTTATTCTTGTTAAATTATGGTTTTTAACCAATCTTGTGCATCCAATAGGTGTGTTTGTGTCATTGGATGAACATTTAGGTCATTTTCGTCCTTCCTGCACTTAATCATGTCTAATTAGGCTTTTTAACCAATTTTATGCATCCAATAGTTGTGTTTGTGTCATTGGATAAACATTTAAGTCATTTTCGTCCTCCCTAGGCTTATTCTTGTCCAATTAGGGTTTCTAACAAATCTTATGCATCCAATAGGTGTGTTTGTGTCATTGGATAAACAATTATCTCTATTTCGTCCTCCCTAGGCTTAATCTTGTCCAATTAGGGTTTCTAACCAAACTTGTGTATCCAATAGGTTTGTTTGTGTCACTGAATGAAAATTGAGGTCATTTTCGTCCTCTCTAGGGTTATTCTTGTCAAATTAGGGTTTTCGACCAATCTTGTGCATCGAATAAGTTCATTTGTGCCATTGGATGAACAATTAGGCCATTTTCGTCTTCACTAGGCTTATTCTTGTCCAATTAGGGTTTCTAACCAATCTTGTGTATCCAATTGGTGTGTTTATGTCATTGAATGAACATTTAGGTCATTTTCGACCTCCATATGCTTATTCTTGTCCAATTAGGGTTTTAACCAATCTTGTGTATCCAATAGGTTTGTTTGTGTCACTATATGAAAATTGAGGTCATTTTCGTCCTCTGTAGGCTTATTCTTGTCCAATTAGGGTTTCTAACCAATCTTGTGCATCCTATTGGTGCGTTTGTGTCATTGGATGAACATTTAGGTCATTTTCGAATTCCCTAGGCTTATTCTTGTCCAATTAGGGTTTCTAACCTATCTTGTGCATCGAATAGGTGGGTTTGTGTCATTGGATGAACAATTAGGTCATTTTCGTACTCCCTAGCCTTATTCTTATCCAAATAGGGTTTCTAACAAATCTTGTGTATCCAATTGGTGTGTTTGTGTCATTGGATGAACATTTAGGTCACTTTTGTCCTCCCTATAATTAATCATGTCCAATTAGGGTTTTTAACCAATGTTGTGCATGCAATAGTTGTGTTTGTGTCGTTGGATGAACATTTAGGTCATTTTCGTCCTCCTGAGGCTAATTCTTGTCCAATTAGGGTTTCTAACCAATCTTATGCATCCAATTGGTGTGTTTGTGTCATTGGATGAACAATTAGGTCATTTTCGTCTTCCCTATGCTTATTCTTGTCCAATTAGGGTTTTCAACCAATCTTATGCATCGAATAAGTTCGTTTGTTTCTTTGGATGAACAATTAGGCCATTTTCGTCTTCCCTAGGCTTATTCTTGTCCAATTAGGGTTTTTAACCAATCTTGTGCATCCAATAGGTATGTTTGTGTCATTGGATGAACATTTAGGTCATTTTCGTCCTTCCTGCACTTAATCACGTCTAATTAGGCTTTTTAACCAATTTTATGCATCCAATAGTTGTGTTTGTGTCATTGGATAAACATTTAAGTCATTTTCGTCCTCCCTAGGCTTATTCTTGTCCAATTAGGGTTTCTAACAAATCTTATGCATCCAATAGGTGTGTTTGTGTCATTGGATAAACAATTATCTCTATTTCGTCCTCCCTAGGCTTAATCTTGTCCAATTAGGGTTTCTAACCAAACTTGTGTATCCAATAGGTTTGTTTGTGTCACTGAATGAAAATTGAGGTCATTTTCGTCCTCTCTAGGGTTATTCTTGTCAAATTAGGGTTTTCGACCAATCTTGTGCATCGAATAAGTTCATTTGTGCCATTGGATGAACAATTAGGCCATTTTCGTCTTCACTAGGCTTATTCTTGTCCAATTAGGGTTTCTAACCAATCTTGTGTATCCAATTGGTGTGTTTATGTCATTGAATGAACATTTAGGTCATTTTCGACCTCCATATGCTTATTCTTGTCCAATTAGGGTTTTAACCAATCTTGTGTATCCAATAGGTTTGTTTGTGTCACTAGATGAAAATTGAGGTCATTTTCGTCCTCTGTAGGCTTATTCTTGTCCAATTAGGGTTTCTAACCAATCTTGTGCATCCTATTGGTGCGTTTGTGTCATTGGATGAACATTTAGGTCATTTTCGAATTCCCTAGGCTTATTCTTGTCCAATTAGGGTTTCTAACCTATCTTGTGCATCGAATAGGTGGGTTTGTGTCATTGGATGAACAATTAGGTCATTTTCGTACTCCCTAGCCTTATTCTTATCCAAATAGGGTTTCTAACAAATCTTGTGTATCCAATTGGTGTGTTTGTGTCATTGGATGAACATTTAGGTCACTTTTGTCCTCCCTATAATTAATCATGTCCAATTAGGGTTTTTAACCAATGTTGTGCATGCAATAGTTGTGTTTGTGTCGTTGGATGAACATTTAGGTCATTTTCGTCCTCCTGAGGCTAATTCTTGTCCAATTAGGGTTTCTAACCAATCTTATGCATCCAATTGGTGTGTTTGTGTCATTGGATGAACAATTAGGTCATTTTCGTCTTCCCTATGCTTATTCTTGTCCAATTAGGGTTTTCAACCAATCTTATGCATCGAATAAGTTCGTTTGTTTCTTTGGATGAACAATTAGGCCATTTTCGTCTTCCCTAGGCTTATTCTTGTCCAATTAGGGTTTTTAACCAATCTTGTGCATCCAGTAGGTGTGATTGTGTCATTGGATGAACATTTAGGTCATTTTCGTCATCCCTACACTTAATCATGTCTAATTAGGCTTTTTAACCAATCTTGTGCATCCAATAGTTGGGTTTGTGTCATTGGATGAACATTTAGGTCATTTTCGTCCTCCCTTGGCTTGTTCTTGTCCAATTAGGGTTTCTAACCAATCTTGTGCATCCAATAGGTATGTTTGTGTCATTGGATGAACAATTAGGTCATTTTTGTCCTCCCTAGGCGTATTCTTGTCCAATTAGGGTTTCTAACCAATCTTGTGGATCCAATAGGTGTGTTTGTGTCATTGGATAAACAATTATGTCCATTTCGTCCTCCCTAGGCTTATTCTTGTCCAATTTGGTTTCTAACCAATCTTGTGTATCCAATAGGTTTGTTTTTGTCACTGGATGAAAATTGAAGTCATTTTCGTCCTATCTAGGCTTATTCTTGTCCAATTAGGGTTTTGAACCAATCTTGTGCATCGAATAAGTTCGTTTGTGCCATTGGATGAACAATTAGGCCATTTTCGTCTTCCCTAGGCTTATTCTTGTTCAATTAGGGTTTCTAACCAATCTTGTGCATCCAATTGCTGTGGTTGTGTCATTGGATGATCATTTAGGTCATTTTTGTCTTCCCTAGGCTTATTCTTGTCCAATTAGGGTTTTTAACCAATCTTGTGCATCCAGTAGGTGTGTTTGTGTGATTGGATGATCATTTAGGTCATTTTCGTCCTCCCTACACTTAATCATGTCTAATTAGGCTTTTTAACCAATCTTGTGCATCTAATAGTTGTGTTTGTGTCATTGGATGAACATTTAGGTCATTTTCGTCCTCCTGAGGTTTATTCTTGTCCAATTAGCGTTTCTAACCAGTCTTGTGCATCCAATAGTTGTGGTTGTGTCATTGGATGAACATTTAGGTCATTTTCGACCTCCCGAGGATTATTCATGTCCAATTAGGGTTTCAAACTAATCATGTGCGTCCAATAGGTGTGTTTCTATCATTGGACGAACAATTAAGTCATTTTCGTCTTCCCTAGGCTTATTCTTGTCCAATTAGGGTTTCTAACCTATCTTATGCATCCAATAGGTGGGTTTGTGTCATTGGATGAACCATTAGGTCATTTTCGTCATTCCTAGGCTTATTCTTGTCCAATTAGGGTTTCTAACTAATCTTGTGCATCCAATAGGTGTGTTTGTGTCATTGGATGAACAATTTTGTCATTTTCGTCCTCCCTAGGCTTATTCTTGTCCAATTAGGGTTTCTAACCAATCTTGGGCATGCAATAGGTGTGTTTGTGTCATTGGATGAATAATAAGGTCATTTTTTTCTTCCCTAGGCTTATTCTTGTCCAATTATGGTTTTCAACCAATCTTGTGCATCATATAAGTTCGTTTGTGTCATTGGATGAACAATTAGGTCATTGTCATCTTCCCTAGGCTTATTCTTGTCCAATTAGGTTTTCTAACCAATCTTGTGCATCCAATAGGTGGGTTTGTGTCATTGGATGAACAATTAGGTCATTTTCGTACTCCCTAGCCTTATTCTTGTCCAAATAGGGTTTCTAACAAATCTTGTGTATCCAATTGGTGTGTTTGTGTCATTGGAAGAACATTTAGGTCAGTTTTGTCCTCCCTACAAATAATCATGTCCAATTAGGGTTTTAAACCAATATTGTGCATCCAATAGTTGTGTTTGTGTCGTTGGATGAACATTTAAGTCATTTTCGTCCTCCTGAGGCTTATTCTTGTCCAATTAGGGTTCCTAACCTATCTTGTGCATTTAATACGTGTGTTTGTGTCATTGGATGAACATTTAGGTCATTTTCGACCTCCCTAGGCTTATTCTTGTCCAATTAGGGTTTCTAACCTATCTTGTGCATCCAACAGGTGGGTTTGTGTCATTGGATGAACAATTAGGTCATTTTCGTCCTCCCGAGGCTTATTCTTGTCCAATTAGGGTTTCTAACCAATCTTGTCCATTTAATATGTTTGTTTGTGTCATTGGATGAACATTTAGGTCATTTTCGTCCTCCCGAGACTTATTCATGTCCAATTAGGGTTTCTAACCAATCTTGTGCAATTAATATGTGTGTTTGTTTCATTGGAAGAATATTTAGGTCATTTTCGACTTCCCTAGGCTTATTCTTGTCCAATTAGGATTTCTAACCAATCATGTGCGTCCAATAGGTGTGTTTGTATCATTGGATGAACAATTAAGTCATTTTTGTCTTCCCTAGGCTTATTCTTGTCCAATTAGGGTTTTTAACCAATCTTATGCATCCAATAGGTGGGTTTGTGTCATTGGATGAACAATTAGGTCATTTTCGTCATCCCTAGGCTTATTCTTGTCCAATTAGGGTTTTAAACTAATCTTGTGCATCCAATAGGTGTGTTTGTGTCATTGGATGAACAATTTTGTCATTTTCGTCCTCCCTAGGTTTATTCTTGTCCAATTAGGGTTTCTAACCAATCTTGGGCATGCAATAGGTGTGTTTGTGTCATTGGATGAATAATTAGGTCTTTTGTTTCTTCCCTAGGCTTATTCTTGTCCAATTATGGTTTTCAACCAATCTTGTGGATCATATAAGTTCGTTTGCGTCATTGGATGAACAATTAGGTCATTTTCATCTTCCCAAGGCTTAACCTTGTCCAATTAGGGTTTCTAACCAATCTTGTGCATTTAATATGTGTGTTTGTTTCATTGGAAGAATATTTAGGTCATTTTCGACTTCCCTAGGCTTATTCTTGTCCAATTAGGATTTCTAACCAATCATGTGCGTCCAATAGGTGTGTTTGTATCATTGGATGAACAATTAAGTCATTTTCGTCTTCCTTAGGCATATTCTTGTCCAATTAGGGTTTCTAACCAATCTTATGCATCCAATAGGTGGGTTTGTGTCATTGGATGAACAATTAGGTCATTTTCGTCATCCCTAGGCTTATTCTTGTCCAATTAGGGTTTTAAACCAATCTTGTGCATCCAATAGGCGTGTTTGTATCATTGGATGAACAATTTTGTCATTTTCGTCCTCCCTAGGCTTATTCTTGTCCAATTAGGGTTTCTAACCAATCTTGGGCATGCAATAGGTGTGTTTGTGTCATTGGATGAATAATTAGGTCTTTTTTTTCTTCCCTAGGCTTATTCTTGTCCAATTATGGTTTTCAACCAATCTTGTCGATCATATAAGTTCGTTTGCGTCATTGGATGAACAATTAGGTCATTTTCATCTTCCCTAGGCTTATTCTTGTCCAATTAGGGTTTCTAACCAATCTTGTGCATCCTATTGGTGCGTTTGTGTCATTGGATGAACATTTAGGTCATTTTCGTATTCCCTAGGCTTATTCTTGTCCAATTAGGGTTTCTAACCTATCTTGTGCATCGAATAGGTGGGTTTGTGTCATTGGATGAACAATTAGGTCATTTTCGTACTCCCTAGCCTTATTCTTGTCCAAATAGGGTTTCTAACAAATCTTGTGTATCCAATTGGTGTGTTTGTGTCATTGGATGAACATTTAGGTCACTTTTGTCCTCCCTATAATTAATCATGTCCAATTAGGGTTTTTAACCAATGTTGTGCATGCAATAGTTGTGTTTGTGTCGTTGGATGAACATTTAGGTCATTTTCGTCCTCCTGAGGCTAATTCTTGTCCAATTAGGGTTTCTAACCAATCTTATGCATCCAATTGGTGTGTTTGTGTCATTGGATGAACAATTAGGTCATTTTCGTCTTCCCTATGCTTATTCTTGTCCAATTAGGGTTTTCAACCAATCTTATGCATCGAATAAGTTCGTTTGTTTCTTTGGATGAACAATTAGGCCATTTTCGTCTTCCCTAGGCTTATTCTTGTCCAATTAGGGTTTTTAACCAATCTTGTGCATCCAGTAGGTGTGATTGTGTCATTGGATGAACATTTAGGTCATTTTCGTCATCCCTACACTTAATCATGTCTAATTAGGCTTTTTAACCAATCTTGTGCATCCAATAGTTGGGTTTGTGTCATTGGATGAACATTTAGGTCATTTTCGTCCTCCCTTGGCTTGTTCTTGTCCAATTAGGGTTTCTAACCAATCTTGTGCATCCAATAGGTATGTTTGTGTCATTGGATGAACAATTAGGTCATTTTTGTCCTCCCTAGGCGTATTCTTGTCCAATTAGGGTTTCTAACCAATCTTGTGGATCCAATAGGTGTGTTTGTGTCATTGGATAAACAATTATGTCCATTTCGTCCTCCCTAGGCATATTCTTGTCCAATTTGGTTTCTAACCAATCTTGTGTATCCAATAGGTTTGTTTTTGTCACTAGATGAAAATTGAGGTCATTTTCGTCCTATCTAGGCTTATTCTTGTCCAATTAGGGTTTTGAACCAATCTTGTGCATCGAATAAGTTCGTTTGTGCCATTGTATGAACAATTAGGCCATTTTCGTCTTCCCTAGGCTTATTCTTGTTCAATTACGGTTTCTAACCAATCTTGTGCATCCAATTGCTGTGGTTGTGTCATTGGATGATCATTTAGGTCATTTTTGTCTTCCCTAGGCTTATTCTTGTCCAATTAGGGTTTTTAACCAATCTTGTGCATCCAGTAGGTGTGTTTGTGTGATTGGATGATCATTTAGGTCATTTTCGTCCTCCCTACACTTAATCATGTCTAATTAGGCTTTTTAACCAATCTTGTGCATCTAATAGTTGTGTTTGTGTCATTGGATGAACATTTAGGTCATTTTCGTCCTCCTGAGGTTTATTCTTGTCCAATTAGCGTTTCTAACTAGTCTTGTGCATCCAATAGTTGTGGTTGTGTCATTGGATGAACATTTAGGTCATTTTCGACCTCCCGAGGATTATTCATGTCCAATTAGGGTTTCAAACTAATCATGTGCGTCCAATAGGTGTGTTTGTATCATTGGACGAACAATTAAGTCATTTTCGTCTTCCCTAGGCTTATTCTTGTCCAATTAGGGTTTCTAACCTATCTTATGCATCCAATAGGTGGGTTTGTGTCATTGGATGAACCATTAGGTCATTTTCGTCATTCCTAGGCTTATTCTTGTCCAATTAGGGTTTCTAACTAATCTTGTGCATCCAATAGGTGTGTTTGTGTCATTGGATGAACAATTTTGTCATTTTCGTCCTCCCTAGGCTTATTCTTGTCCAATTAGGGTTTCTAACCAATCTTGGGCATGCAATAGGTGTGTTTGTGTCATTGGATGAATAATAAGGTCATTTTTTTCTTCCCTAGGCTTATTCTTGTCCAATTATGGTTTTCAACCAATCTTGTGCATCATATAAGTTCGTTTGTGTCATTGGATGAACAATTAGGTCATTGTCATCTTCCCTAGGCTTATTCTTGTCCAATTAGGTTTTCTAACCAATCTTGTGCATCCAATAGGTGGGTTTGTGTCATTGGATGAACAATTAGGTCATTTTCGTACTCCCTAGCCTTATTCTTGTCCAAATAGGGTTTCTAACAAATCTTGTGTATCCAATTGGTGTGTTTGTGTCATTGGAAGAACATTTAGGTCAGTTTTGTCCTCCCTACAAATAATCATGTCCAATTAGGGTTTTAAACCAATATTGTGCATCCAATAGTTGTGTTTGTGTCATTGGATGAACATTTAGGTCATTTTCGACCTCCCTAGGCTTATTCTTGTCCAATTAGGGTTTCTAACCTATCTTGTGCATCCAACAGGTGGGTTTGTGTCATTGGATGAACAATTAGGTCATTTTCGTCCTCCCGAGGCTTATTCTTGTCCAATTAGGGTTTCTAACCAATCTTGTCCATTTAATATGTTTGTTTGTGTCATTGGATGAACATTTAGGTCATTTTCGTCCTCCCGAGACTTATTCATGTCCAATTAGGGTTTCTAACCAATCTTGTGCAATTAATATGTGTGTTTGTTTCATTGGAAGAATATTTAGGTCATTTTCGACTTCCCTAGGCTTATTCTTGTCCAATTAGGATTTCTAACCAATCATGTGCGTCCAATAGGTGTGTTTGTATCATTGGATGAACAATTAAGTCATTTTTGTCTTCCCTAGGCTTATTCTTGTCCAATTAGGGTTTTTAACCAATCTTATGCATCCAATAGGTGTGTTTGTGTCATTGGATGAACAATTAGGTCATTTTCGTCATCCCTAGGCTTATTCTTGTCCAATTAGGGTTTTAAACTAATCTTGTGCATCCAATAGGTGTGTTTGTGTCATTGGATGAACAATTTTGTCATTTTCGTCCTCCCTAGGTTTATTCTTGTCCAATTAGGGTTTCTAACCAATCTTGGGCATGCAATAGGTGTGTTTGTGTCATTGGATGAATAATTAGGTCTTTTTTTTCTTCCCTAGGCTTATTCTTGTCCAATTATGGTTTTCATCCAATCTTGTGGATCATATAAGTTCGTTTGCGTCATTGGATGAACAATTAGGTCATTTTCATCTTCCCTAGGCTTAACCTTGTCCAATTAGGGTTTCTAACCAATCTTGTGCATTTAATATGTGTGTTTGTTTCATTGGAAGAATATTTAGGTCATTTTCGACTTCCCTAGGCTTATTCTTGTCCAATTAGGATTTCTAACCAATCATGTGCGTCCAATAGGTGTGTTTGTATCATTGGATGAACAATTAAGTCATTTTCGTCTTCCTTAGGCATATTCTTGTCCAATTAGGGTTTCTAACCAATCTTATGCATCCAATAGGTGGGTTTGTGTCATTGGATGAACAATTAGGTCATTTTCGTCATCCCTAGGCTTATTCTTGTCCAATTAGGGTTTTAAACCAATCTTGTGCATCCAATAGGCGTGTTTGTATCATTGGATGAACAATTTTGTCATTTTCGTCCTCCCTAGGCTTATTCTTGTCCAATTAGGGTTTCTAACCAATCTTGGGCATGCACTAGGTGTGTTTGTGTCATTGGATGAATAATTAGGTCTTTTTTTTCTTCCCTAGGCTTATTCTTGTCCAATTATGGTTTTCAACCAATCTTGTCGATCATATAAGTTCGTTTGCGTCATTGGATGAACAATTAGGTCATTTTCATCTTCCCTAGGCTTATTCTTGTCCAATTAGGGTTTCTAACCAATCTTGTGCA
>JBBPBS010001217.1:1328880-1354070 GCA_037974835.1 Cicer judaicum | reverse complement strand
TTCGTCCTCCCTAGGCTTATTCTTTTTCAATTAGGATTTCTAACAAATCTTGTGCATCCAATTGGTGTGTTTATGTCATTGGATGAACATTTATGTCATTTTCGTCCTCCCTAGGCTTATTCTTGTCCAATTACGGTTTCTATCAAATCTTGTGCATCCAATAGGTGTGCTTGTG
Organism: Cicer judaicum; assembly: GCA_037974835.1. Classification (NCBI taxonomy): domain Eukaryota; kingdom Viridiplantae; phylum Streptophyta; class Magnoliopsida; order Fabales; family Fabaceae; genus Cicer; species Cicer judaicum. Next base: position 1,353,895 of record JBBPBS010001217.1, on the reverse strand, counting down.
TCACTGCATGAAAATTTAGGTCATTTTCGTCCTCTCTAGGCTTATTCTTGTCCAATTAGGGTTTTCAACCAATCTTGTGCATCGATTAAGTTTGTTTGTGTCATTGGATGAAAATTTATGTCATTTTCGTCTTCCCTAGGTTTATTCTTGTCCAATTAGGGTTTCTAACCAATCTTATGCATCCAATTGGTGTGTTTGTGTCATTGGATGAACAATTAGGTCATTTTCGTCTTCCCTATGCTTATTCTTGTCCAATTAGGGTTTTCAACCAATCTTATGCATCGAATAAGTTCGTTTGTTTCTTTGGATGAACAATTAGGCCATTTTCGTCTTCCCTAGGCTTATTCTTGTCCAATTAGGGTTTTTAACCAATCTTGTGTATCCAGTAGGTGTGTTTGTGTCATTGGATGAACATTTAGGTCATTTTCGTCATCCCTACACTTAATCATGTCTAATTAGGCTTTTTAACCAATCTTGTGCATCCAATAGTTGGGTTTGTGTCATTGGATGAACATTTAGGTCATTTTCGTCCTCCCTTGGCTTGTTCTTGTCCAATTAGGGTTTCTAACCAATCTTGTGCATCCAATAAGTATGTTTGTGTCATTGGATGAACAATTAGGTCATTTTTGTCCTCCCTAGGCGTATTCTTGTCCAATTAGGGTTTCTAACCAATCTTGTGGATCCAATAGGTGTGTTTGTGTCATTGGATAAACAATTATGTCCATTTCGTCCTCCCTAGGCATATTCTTGTCCAATTTGGTTTCTAACCAATCTTGTGTATCCAATAGGTTTGTTTTTGTCACTAGATGAAAATTGAGGTCATTTTCGTCCTATCTAGGCTTATTCTTGTCCAATTAGGGTTTTGAACCAATCTTGTGCATCGAATAAGTTCGTTTGTGCCATTGTATGAACAATTAGGCCATTTTCGTCTTCCCTAGGCTTATTCTTGTTCAATTACGGTTTCTAACCAATCTTGTGCATCCAATTGCTGTGGTTGTGTCATTGGATGATCATTTAGGTCATTTTTGTCTTCCCTAGGCTTATTCTTGTCCAATTAGGGTTTTTAACCAATCTTGTGCATCCAGTAGGTGTGTTTGTGTGATTGGATGATCATTTAGGTCATTTTCGTCCTCCCTACACTTAATCATGTCTAATTAGGCTTTTTAACCAATCTTGTGCATCTAATAGTTGTGTTTGTGTCATTGGATGAACATTTAGGTCATTTTCGTCCTCCTGAGGTTTATTCTTGTCCAATTAGCGTTTCTAACTAGTCTTGTGCATCCAATAGTTGTGGTTGTGTCATTGGATGAACATTTAGGTCATTTTCGACCTCCCGAGGATTATTCATGTCCAATTAGGGTTTCAAACCAATCATGTGCGTCCAATAGGTGTGTTTGTATCATTGGACGAACAATTAAGTCATTTTCGTCTTCCCTAGGCTTATTCTTGTCCAATTAGGGTTTCTAACCTATCTTATGCATCCAATAGGTGGGTTTGTGTCATTGGATGAACAATTAGGTCATTTTCGTCATTCCTAGGCTTATTCTTGTCCAATTAGGGTTTCTAACTAATCTTGTGCATCCAATAGGTGTGTTTGTGTCATTGGATGAACAATTTTGTCATTTTCGTCCTCCCTAGGCTTATTCTTGTCCAATTAGGGTTTCTAACCAATCTTGGGCATGCAATAGGTGTGTTTGTGTCATTGGATGAATAATAAGGTCATTTTTTTCTTCCCTAGGCTTATTCTTGTCCAATTATGGTTTTCAACCAATCTTGTGCATCATATAAGTTCGTTTGTGTCATTGGATGAACAATTAGGTCATTGTCATCTTCCCTAGGCTTATTCTTGTCCAATTAGGGTTTCTAACCAATCTTGTGCATCCAATAGGTGGGTTTGTGTCATTGGATGAACAATTAGGTCATTTTCGTACTCCCTAGCCTTTTTCTTGTCCAAATAGGGTTTCTAACAAATCATGTGTATCCAATTGGTGTGTTTGTGTCATTGGAAGAACATTTAGGTCACTTTTGTCCTCCCTACAAATAATCATGTCCAATTAGGGTTTTAAACCAATATTGTGCATCCAATAGTTGTGTTTGTGTCGTTGGATGAACATTTAAGTCATTTTCGTCCTCCTGAGGCTTATTCTTGTCCAATTAGGGTTCCTAACCTATCTTGTGCATTTAATACGTGTGTTTGCGTCATTGGATGAACATTTAGGTCATTTTCGACCTCCCTAGGCTTATTCTTGTCCAATTAGGATTTCTAACCAATCATGTGCGTCCAATAGGTGTGTTTGTATCATTGGATGAACAATTAAGTCATTTTCGTCTTCCTTAGCCATATTCTTGTCCAATTAGGGTTTCTAACCAATCTTATGCATCCAATAGGTGGGTTTGTGTCATTGGATGAACAATTAGGTCATTTTCGTCATCCCTAGGCTTATTCTTGTCCAATTAGGGTTTTAAACCAATCTTGTGCATCCAATAGGCGTGTTTGTATCATTGGATGAACAATTTTGTCATTTTCGTCCTCCCTAGGCTTATTCTTGTCCAATTAGGGTTTCTAACCAATCTTGGGCATGCAATAGGTGTGTTTGTGTCATTGCATGAATAATTAGGTCTTTTTTTTCTTCCCTAGGCTTATTCTTGTCCAATTATGGTTTTCAACCAATCTTGTCGATCATATAAGTTCGTTTGCGTCATTTGATGAACAATTAGGTCATTTTCATCTTCCCTAGGCTTATTCTTGTCCAATTAGGGTTTCTAACCAATCTTGTGCATCCTATTGGTGCGTTTGTGTCATTGGATGAACATTTAGGTCATTTTCGAATTCCCTAGGCTTATTCTTGTCCAATTAGGGTTTCTAACCTATCTTGTGCATCGAATAGGTGGGTTTGTGTCATTGGATGAACAATTAGGTCATTTTCGTACTCCCTAGTCTTATTCTTGTCCAAATAGGGTTTCTAACAAATCTTGTGTATCCAATTGGTGTGTTTGTGTCATTGGATGAACATTTAGGTCACTTTTGTCCTCCCTATAATTAATCATGTCCAATTAGGGTTTTTAACCATTGTTGTGCATGCAATAGTTGTGTTTGTGTCGTTGGATGAACATTTAGGTCATTTTCGTCCTCCTGAGGCTAATTCTTGTCCAATTAGGGTTTCTAACCTATCTTGTGCATTTAATACGTGTGTTTGTGTCATTAGAAGAACATTTAGGTCATTTTCGACCTCCCTAGGCTTATTCTTGTCCAATTAGGGTCTCTAACCTATCTTGTGCATCCAATAGGTGGGTTTGTGTCATTGGATGAACAATTAGGTCATTTTATTCCTCCTGATGCTTATTCTTGTCCAATTAGGGTTTCTAACCAATCTTGTGCATTTAATATGTTTGTTTGTGTCATTGGATGAACATTTAGGTCATTTTCGACCTCCTTATGCTTATTCTTGTTAAATTATGGTTTTTAACCAATCTTGTGCATCAAATAGGTGTGTGTTTGTGTCATTGGATGAATATTTAGGTCATTTTCGTCCTCCCTAGGCTAATTCTTTTTCAATTAGGATTTCTAACAAATCTTGTGCATCCAATTGGTGTGTTTATGTCATTGGATGAACATTTATGTCATTTTCGTCCTCCCTAGGCTTATTCTTGTCCAATTAGGGTTTCTATCCAATCTTGTGCATCCAATAGGTGTGGTTGTGTCAATGGATGAAAATTTAGGTCATTTTCGTCCTCTTTGGGCTTATTAATGTCCAATTAGGGTTTTCAACCAATCTTGTGCATCGAATAAGTTTGTTTGTGTCATTGGATAACAATTAGGCCATATTTGTCTTCCCTAGGCTTATTCTTGTCCAATTAGGGTTCCTAACCAATCTTGTGCATCCAATTGGTGTGTTTGTGTTACTGGACGAACATTTAGGTCATTTTCGACTTCCATAGGCATATTCTTGTCCAATTAGGGTTTCTAACCTATCTTCTATATCCAACAGGTGGGTTTGTGTCATTGGAGGAACAACTATGTCATTTTCGTCCTCCCTAGTCTTATTCTTGTCCAATTAGTGTTTCTAACAAATCTTGTGCATCCAATTGGTGTGTTTGGGTCATTGGATGAACATTTAGGTCATTTTCGTCACTCCTACACTTGATCATGTCCAATTAGGGTTTTTAACCAATCTTGTGCATCCAATAGTTGTGTTTGGGTCATTGGATGAACATTTAGGTCATATTCGTCCTCCCGAGACTTATTCATGTCCAATTAGGGTTTCTAACCAATCTTGTGCATTTAATATGTGTGTTTGTTTCATTGGAAGAATATTTAGGTCATTTTCGACTTCCCTAGGCTTATTCTTGTCCAATTAGGATTTCTAACCAATCATGTGCGTCCAATAGGTGTGTTTGTATCATTGGATGAACAATTAAGTCATTTTCGTCTTCCCTAGGCTTATTCTTGTCCAATTAGGGTTTCTAACCAATCTTATGCATCCAATAGGTGGGTTTGTGTCATTGGATGAACAATTAGGTCATTTTCGTCATCCCTAGGCTTATTCTTGTCCAATTAGGGTTTTAAACCAATCTTGTGCATCAAATAGGTGTGTTTGTGTCATTGGATGAACATTTAGGTCATTTTCCTCCTCCCTAGGCTTATTCGTTTTCAATTAGGATTTCTAACAAATCTTGTGCATCCAATTGGTGTGTTTATGTAATCGGATGAACATTTATGTTATTTTCGTCCTCCCTATGCTTATTCTTGTCCAATTAGGGTTTCTATCCAATCTTGTGCACCCAATAGGTGTGGTTGTGTCACTGGATGAAAATTTAGGTCATTTTCGTCCTCTCTAGGCTTATTAATGTCCAATTAGGGTTTTCAACCAATCTTGTACTTCGAATAAGTTTGTTTGTGTCATTGGTTGAAAATTTATGTCATTTTCGTCTTCCCTAGGTTTGTTTTTGTCCAATTAGGGTTTCTAACCAATCTTGTGCATCCAATTGGTGTGTTTGTGTCATTGGATGAACAATTAGGTCATTTTCGTCTTCCCTAGGCTTATTCTTGTCCAATTAGGGTTTCTAACCAATCTTGGGCATGCAATAGGTGTGTTTGTGTCATTGGATGAATAATTAGGTCATTTTTTTCTTCCCTAGGCTTATTCATGTCCGATTATGGTTTTCAACCAATCTTGTGGATCATATAGGTTCGTTTGTGTCATTGGGTGAACAATTAGGTCATTTTCATCTTCCCTAGGCTTATTCTTGTCCAATTAAGGTTTCTAACAAATCTTGTGCATCCAATTGGTGTGTTTGTGTCATTGGATGAACATTTAGGTCACTTTTGTCCTCCCTACACTTAATCATGTCCAATTAGGGTTTTTAACCAATCTTTTGCATCCAATAGTTGTGTTTGTGTCGTTGGATGAACATTTAGGTCATTTTCGTCCTCCTTAGGCTTATTCTTCTCCAATAAGGGTTTCTAACCTATCTTGTGCATTTAATACGTGTGTTTGTGTCATTGGATGAACATTTAGGTCATTTTCGACCTCCCGAGGCTTATTCTTGTCCAATTAGGGTTTCTAACCAATCTTGTGCATTTAATACATGTGTTTGTGTCATTGGATGAACATTTAGGTCATTTTCGACCTCCTTAGGCTTATTCGTGTTAAATTATGGTGTTTAACCATTCTTGTGCATCAAATTGGTGTGTTTGTGTCATTGGATGAACATTTAGATCATTTTCGTCCTCCCTAGGTTTATTCTTTTTCAATTAGGATTTCTAACAAATCTTGTGCATCCAATTGGTGTGTTTATGTCATTGGATGAACATTTATGTCATTTTCGTCCTCCCTAGGCTTATTCTTGTCCAATTAGGGTTTCTATCAAATCTTGTGCATCCAATAGGTGTGGTTGTGTCACTGGATGAAAATTTAGGTAATTTTCGTCCTCCCTACACTTAATCATTTCCAATTAGGGTTTTTAACCAATCTTGTGCATCCAATAGTTTTTAATCATTTCCAATTAGGCTTATTCTTGTTAAATTATGGTTTTTAACCAATCTTGTGCATCCAATAGGTGTGTTTGTGTCATTGGATGCACATTTAAGTCATTTTCGTCCTCCCTAGGCTTATTCTTGTCCAATTAGGGTTTATAACAAATCTTGTGCATCCAATAGGTGTGTTTGTGTCATTGGATAAACAATTATGTCTATTTCTTCCTCCCTAGGCTTAATCTTGTCCAATTAGGGTTTCTAACCAATCTTGTGTATCCAATAGGTTTGTTTGTTTCATTGGATGAACATTTAGGTCATTTTCGTCCTCCCGAGGCTTATTGTTGTCCAATTAGGGTTTCTAACTTATCTTGTGCATTTAATACGTGTGTTTATTTCATTGGAAGAACATTTAGGTCATTTTCGACCACGCTAGGCTTATTGTTGTCCAATTAGGGTTTCTAACCTATCTTGTGCATCCAATAGATGGGTTTGTGTCATTGGATGAACAATTAGGTCATTTTCGGCCTCCCGAGGCTTATTCTCGTCCAATTAGGGTTTCTACCAATCTTGTTCATCCAATAGGTGTGTTTGTGTCAATGGATGAACATTTAGGTCATTTTCGTTCTCTCTAGGCTTATTCTTGTCCAATTAGGGTTTCTAACCAATCTTGTGCATCCAACAGGTGTGTTTGTGTCATTGGATAAACAATTATGTCTATTTCGTCCTTCCTAGGCTTATTCTTGTATCCAATAGGTTTGTTTGTGTCACTGGATTAAAATTAAAGTCATTTTCGTCCTCTCTAGGCTTATTCTTGTCCAATTAGGGTTTTCAACCAATCTTATGCATCGAATAAGTTCGTTTGTGTCATTGGATGAACAATTAGGCCATTTTCGTCTTCCCTAGGCTTATTTTTGTCCAATTAGGGTTTCTAACCTATCTTGTACATCCAATAGGTGGGTTTGTGTCATTAGATGATTAATTATGTTATTTTCGTCCTCCATAGGCTTATTCTTGTCTAATTAGGGTTTCTAACCAATCTTGTGCATCCAATAGGTGTGTTTGTGTCATTGGATAAACAATTATGTCCATTTCGTCCTCCCTAGGCTTATTCTTTTCCAATTTGGTTTCTAACCAATCTTGTGTATCCAATAGGTTTGTTTCTGTCACTGGATGAAAATTGAGGTCATTTTGGTCCTATCTAGGCTTATTCTTGTCCAATTAGGGTTTTGAACCAATCTTGTGCATCGAATAAGTTCGTTTATGCCATTGGATGAACAATTAGGCCATTTTCGTCTTCCCTAGGCTTATTCTTGTTCAATTAGGGTTTCTAACAATTCTTGTGCATCCAATTGCTGTGGTTGTGTCATTGGATGACCATTTAGGTCATTTTCGTCCTCCCTACACCTAATCATGTCCAATTAGGGTTTTTAACCAATCTTGTGCATCCAATAGTTGTGTTTCTGTCATTCGATGAACATTTAGGTCATTTTCGTCCTACCGAGGCTTATTCATATCCAATTATTGTTTCTAACCAATCTTGTGCATTTAATACGTGTGTTTGTTTCATTGGAAGAACATTTAGCTCATTTTCGACCTCCCTAGGTTTATTCTTGTCCAATTTGCGTTTCTAACCTATCTTTTGCATCCAACAGGTGGGTTTGTGTCATTGGATGAACAATTAGGTCATTTTCGGCCTCCCGAGGCTTATTCTTGTCCAATTAGGGTTTCTAACCAATCTTGTGCATCCAATAGTTGTCTTTGTGTCATTAGATGAACATTTAGGTCATTTTCGACATCCCTAGGCTTATTCTTGTCCAATTATGGTTTTTAACCAATCTTGTGCATCCAATAGGTATGTTTGTGTCATTGGATGAACAATTAGGTCATTTCTGACCTCCCTAGGCTTATTCTTGTCCTATAAGGGTTTCTAACCAATCTTGTGCATCCAATAGGTGTGTTTGTGTCATTGGATAAACAATTTTGTCTATTTCGTCCTCCCTAGGCATATTCTTGTCCAATTAGGGTTTCTAACCAATCTTGTGTATCCAATAGGTTTGTTTGTGTCACTTGATTAAAAATGAAGTCATTTTCGTCCTCCCTAGGCTTATTCTTGTCAAATTAGGGATTTTCAACCAATCTTATGCATCGAATAAGTTCGTTTGTGTCATCGGATGAACAATTAGGCCATTTTCGTCTTCCCTAGGCTTATTCTTGTCCAATTAGGGTTTCTAACCAATCTTGTGCATCCAATTCGTGTGTTTGTGTCATTGGAAGAACATTTTGGTCATTTTTGACCTCCATACTCTTATTCTTGTCCATTTAGGGTTTCAAACCTATCTTGTACATCCAATAGGTGGGTTTGTGTCATTAGATGATTAATTATGTTATTTTCGTCCTCCCGAGGCTTATTGTTGTCCAATTAGGGTTTCTAACTTATCTTGTGCATTTAATACGTGTGTCTATTTCATTGGAAGAACATTTAGGTCATTTTCGACCACCCTAGGCTTATTGTTGTCCAATTAGGGTTTCTAACCTATCTTGTGCATCCAATAGGTGGGTTTGTTTCATTGGATGAACAATTAGGTCATTTTCGGCCTCCCGAGGCTTATTCTCGTCCAATTAGGGTTTCTACCATTCTTGTTCATCCAATAGGTGTGTTTGTGTCAATGGATGAACATTTAGGTCATTTTCGTTCTCTCTAGGCTTATTCTTGTCCAATTAGGGTTTCTAACCAATCTTGTGCATCCAACAGGTGTGTTTGTGTCATTGGATAAACAATTATGTCTATTTCGTCCTCCCTAGGCTTATTCTTGTCCAATTAGGGTTTCTAACCACTCTTGTGTATCCAATAGGTTTGTTTGTGTCACTGGATTAAAATTAAAGTCATTTTCGTCCTCCCTAGGCTTATTCTTGTCCAATTAGGGTTTTCAACCAATCTTATGCATCGAATAAGTTCGTTTGTGTCATTGGATGAACAATTAGGCCATTTTCGTCTTCCCTAGGCTTATTTTTGTCCAATTAGGGTTTCTAACCTATCTTGTACATCCAATAGGTGGGTTTGTGTCATTAGATGATTAATTATGTTATTTTCGTCCTCCCTAGACTTATTCTTGTCTAATTAGGGTTTCTAACCAATCTTGTGCATCCAATAGGTGTGTTTGTGTCATTGGATAAACAATTATGTCCATTTCGTCCTCCCTAGGCTTATTCTTCTCCAATTTGGTTTCTAACCAATCTTGTGTATCCAATAGGTTTGTTTCTGTCACTGGATGAAAATTGAGGTCATTTTCGTCCTATCTAGGCTTATTCTTGTCCAAATAGGGTTTTGAACCAATCTTGTGCATCGAATAAGTTCGTTTATGCCATTGGATGAACAATTAGGCCATTTTCGTCTTCCCTAGGCTTATTCTTGTTCAATTAGGGTTTCTAACAATTCTTGTGCATCCAATTGCTGTGGTTGTGTCATTGGATGATCATTTAGGTCATTTTCGTCCTCCCTACACTTAATCATGTCCAATTAGGGTTTTTAACCAATCTTGTGCATCCAATAGTTGTGTTTCTGTCATTGGATGAACATTTAGGTCATTTTCGTCCTCCCGAGGCTTATTCATGTCCAATTATTGTTTCTAACCAATCTTGTGCATTTAATACGTGTGCTTGTTTCATTGGGAGAACATTTAGCTCACTTTCGACCTCCCTAGGTTTATTCTTGTCCAATTTGCGTTTCTAACCTATCTTTTGCATCCAACAGGTGGGTTTGTGTCATTGGATGAACAATTAGGTCATTTTCGGCCTCCCGAGGCTTATTCTTGTCCAATTAGGGTTTCTAACCAATCTTGTGCATTTAATACGTGTGTTTGTGTCATTAGATGAACATTTAGGTCATTTTCGACATCCCTAGGCTTATTCTTGTTAAATTATGGTTTTTAACCAATCTTGTGCATCCAATAGGTGTGTTTGTGTCATTGGATGAACATTTAGGTCATTTTCGTCCTCCCTGCACTTAATCATTTCTAATTAGGCTTTTTAACAAATCTTATGCATCCAATAGTTGTGTTTGTGTCATTGGATGAACATTTAAGTCATTTTCGTCCTCCCTAGGCTTATTCTTGTACAATTAGGGTTTCTAACAAATCTTGTGCATCCAATAGGTGTGTTTGTGTCATTGGATAAACAATTATGTCTATTTCGTCCTCCCTAGGCTTAATCTTGTCCAATTAGGGTTTCTAACCAATCTTGTGTATCCAATAGGTTTGTTTGTTTCACTGGATGAAAATTGAGGTCGTTTTCGTCATCTCTAGGATTATTCTTGTCCAATAAGGGTTTTCAACCAATCTTGTGCATCGAATAAGTTCGTTTGTGCCATTGGATGAACAATTAGGCCATTTCCGTCATCCCTAGGCTTATTCTTGTCCAATTAGGGTTTATAACCAATCTTGTGCATCCAATTGATGTGTTTGTGTCATTGGATGAACATTTAGGTCATTTTCGTCTTCCCTAGGCTTATTCTTGTCCAATTAGGGTTTCTAACCAATCTTGTGCATCCAGTAGGTGTGTTTGTGTGATTGGATGAACATTTAGGTCATTTTCATCCTCCCTACATTTAATCATGTCTAATTAGGCTTTTTAACCAGTCTTGTGCATCCAATAGTTGTGTTTGTGTCGTTGGACGAACAATTAGGTCATTTTCGTCCTCTTGAGGTTTATTCTTGTCCAATTAGGGTTTCTAACCAATCTTGTTCATCCAATAGGTGTGTTTGTGTCATTGGATAAACAATTATGTCTATTTTGTCCTCCCTAGGCATATTCTTGTCCAATTAGGGTTTCTAACCAATCTTGTGTATCCAATAGGTTTGTTTGTTTGTTTGTGCATCCAATCTTGTGCATTTAATACGTGTGTTTGTTTCATTGGCAGAACATTTAGGTCATTTTCGACCACCCTAGGCTTATTGTTGTCCAATTAGGGTTTCTAACCTATCTAGTGCATCCAATAGGTGGGTTTGTGTCGTTGGATGAACCATTAAATCATTTTCGGCCTCCCGAGGCTTATTCTCGTCCAATTAGGGTTTCTTCCAATCTTGTGCATTTAATAGGTGTGTTTGTGTCATTGGATGAACATTTAGGTCATTTTCGACCTCCCTGGGCTTATTCTTGTTAAATTATGGTTTTTAACCAATATTGTGCATCCAATAGGTGTGTATGTGTCAATGGATGAACATTTAGGTCATTTTCGTTCTCCCTAGGCTTATTCTTTTTCAATTACAATTTCTAACCAATCTTGTGCATTTAATTGGTGTGTTTGTGTCATTGGATGAACATTTAGGTAATTTGCGTCCTCCCTAGACTTATTCTTGTCCAATTAGGGTTTCTAACCAATCTTGTGCATCCAATAGTTGTGATCGTTTCACTCGATGAAAATTTAGGTCATATTCGTCCTCTCTAGGCTTATTATTGTCCCATTAGGGTTTTCAACCAATCTTGTGCATCGAATAAGTTCGTTTGTGTCATTGGATGAACAATTATGTCATTTCCGTCTTCCCTAGGCTTATTCTTGTCCAATTAGGGTTTGTAACCAATCTTGTGCATCCAATTGGTGTGTTTGTTTCATTTGATGAACAATTTGGTCATTTTCGTCTTCCTTAGGCTTATTCTTGTCCAATTAGGGTTTCTAACCAATCTTGTGCATCCAATAGGTGTGTTTGTGTCATTGGATAAACAATTATGTCCATTTCGTCCTCCCTAGGCTTATTCTTGTCCAATTTGGTTTCTAACCAATCTTGTGTATCCAATAGGTTTGTTTCTGTCACTGGATGAAAATTGAGGTCATTTTCGTCCTATCTAGCCTTATTGTTGTCCAATTAGGGTTTTGAACCAATCTTGTGCATCGAATAAGTTCGTTTATGCCATTGGATGAACAATTAGGCCATTTTCGTCTTCCCTAGGCTTATTCTTGTTCAATTAGGGTTTCTAACCAATCTTGTGCATCCAATTGCTGTGGTTGTGTCATTGGATGATCATTTAGGTCATTTTCGTCCTCCCTACACTTAATCATGTCCAATTAGGGTTTTTAACCAATCTTGTGCATCCAATAGTTGTGTTTCTGTCATTGGATGAACATTTAGGTCATTTTCGTCCTCCCGAGGCTTATTCATGTCCAATTATTGTTTCTAACCAATCTTGTGCATTTAATACGTGTGTTTGTTTCATTGGAAGAACATTTAGCTCATTTTCGACCTCCCTAGGTTTATTCTTGTCCAATTAGCGTTTCTAACCTATCTTTTGCATCCAACAGGAGGGTTTGTGTCATTGGATGAACAATTAGGTCATTATCGGCCTCCCGAGGCTTATTCTTGTCCAATTAGGGTTTCTAACCAATCTTGTGCATTTAATACGTGTGTTTGTGTCATTAGATGAACATTTAGGTCATTTTCGACATCCCTAGGCTTATTCTTGTTAAATTATGGTTTTTAACCAATCTTGTGCATCCAATAGGTGTGTTTGTGTCATTGGATGAACATTTAGGTCATTTTCGTCCTTCCTGCACATAATCACGTCTAATTAGGCTTTTTAACCAATTTTATGCATCCAATAGTTGTGTTTGTGTCATTGGATAAACATTTAAGTCATTTTCGTCCTCCCTAGGCTTATTCTTGTCCAATTAGGGTTTCTAACAAATCTTATGCATCCAATAGGTGTGTTTGTGTCATTGGATAAACAATTATCTCTATTTCGTCCTCCCTAGGCTTAATCTTGTCCAATTAGGGTTTCTAACCAAACTTGTGTATCCAATAGGTTTGTTTGTGTCACTGAATGAAAATTGAGGTCATTTTCGTCCTCTCTAGGGTTATTCTTGTCAAATTAGGGTTTTCAACCAATCTTGTGCATCGAATAATTTCATTTGTGCCATTGGATGAACAATTAGGCCATTTTCGTCTTCACTAGGCTTATTCTTGTCCAATTAGGGTTTCTAACCAATCTTGTGTATCCAATTGGTGTGTTTATGTCATTGAATGAACATTTAGGTCATTTTCGACCTCCATATGCTTATTCTTGTCCAATTAGGGTTTTAACCAATCTTGTGTATCCAATAGGTTTGTTTGTGTCACTAGATGAAAATTGAGGTCATTTTCGTCCTCTGTAGGCTTATTCTTGTCCAATTAGGGTTTTCAACCAATCTTGTGCATCGAATAAGTTCGTTTGTGCCATTGGATGAACAATTAGGCCTTTTTCGTCTTCCCTAGGCTTATTGTTGTCCAATTAGGGTTTCTAACCAAATTGGTGGGTTTGGGTCATTGGATGAACAACTATGTCATTTTCTTCCACCTGAGGCTTATTCTTGTCCAATTAGGGTTTCTAACCTATCTTGTGCATTTAATACGTGTGTTTGTGTCATTGGATGAACATTTTGGTCATTTTCGACCTTCCTAATCTTATTCTTGTCCAATTAGGGTTTCTAACCAATCTTGTGCATCCGATTGGTGTGTTTGTGTCATTTGATGAACATTTAGGTCATTTTCGTCTTCCCTAGGCTTATTCTTGTCCAATTAGGGTTTTTAACCAATCTTGTGCATCCAGTAGGTGTGTTTGTGTGATTGGATGAACATTTAGGTCATTTTGGTCCTCCCAACACTTAATCATGTCTAATTAGACTTTTTACCCAATCTTGTGCTTCCAATAGTTGTGTTTGTGTCATTGGATGAACATTTAGGTCATTTTCGTCTTCCCTAAGCTTATTCTTGTCCAATTAGGGTTTCTAACCAATCTTGTGCATCCAATTGGTGTGTTTGTGTCATTTGATGAACATTTAGGTCATTTTCGTCTTCCCTAGGCTTATTCTTGTCCAATTAGGGTTTTTAACCAATCTTGTGCATCCAGTAGGTGTGTTTGTGTGATTGGATGAACATTTAGGTCATTTTGGTCCTCCCAACACTTAATCATGTCTAATTAGACTTTTTACCCAATCTTGTGCTTCCAATAGTTGTGTTTGTGTCATTGGATGAACATTTAGGTCATTTTCGTTTTCCTGAGGTTTATTCTTGTCTAATTAGGGTTTCTAACCAATCTTGTGCATCTAATAGGTGTCTTTGTGTCATTGGATGAACATTTAGGTCATTTTCATTTTCGACCTCGCTAGGCTAATTCTTGTCCAATTAGGGTTGCTAACCAATTTTGTGCATCCAATAGGTATGTTTGTGTCATTGGATGAACAATTAGGTCATTTTCGTCCTCCCTAGGCTTATTCTTGTCCAATTAGGGTTTCTAACGAATCTTGTACATCCAATAGGTGTGTTTGTGACATTGCATAAACAATTATGTCTATTTCGTCCTCCCTAGGCTTATTCTTGTCCAATTAGGGTTTCTAACCAATCTTGTGTATCCAATAGGTTTGTTTGTGTCACTGGATTAAAATTAAAGTCATTTTCGTCCTCCCTAGGCTTATTCTTGTCCAATTAGGGTTTTCAAGCAATCTTAAACATCGAATAAGTTCGTTTATGTCATTGGATGAACAATTAGGCCATTTTCATCTTCCCTAGCCTTATTCTTGTCCAATTAGGGTTTCTAACCTATCTTGTACATCCAATAGGTGGGTTTGTGTCATTAGATGATTAATTATGTTATTTTCGTCCTCCCTAGGCTTATTCTTGTCTAATTAGGGTTTCTAACCAAACTTGTGCATCCAATTGGTGTGTTTGTGTCATTAGATGAACATTTAGGTCATTTTTGTCCTCCCTACACATAATCATGTCCAATTAGGGTTTTTATCCAATCTTGTGCATCCAATAGTTGTGTTTGTGTCATTGGATAAACAATTATGTCTATTTCGTCCTCCCTAGGCTTATTCTTGTCCAATTAGGGTTTCTAACCACTCTTGTGTATCCAATAGGTTTGTTTGTGTCACTGGATTAAAATTAAAGTCATTTTCGTCCTCCCTAGGCTTATTCTTGTCCAATTAGGGTTTTCAACCAATCTTATGCATCGAATAAGTTCGTTTGTGTCATTGGATGAACAATTAGGCCATTTTCGTCTTCCCTAGGATTATTTTTGTCCAATTAGGGTTTCTAACCTATCTTGTACATCCAATAGGTGGGTTTGTGTCATTAGATGATTAATTATGTTATTTTCGTCCTCCCTAGGCTTATTCTTGTCTAATTAGGGTTTCTAACCAATCTTGTGCATCCAATAGGTGTGTTTGTGTTATTGGATAAGCAATTATGTCCATTTCGTCCTCCCTAGGCTTATTCTTCTCCAATTTGGTTTCTAACCAATCTTGTGTATCCAATAGGTTTGTTTCTATCACTGGATGAAAATTGAGGTCATTTTCGTCCTATCTAGGCTTATTCTTGTCCAAATAGGGTTTGGAACCAATCTTGTGCATCGAATAAGTTCGTTTATGCCATTGGATGAACAATTAGGCCATTTTCGTCTTCCCTAGGCTTATTCTTGTTCAATTAGGGTTTCTAACAATTCTTGTGCATCCAATTGCTGTGGTTGTGTCATTGGATGATCATTTAGGTCATTTTCGTCCTCCCTACACTTAATCATGTCCAATTAGGGTTTTTAACCAATCTTGTGCATCCAATAGTTGTATTTCTGTCATTGGATGAACATTTAGGTCATTTTCGTCCTCCCGAGGCTTATTCATGTCCAATTATTGTTTCTAACCAATTTTGTGCATTTAATACGTGTGTTTGTTTCATTGGAAGAACATTTAGCTCATTTTCGACCTCCCTAGGCTTATTCTTGTCCAATTAGGGTTTCTAACCAATCTTGTGCATTTAATATGTGTGTTTGTGTCATTAGATGAACATTTAGGTCATTTTCGACATCCCTAGGCTTGTTCTTGTTAAATTATGGTTTTTAACCAATCTTATGCATCCAATAGTTGTGTTTGTGTCATTGGATGAACATTTAAGTCATTTTCGTCCTCCCTAGGCTTATTCTTGTCCAATTAGGGTTTCTAACCAATCTTGTGCATCCAACAGGTGGGTTTGTGTCATTGGATGAACAATTAGGTCATTTTCGGCCTCCCGAGGCTTATTCTTGTCCAATTAGGGTTTCTAACCAATCTTGTGCATTTAATATGTGTGTTTGTGTCATTAGATGAACATTTAGGTCATTTTCGACATCCCTAGGCTTGTTCTTGTTAAATTATGGTTTTTAACCAATCTTATGCATCCAATAGTTGTGTTTGTGTCATTGGATGAACATTTAAGTCATTTTCGTCCTCCCTAGGCTTATTCTTGTCCAATTAGGGTTTCTAACAAATCTTGTGCATCCAATAGGTGTGTTTGTGTCATTGGATAAACAATTATGTCTATTTCGTCCTCCCTAGGCTTAATCTTGTCCAATTAGGGTTTCTAACCAATCTTGTGTATCCAATAGGTTTGTTTGTTTCACTGGATGAAAATTGAGGTCATTTTCGTCCTCTCTAGGATTATTCTTGTCCAATAAGGGTTTTCAACCAATCTTGTGCATCGAATAAGTTCGTTTGTGCCATTGGATGAACGATTTGGCCATTTCCGTCTTCCCTAGGCTTATTCTTGTCCAATTAGGGTTTATAACCAATCTTGTGCATCCAATTGATGTGTTTGTGTCATTGCATGAACATTTAGGTCATTTTCGTCTTCCCTAGGCTTATTCTTGTCCAATTAGGGTTTCTAACCAATCTTGTGCATCCAGTAGGTGTGTTTGTGTGATTGGATGAACATTTAGGTCATTTTCATCCTCCCTACACTTAATCATGTCTAATTAGGCTTTTTAACCAGTCTTGTGCATCCAATAGTTGTGTTTGTGTCATTGGATGAACAATTAGGTCATTTTCGTCCTCTTGAGGTTTATTCTTGTCCAATTAGGGTTTCTAACCAATCTTGTGCATCCAATAGTTGTCTTTGTGTCATTGGATGAACATTTAGGTCATTTTCAACCTCCCTAGGCTTATTCTTGTCCAATTAGGGTTTCTAACCAATCTTGTGCATCCAATAGGTGTGTTTGTGTCATTGGATAAACAATTATGTCTATTTCGTCCTCCCTAGGCATATTCTTGTCCAATTAGGGTTTCTAACCAATCTTGTGTATCCAATAGGTTTCTAACCAATCTTGTGCATTCAATAGGTATGTTTGTGTCATTGGATGAACAATTAGGTCATTTCTGACCTCCCTAGGCTTATTCTTGTCCTATTAGGGTTTCTAACCAATCTTGTGCATCCAATAGGTGTGTTTGTGTCATTGGATAAACAATTATGTTTATTTCGTCCTCCCTAGGCATATTCTTGTCCAATTAGGGTTTCTAACCAATCTTGTGTGTTTGTGTCATTAGGTGAACATTTAGGTCATTTTCGACATCCCTAGGCTTATTCTTGTTAAGTTATGGTTTTTAACCAATCTTGTGCATCCAATAGGTGTGTTTGTGTCATTGGATGAACATCTAGGTCATTTTCGTTCTCCCTAGGCTTATTCTTTTTCAATTAGGATTTCTAACCAATCTTATGCAACCAATTGGTGTGATTGTGTCATTGGATGAACATTTAGGTCATTTTCGTCCTCCCTAGGCTTATTCTTATCCAATTAGGGTTCCTTAGCAATCTTGTGCATCCAATAGTTGTGGTTGTGTCACTGGATGAAAATTTAGGTTATTTTCGTCCTCTCTAGGCTTATTATTGTCCAATTAGGGTTTTCAACCAATCTTGTGCATCGAATAAGTTCGTTTGTGTCATTGGATGAACAATTATGTCATTTTCGTCTTCCCTAGGCTTATTCTTGTCCAATTAGGGTTTCTAGCCAATCTTGTGCATCCAATTGGTGTGTTTGTTTCATTGAAAGAACAATTAGGTCATTTTCGTCTTCCATAGGCTTATTCTTGTCCAATTAGGGTTTTTAACCAATCTTGTGCATCTAGTAGGTGTGTTTGTGTGATTGGATGAACATTTAGGTCATTTTCGTCCTCCCTACACTTAATCATGTCTAATTAGGGTTTCTAACGTATCTTGTACATCCAATAGTTGTGTTTGTGTCATTTGATGAACATTTAGGTCATTTTCGTCCTCCCTAGGCTTATTCTTGTCCAATTAAGGTTTCTAACCAATCGTGTGCATCCAATAGGTGTGTTTGTTTAACTGGATAAACAATTATGTCTATTTCGTCCTCCCTAGGCTTTTTCTTGTCCAATTAGGGTTTCTAACCAATCTTGTGTATCCAACGGGTTTGTTTGTGTCACTGGATGAAAATTGAGGTCATTTTCGTCCTCTCTAGGCTTATTCTTGTCCAATTAGGGTTTTCAACCAATCTTGTGCATCGAATAAGTTCGTTTGTGCCATTGGATGAACAATTAGGCCATTTTCGTCTTCCCTACGCTTATTCTTGTCCAATTAGGGTTTCTAACAAATCTTGTCCATCCAATTGGTGTGTTTGTGTCATTGGATGAACATTTAGGTCATTTTCGACCTCCATATGCTTATTCTTGTCCAATTAGGGTTTCTTACCTATCTTGTACATCAACTAGGTGGGTTTGTGTCATTGGATGAACAAGTATGTCATTTTCCTCCTGAGGCTTATTCTTGCCCAATTAGGGTTTCCAACCTATCTTGTGCATTTAATACGTGTGTTTGGGTCATTGGATGAACATTTAGGTCATTTTCGACCTTCCTAATCTTATTCTTATCCAATTAGGGTTTGTAACCAATCTTGTGTATTCAATAGGTTTGTTTGTGTCACTGGATGAAAATTTAGGTTATTTTCGTCCTCTCTATGCTTATTATTGTCCAATTAGGGTTTTCAACCAATCTTATGCATCGAATAAGTTCGTTTGTGTCATTGGATGAACAATTATGTCATTTTCGTCTTCCCTAGGCTTATTCTTGTCCAATTAGGGTTTCTAACCAATCTTGTGCATCCAATTGGTGTGTTTGTTTCATTGGATGAACAATTACGTCATTTTCGTCTTCCCTAGGCTTATTCTTGTCCAATTAGGGTTTTCAACCAATCTTGTGCATCCACTAGGTGTGTTTGTGTCATTGGATGAACATTTAGGTCATTTTCGACCTTCCTAATCTTATTCTTGTCTAATTAGGGTTTCCAACCTATCTTGTGCGTCCAACAGGTGGGTTTGTGTCAATGGATGAACAATTAGGTCATTTTCGGCCTCCCGAGGCTTATTCTTATCCAATTAGGGTTTCTAACCAATCTTGTGCATTTAATACGTGTGTTTGTGTCGTTAGATGAACATTTAGGTCATTTTCGACATCCCTAGGCTTATTCTTGTTAAATTATGGTTTTTAACCAATCTTGTGCATCCAATAGGTGTGTTTGTGTCATTCGATGAACATTGAGGTCATTTTCGTTCTCCCTAGGCTTATTCTTTTTCAATAAGGATTTCTAACCAATCTTGTGCATCCAATTGGTGTGTTTGTGTCATTGGATGAACATTTAGGTCATTTTCGACCTCCATATGCTTATTCTTGTCCAATTAGGGTTTCTTACCTATCTGGTACATCAAATAGGTGAGTTTGTGTCATTGGATGAACAACTATGTCATTTTCGTCCTCCTGAGGCTTATTCTTGTCCAATTAGGGTTTCCAACCTATCTTGTGCATTTAATACGTGTGTTTGTGTCATTGGATGAACATTTAGGTCATCTTCGACCTTCCTAATCTTATTCTTGTCCAATTAGGGTTTCCAACCTATCTTGTGCATCCAACAAGTGGGTTTGTGTTATTGGATGAACAATTAGGTCATTTTCGGCCTCCCGAGGCTTATTCTTATCCAATTAGGGTTTCTAACCAATCTTGTGTATCCAACAGGTTTGTTTGTGTCACTGGATGAAAATTTAGGTTATTTTCGTCCTCTCTATGCTTATTATTGTCCAATTAGGGTTTTCAACCAATCTTGTGCATCGAATAAGTTCGTTTGTGTCATTGGATGAACAATTATGTCATTTTCGTCTTCCCTAGGCTTATTCTTGTCCAATTAGGGTTTCTAACCAATCTTGTGCATCCAATTGGTGTGTTTGTTTCGTTGGATGAACAATTAGGTCATTTTCGTCTTCCCTAGGCTTATTCCTATCCAATTAGGGTTTTTAACCAATCTTGTGCATCCACTAGGTGTGTTTGTGTCATTGGATGAACATTTAGGTCATTTTCGACCTTCCTAAACTTATTCTTGTCCAATTAGGGTTTCCAACCTATCTTGTGCATCCAACAGGTGGGTTTGTGTCATTGGATGAACAATTAGGTCATTTTCGGCCTCGTGAGGCTTATTCTTATCCAATTAGGGTTTCTAACCAATCTTGTGCATTTAATACGTGTGTTTGTGTCATTAGATGAACATTTAGGTCATTTTCGACATCCCTAGGCTTATTCTTGTTAAATTATGGTTTTTAACCAATCTTGTGCATCCAATAGGTGTGTTTGTGTCATTGGATGAACATTTAGGTCATTTTCGTTCTCCCTAGGCTTATTCTTGTCGAATTAGGGTTTTCAACCAATCTTGTGCATCGAATAAGTTTGTTTGTGTCATTGGATGAACAATTAGGTCATTTTCGTCTTCCCTAGGCTTATTCTTGTCCAATTAGGGTTTTTAACCAATCTTGTGCATCCAGTAGGTGTGTTTGTGTGATTGGATGAACATTTAGGTCATTTTCGTCTTCCCTACACTTAATCATGTCTAATTAGGCTTTTTAACCAATCTTGTGCATCCAATAGTTGTGTTTGTGTCATTGGATAAACATTTAGCTCATTTTCGTCCTCCTGATGTTTATTCTTGATCAATTAGGGTTTCTAACCAATCTTGTGCATCCAATAGTTGTCTTTGGGTCATTGGATGATCATTTAGGTCATTTTCGACCTCCCTAGGCTTATTCTTGTCCAATTAGGGTTTCTAACCAATCTTGTGCATCCAATAGGTATGATTGTGTCATTGGATGAACAATTTAGTCATTTTCGTCCTCCCTAGGCTTATTCTTGTACAATTAGGGTTTCAATCCAATCTTGTGCATCCAATTGGTGTGTTTGTGTCATTGGATGAACATTACGGTCATTTTCGACCTCCATAGGCTTATTCTTGTCCAATTAGGGTTTCTAACCTATCTTGTACATCCAATAGGTGGGTTTGTGTCATTAGATGATTAATTATGTTATTTTCGTCCCCCCTAGGCTTATTCTTGTCCAATTAGGCCGTCTAACCAATCTTGTGCATCCAATTGGTGTGTTTGTGTCGTTGGATGAACAATTAAGTCATTTTCGTCTTCCCTAGGCTTATTCTTGTCCAATTAGGGTTTCTAACCAATCTTGTGCATCCAATAGGTGTGTTTGTGTCATTGGATAAACAATTATGTCTATTTCGTCCTCCATAGGCTTATTCTTGTCCAATTTGGTTTCTAACCAATGTTGTGTATCCAATAGGTTTGTTTGTTTCACTAGATGAAAATTTAGGTCATTTTCGTCCTCTCTAGGCTTATTCTTGTCCAATTAGGGTTTTCAACCAATCTTGTGCATCGAATAAGTTCGTTTGTGCCATTGGATGAACAATTTGGCCATTTTCGTCTTCCCTAGGCTTATTCTTGTCCAATTAGGGTTTGTAACCAATCTTGTGCATCCAATTGGTGTGTTTGGGTCATTGGATAAACAATTATGTCATTTTCTTCTTCCCTAGGCTTATTCTTGTCCAATTTGGGTTTTTAACCAATTTTATGCATCCAGTAGGTGTGTTTGTGTGATTGGATGAACATTTAGGTCATTTTCGTCCTCCCTACACTTAATCATGTTTAATTAGGCTTTTTAACCAATCTTGTGCATCCAATAGTTGTGTTTGTGTCATTGGATGAACATTTAGGTCATTTTCATCCTCCCTAGGCTTGTTCTTGTCCAACTAGGGTATCTAACCAATCTTGTGCATCCAATAGGTATGTTTGTGTCATTGGATGAACAATTATGTCATTTTCGTCCTCCCTAGGTGTATTCTTCTCCAATTAGGGTTCCTAACCAATCTTGTGCATCCAATAGGTGTGTTTCTGTCATTGGATAAACAATTATGTCCAATTAGGTCATTTTCGTCCTCCCTAGGCTTATTCGTTTTCAATAAGGATTTCTAACCATTCTTGTGCATCCAATTGGTGTGTTTATGTCATTGGATGAACATTTAGGTCATTTTCGTCCTCCCTAGGCTTATTCTTATCGAATTAGGGTTTCTAATCAATCTTGTGCATCCAATATCTCTGGTTGTGTCACTGGATGAAAATTTAGGTCATTTTCGTCCTCTCTAAGCTTATTAATGTCCAATTAGGGTTTTCAACCAATCTTGTGCATCGAATAAGTTTGTTTGTGTCATTGCATGAACAATTATGTCATTTTTGTCTTCCCTAGGCTTATTCTTGTCCAATTAGGGTTTCTAACCAATCTTGTGCATCTAATTGGTGTGGTTCTGTCATTGGATGAACATTTAGGTGATTTTCGTCTTCCCTAGGCTTATTCATGTCCAATTAGGGTTTTTAACCAATCTTGTGCATCCAGTAGGTGTGTTTGTGTGATTGGAAGAACATTTAGGTCATTTTCGTCCTCCCTACACTTAATCATGTTTAATTAGGCTTTTTAACCAATCTTGTGCATCCAATAGTTGTGTTTGTGTCATTGGATGAACATTTAGATAATTTTCATCCTCCCTAGGCTTGTTCTTGTCCAACTAGGGTATCTAACCAATCTTGTGCATCCAATAGGTATGTTTGTGTCATTGGATGAACACTTATGTCATTTTCGTCCTCCCTAGGTGTATTCTTCTCCAATTAGGGTTCCTAACCAATCTTGTGCATCCAATAGGTGTGTTTCTGTCGTTGGATAAACAATTATGTCTATTTCGTCCTCCCTAGGCTTATTCTTGTCCAATTTGGTTTCTAACCAATGTTGTGTATCCAATAGGTTTGTTTGTTTCACTGGATGAAAATTGAGCTCATTTTCGTCCTCTCTAGGCTTATTCTTGTCCAATTAGGGTTTTCAACCAATCTTGTGCATCGAATAAGTTCGTTTGTGCCATTGGATGAACAATTCTGTCATTTTCGCCTTCCCTAGGCTTATTCTTGTCCAGTTAGGGTTTCTAACCAATCTTGTGCATCCAATTGATGTGTCTGTGTCATTGGATGAACATTTAGGTCATTTTCATCTTCCCTAGCCTTATTCTTGTCCAATTAGGGTTTTTAACCAATCTTGTGCATCCAGTAGGTGTGTTTGTGTGATTGGATGAACATTTAGGTCATTTTCGTCCTCCCTACACCTAATCATGTCTAATTAGGCTTTTTAACCAATCTTGTGCATCCAATAGTTGTGTTTGTGTCATTGGACGAACATTTAGGTCATTTTCGTCATCCTGAGGTGTATTCTTGTCCAATTAGGGTTTCCAACCAATCTTGTGCTTCCAATAGTTGTCTTTGTGTCATTGGATGAACATTTAGGTCATTTTCGACCTCCCTAGGCTTAATCTTGTCCAATTAGGGTTTCTAACCAATCTTGTGCATCCAATGGGTATGTTTGTGTCATTGGATGAACAATTAGCTCATTTTCGTCCTCCGTAGGCTTATTCATGTCCAATTATGGTTTCTAACTAATCTTGTGCATTTAATACGTGTGTTTGTTTCATTGGAAGAACATTTAGGTCATTTTCGACCACCCTAGGCTTATTCTTGTCCAAATAGGGTTTCTAACTTATCTTGTGCATCCAACAGGTGGGTTTGTGTCATTGGATGGACAATTAGGTCATTTTCGGCCTCTCGAGGCTTATTCTGGTCCAATTAGGGTTTCTAACCAATCTTGTGCATCCAATTGTTGTGTTTGTTTCATTGGATGAACAATTAGGTCATTTTCGTCTTCCCTAGGCTTATTCTTGTCCAATTAAGGTTTTTAACCAATCATGTGCATCCAGAAGGCGTGTTTGTGTCATTGGATGAACATTTAGGTCATTTCGTCCTCCCTACACTTAATCATGTCTAATTAGGCTTTTTAACCAATCTTATGCATCCAATAGTTGTGTTTGTGTCATTGGATGAACATTTAGGTCATTTTCGTCCTTCCTAGGCTTATTCTTGTCCAATTAGGGTTTCTAACCAATCTTGTCCATCCAATAGGTGTGCTTGTGTCATTGGATAAACAATTATGTCTATTTCGTCTTCCCTAGGGTGATTCTTGTCCAATTAGGGTTTCTAACCAATCTTGTGCACCAATAGGTGTGCTTGTGTCATTAGATAAAAAATTATGTCTATTTCGTCCTCTCTAGGCTTATTCTTGTCCAATTAGGGTTTTCAATGAATCTTGTGCATCGAATAAGTTCATTTGTGCCATTGGATGAACAATTGGGCCTTTTTCGTTTTCCCTAGGCTTATTCTTGTCAAATTAGGGTTGCTAACCAATCTTGGGCATCCAATTCGTGTGTTTGTGCCATTGGATGAACATTTAGGTCATTTTCGACCTCGATATGCTTATCCTTGTCCAATTTGGGTTTCTAACCTATCTTGTACATCAAATAGGTGGGTTTGTGTCATTGGATGAACAACTATGTCATTTTCGTCCTCCTGAGGCTTAATCTTGTCCAATTAGGGTTTCTAACCTATCTTGTGCATTTAATACGTGTGTTTGTGTCATTGGATGAACATTTAGGTCATTTTCGACCTTCCTAATCTTATTCTTGTACAATTAGGGTTTCTAACCTATCTTGTGCATCCAACAGGTGGGTTTGTGTCATTGGATGAACATTTAGGTCATTTTCGTCCTCCCTAGGCTTATTCGTTTTCAATAAGGATTTCTAACCATTCTTGTGCATCCAATTGGTGTGTTTATGTCATTGGATGAACATTTAGGTCATTTTCGTCCTCCCTAGGCTTATTCTTGTCGAATTAGGGTATCTAATCAATCTTGTGCATCCAATAGCTGTGGTTGTGTCACTGGATGAAAATTTAGGTCATTTTCGTCCTCTCTAAGCTTATTAATGGCCAATTAGGGTTTTCAACCAATCTTGTGCATCGAATAAGTTTGTTTGTGTCATTGCATGAACAATTATGTCATT
>JBBPBS010001217.1:1316617-1328688 GCA_037974835.1 Cicer judaicum | reverse complement strand
TGTGGTTGTGTCACTGGATGAAAATTTAGGTCATTTTCGTCCTCTCTAAGCTTATTAATGGCCAATTAGGGTTTTCAACCAATCTTGTGCATCGAATAAGTTTGTTTGTGTCATTGCATGAACAATTATGTCATTATCGTCTTCCCTAGGCTTATTCTTGTCCAAGTAGGGTTTCTAACCAATCTTGTGCATCCAACTGGTGTCTTTGTGTCATTGGATGAACATTTAGGTGATTTTCGTCTTCCCTAGGCTTATTCTTGTCCAATTAGGGTTTTTAACCAATCTTGTGCATCCAGTAGGTGTGTTTGTGTGGTTGGATGAACATTTAGGTCATTTTCGTCCTCCCTACACTTAATCAAGTCTAATTAGGCTTTTTAACCAATCTTGTGAATCCAATAGTTGTGTTTGTGTCAATGGATGAACATTTAGGTCATTTTCATCTTCCTTAGCCTTATTCTTGTCCAATTAGGGTTTTTAACCAATCTTGTGCATCCAGTAGGTGTGTTTGTGTGATTGGATGAACATTTAGGTCATTTTCGTCCTCCCTACACCTAATCATGTCTAATTAGGCTTTTTAACCAATCTTGTGCATCCAATAGTTGTGTTTGTGTCATTGGACAAACATTTAGGTCATTTTCGTCATCCTGAGGTGTATTCTTTTCCAATTAGGGTTTCTAACCAATCTTGTGCTTCCAATTGGTGTGTTTGTTTCATTGGATGAACAATTAGGTCATTTTCGTCTTCCCTAGGCTTATTCTTGTCCAATTAGGGTTTTAAGCAATCTTGTGCATCCAATTATTGTGTTTGTGTCATTGGATGAACATTTAGGTCATTTTCGTCTTCCCTATGCTTAATCTTGTCCAATTAGGGTTTTTAACCAATCTTGTGCATCCAGTAGGTGTGTTTGTGTTATTGGACGAACATTTAGGTCATTTTCGTCATCCTGAGGTGTATTCTTGTCCAATTAGGGTTTCTAACCAATCTTGTGCTTCCAATAGTTGTCTTTGTGTCATTGGATGAACATTTAGGTCATATTCGACCTCGGTAGGCTTATTCTTATCCAATTAGGGTTTCTAACCAATCTTGTGTATCCAATAGGTTTGTTTGTGTCATTGGATGAACATTTAGGTCATTTTCGTCCTCCCTAGGCATATTCTTGTCCAATTAGGATTTCTAACCAATCTTGTGCATCCAATAGGTGTGTTTGTATCATTGGATAAACAATTATGTCTATTTCGTCCTCCCTAGGGTTATTCTTGTCCAATTAGGGTTTGTAACCAATCTTGTGTATCCAATAGGTTTGTTTGTGTCACCGGATGAAAATTAAAGTCATTTTCGTCCTCCGTAGGGTTATTGTTGTCCAATTAGGGTTTTCAACCAATCTAATCCATCGAATAAGTTCGTTTGTGTCATTGGATGAACAATTAGGCCATTTTCGTCTTCCCTAGGCTTATTCTTGTCCAATTAGGGTTTTTAACCAATCTTGTGCATCCAGAAGGCGTGTTTGTGTCATTGGATGAACATTTAGGTCATTTTCGTCCTTCCTAGGCTTATTCTTGTCCAATTAGGGTTTCTAACCAATCTTGTCCATCCAATAGGTGTGCTTGTGTCATTGGATAAACAATTATGTCTATTTCGTCTTCCCTAGGGTGATTCTTGTCCAATTAGGGTTTCTAACCAATCTTGTGCATCCAATAGGTGTGTTTGTGTCATTAGATAAACAATTATGTCTATTTCGTCCTCTCTAGGCTTATTCTTGTCCAATTAGGGTTTTCAACGAATCTTGTGCATCGAATAAGTTCGTTTGTGCCATTGGATGAACAATTAGGCCTTTTTCGTTTTCCCTAGGCTTATTCTTGTCAAATTAGGGTTGCTAACCAATCTTGGGCATCCAATTGGTGTGTTTGTGCCATTGGATGAACATTTAGGTCATTTTCGACCTCGATATGCTTATCCTTGTCCAATTAGGGTTTCTAACCTATCTTGTACATCAAATAGGTGGGTTTGTGTCATTGGATGAACAACTATGTCATTTTCGTCCTCCTGAGGCTTAATCTTACCCAATTAGGGTTTCTAACCTATCTTGTGCATTTAATACGTGTGTTTGTGTCATTGGATGAACATTTAGGTTATTTTCGACCATCCTAATGTTATTCTTGTACAATTAGGGTTTGTAACCTATCTTGTGCATCCAACAGGTAGGTTTGTGTCATTGGATGAACATTTAGGTCATTTTCGTCCTCCCTAAGCTTATTCGTTTTCAATAAGGATTTCTAACCATTCTTGTGCATCCAATTGGTGTGTTTATGTCATTGGATGAATATTTAGGTCATTTTCGTCCTCCCTAGGCTTATTCATGTTGAATTAGGGTTTCTAATCAATCTTGTGCATCCAATAGCTGTGGTTGTGTCACTGGATAAAAATTTAGGTTATTTTCGTCCTCTCCAAGATTATTAATGTCCAATTAGGGTTTTCAACCGATCTTGTGCATCGAATAAGTTTGTTTGTGTCATTGCATGAACAATTATGTCAATTTCGTCTTCCCTAGGCTTATTCTTGTCCAATTACGGTTTCTAACCAATCTTGTGCATCCAATTGGTGTGTTTGTGTCATTGGATGAACATTTAGGTCATTTTGGTCTTCCCTAGGCTGATTCTTGTCCAATTAGCATTTTTAACCAATCTTGTGCATCCAGTAGGTGTGTTTGTGTGATTGGATGAACATTTAGGTCATTTTCGTCCTCCCTACACTTAATCAAGTCTAATTAGGCTTTTTAACCATTCTTGTGAATCCAATAGTTGTGTTTGTGTCATTGGATGAACATTTAAGTCATTTTCGTCCTCCTGAGGTTTATTCTTATCCAATTAGGGTTTCTAGCCAATCTTGTGCATCCAATAGGTATGTTTGTGTCATTGGATAAACAATAAGGTCATTTTCGTCCTCCCTAGGCTTATATTTGTCCAATTAGGGTTTCTAACCAATCTTGTGCATCCAATTGGTGTGTTTGTGTCATTGGATAGACAATTATGTCATTTTCGTCCTCCCTAGGCTTATTCTTGTCCAAATAGGGTTTCTAACCAATCTTGTGTATCCAATAGGTTTGTTTGTGTCACTTGATGAAAATTAAAGTCATTTTCGTCCTCCCTAGGCTTATTCTTGTCCAATTAGGGTTTTCAACCAATCTTATGCATCGAATAAGTTCGTTTGTGTCATTGGAGGAACAATTAGGCCATTTTCGTCTTCCCTAGGCTTATTGTTGTCCAATTAGGGTTTCTAACCTATCTTGTACATCCAATAGGTGGGTTTGTGTCATTAGATGATTAATTATGTTATTTTCGTCCTCCCTAGGCTTATTCTTGTCTAAATAGGCTGTCTAACCAATCTTGTGCATCCAATTGGTGTGTTTGTGTCATTAGATGAACATTTTGGTCATTTCCGTCTTCCCTACACTTAATCATGTCCAATTAGGGTTTTTAACCAATCTTGTGCATCCCATTGGTGTGTTCGTCTCATTGGATGAGCATTTAGGTAATTTTCGTCCTCCCTAGACTTATTCTTGTCCAATTAGGGTTTCTAACCAATCTTGGGCATCCGGTAGGGGTGTTTGTGACATTGGATGAACATTTAGGTCATTTTCGTCCTCCCTACACTTAATCATGTCTAATTAGGCCTGTTAACCAATCTTATGCATCCAATAGTTGTGTTTGTGTCATTGGATGAACATTTAGGTCATTTTCATCCTTCCTAGGCTTATTCTTGTCCAATTAGGGTTTCTAACCAATCTTGTGCATCCAATTGGTGTGCTTGTGTCATTGGATAAACAATTACGTCTATTTCGTCCTCCCTAGGGTTATTGTTGTCCAATTAGGGATTCTAACCAATCTTGTGTATCCAATAGGTTTGTTTGTGTCACTGGATGAAAATTGAGGTCATTTTCGTCCTCTCTGGCCTTATTCTTGTCCAATTAGGGTTTTCAACCAATCTTGTGCATCGAATAAGTTCGTTTGTGCCATTGGATGAACAATTAGGCCTTTTTCGTCTTCCCTAGGCTTATTCTTGTCCAATTAGGGTTTCTAACCAATCTTGTGCATCCAATTGTGCATCCAATTGGAAGAACATTTAGGTCATTTTCGACCTCCATAAGCTTATTCTTTTCCAATTAGGGTTTCTAACCTATCTTGTGCATCCAACAGGTGGGTTTGTGTCATTGGATGAACAATTAGGTCATTTTCGGCCTCCCGAGGCTTATTCTTGTCCAATTAGGGTTTGTAACCAATCTTGTGCATTTAATACGTGTGTTTGTGTCATTAGATGAACATTTATGTCATTTTCGACATCCCTAGGCTTATTCTTGTGAAATTATGGTCTTTAACAAATCATGTGCATCCAATAGGTGTGTTTGTGTCATTGGATGAACATTTAGGTTATTTTCGTTCTCCCTAGGCTTATTCTTTTTGAATTAGGATTTCTAACCAATCTTGTGCATCCAATTGGTGTGTTTGTGTCATTAGATGAACATTTAGGTCATTTTCGTCCTCCCTAGGCTTATTCTTGTCCAATTAGGGTTTCTAACCAATCTTGTGCATCCAATAGTTGTGGTTGTGTGACTGGATGAAAATTTAGGTCATTTTCCTCCTCTATAGGCTTATTACTGTCCAATTAGGGTTTTCAACCAATCTTGTGCATCGAATAAGTTCGTTTGTGTCATTGGATAAACAATCATGTCATTTTCGTCTTCCCTAGGCTTATTCTTGTCCAATTAGGGTTTCTAACCAATCTTGTGCATCCAATTGGTGTGTTTGTTTCAATGGATGAACAATTAGGTCATTTTCGGCTTCCCTAGACTTATTCTTGTCCAATTAGGGTTTTTAACCAATCTTGTGCATCCAGTAGGTTTGTTTGTGTCATTGGATGAACATTAAGGTCATTTTCGTCCTCCCAACACTTAATCATGTCTAATTAGGCTTGTTAACCAATCTTATGCATCCAATAGTTGTGTGTGTCGTTGGATGAACATTTAGGTCATTTTCGTCCTCCCTAGGCTTATTCTTGTCCAATTAGGGTTTCTAACCAATCTTGTGCATCCAATATGTGTGTTTGTGTCATTGGATAAACAATTATGTCTATTTCGTTCTCCCTAGGCTTATTTTTGTCCAGTTAGGGTTTCTAACCAATCTTGTTTATCCAATAGGTTTGTTTGTGTCACTGGATGAAAATTGAGGTCATTTTCGTCCTCTCTAAGCTTATTCTTGTCCAATTAGGGTTTTCATCCAATCTTGTTCATCGAATAAGTTCGTTTGTGCCATTGGATGAACAATTAGGCCATTTTCGTCTTCCTAGGCTTATTCTTGTCCAATTAGGGTTTCTAACCAATCTTGTGCATCCAATTGGTGTGTCTGTGTGATTGGATGAACATTTAGGTCATTTTCGACCTCTATATGCTTATTCTTGTCCAATTAGGGTTTCTAACCAATCTTGTGTATCCAATCGGTTTGTTTGTGTCATTGGATGAAAATTGAGGTCATTTTCGTCCTCTCTAGGCTTATTCTTGTCCAATTAGGGTTTTCAACCAATTGGATGAACAATTAGGCCATTTTCGTCTTCCGTAGGCTTATTCTTGTCCAATTATGGTTTCTAACCTATCTTGTACATCCGATAGGTGGGTTTGTGTCATTAGATGATTAATTATGTTATTTTCGTCCTCCCTAGGCTTATTCTTGTCTAATTAGGTTCTCTGACCAATCTTGTGCATCCAATTGGTGTGTTTGTGTCATTAGATGAACATTTAGGTCATTTTCGTCCTCCCTACACTTAATCATGTCCAATTAGGGTTTTTAACCAATCTTGTACAATTATTTCATTTTCGTCTTCCCTAGGCTTATTCTTCTCCAATTAGGGTTTCTAACCAATCTTGTGCATCCAATTGGTGTGTTTATTTCATTGGATGAACAATTAGGTAATTTTCGTCTTCCCTAGGCTTATTTTTGTCCAATTAGGGTTTTTAACCAATCTTGTGCATCTAGTAGGTGTGTTTGTGTCATTGGATGAACATTTAGGTCATTTTCGTCCTCCCTACACTTAATCATGTCTAATTAGGCTTTTTAACCAATCTTGTGCATCCAATAGTTGTGTTTGTGTCATTGGATGAACATTTAGGTCATTTTCGTCATCCTGAGGTGTATTCTTGTCCAATTAGGGTTTCTAACCAATCCTGTGCATCCAATAGTTGTCTTTCTTTCATTGGATGAACATTTAGGTCATTTTCGACCTACCTAGGCATATTCTTGTCCAATTAGGGTTTCTAACCAATCTTGTGCATCCAATAGGTATGTTTGTGTCGTTGGATGAACAATTAGGTCATTTTCGTCCTCCCTAGGCTTATTCCTGCCCAATTAGGGTTTCTAACCAATCTTGTGCATCCAATAGGTGTGTTTGTGTCATTGGATAAACAATTATGTCTATTTCGTCCTCCCTAGGCTTATTCTTGTCCAATTAGGGTTTCTAACCAATCTTGTGTATCCAATAGGTTTGTTTGTGTCACTGGATGAAAATTAAAGTCTTTTTCGTCCTCTCTAGGCTTATTCTTGTCCAATTAGGGTTTTCACCCAATCTTATGCATCGAATAAGTTCGTTTGTGTCATTGGATGAACAATTAGGCCATTTTCGTCTTCCCTAGGCTTATTCTTGTCCAATTAGGGTTTCTAACCTATCTTGTACATCCAGTAGGTGTGCTTGTGTCATTAGATGATTAATTATGTCTATTTCGTCCTCTCTAGGCTTATTCTTGTCTAATTAGGCTGTCTAACGAATCTTGTGCATCCAATTGGTGTGTTTGTGTCATTAGATGAACATTTAGGTCATTTTTGTCCTCCCTACACTTAATCATGTCCAATTAGGGTTTTTAACCAATCTTGTGCATCCAATAGTTGTGTTTGTGTCATTGGAAGAAAATTTAGGTCATTTTCGTCCTCCCGAGGCTTATTCATGTCCAATTATTGTTTTTAACCAATCTTGTGCATTTAATACGTATGTTTGTTTCATTGGAAGAACATTTAGGTCATTTTCGACCTCCATAGGCTTATTCTTGTCCAATTAGGGTTTCTAACCTATCATGTGCATCCAACAGGTGGGTTTGTGTCATTGGATGAACAATTAGGTCATTTTCGGCCTCCCGAGGTTTATTCTTGTCCAATTAGGGTTTCAAACCAATCTTGTTCATCCAATTGGTGTGTCTGTGTCATTGGATGAACATTTAGGTCATTTTCGACCTCTATATGCTTATTCTTGTCCAATTAGGGTTTCTAACCAATCTTGTGTATCCAATAGGTTTGTTTGTGTCATTGGATGAAAATTGAGGTCTCTTTCGTCCTCTCTAGGCTTATTCTTGTCCAATTAGGGTTTTCAACCAATCTTTTGCATCGAATAAGTTCGTTTGTACCATTGGATGAACAATTAGGCCATTTTCTTCTTCCCTAGGCTTATTCTTGTCCAATTAGGGTTTCTAACCAATCTTGTGCATCCAATTGGTGTGTTTGTGCCATTGGATGAACATTTAGGTCATTTTCGACCTCGATATGATTATCCTTGTCCAATTAGGGTTTCTAACCTATCTTGTACATCAAATAGGTGGGTTTGTGTCATTGGATGAACAACTATGTCATTTTCGTCCTCCTGAGGCTTAATCTTGTCCAATTAGGGTTTCTAACCTATCTTGTGCATTTAATACGTGTGTTTGTGACATTGGATGAACATTTAGGTCATTTTCGACCTTCCTAATCTTATTCTTGTACAATTAGGGTTTCTGACCTATCTTCTGCATCCAACGGTGGGTTTGTGTCATTGGATGAACATTTAGGTCATTTTCGTCCTCCCTAGGCTTATTTGTTTTCAATAAGGATTTCTAACCATTCTTGTGCATCCAATTGGTGTGTTTATGTCATTGGATGAACATTTAGGTCATTTTCGTCCTCCCTAGGCTTATTCTAGTCGAATTAGGGTTTCTAATCAATCTTGTGCATCCAATAGTTGTGGTTGTGTCACTGGATGAAAATTTAGGTCATTTTCGTCCTCTCTAAGCTTATTAATGGCCAATTAGGGTTTTCAACCAATCTTGTGCATCGAATAAGTTTGTTTGTGTCATTGCATGAACAATTATGTCATTTTCGTCTTCCCTAGGCTTATTCTTGTCCAATTAGGGTTTCTAACCAATCTTGTGCATCCAATTGGTGTGTTTGTGTCATTGAATGAACATTTAGGTGATTTTGGTCTTCCCTAGGCTTATTCTTGTCCAATTAGGGTTTTTAACCAATCTTGTGCATCCAGTAGGTGTGTTTGTGTGGTTGGATGAACATTTAGGTCATTTTCGTCCTCCCTACACTTAATCAAGTCTAATTAGGCTTTTTAACCAATCTTGTGAATCCAATAGTTGTGTTTGTGTCAATGGATGAACATTTAGGTCATTTTCATCTTCCCTAGCCTTATTCTTGTCCAATTAGGGTTTTTAACCAATCTTGTGCATCCAGTAGGTGTGTTTGTGTGATTGGATGAACATTTAGGTCATTTTCGTCCTCCCTACACCTAATCATGTCTAATTAGGCTTTTTAACCAATCTTGTGCATCCAATAGTTGTGTTTGTGTCATTGGACGAACATTTAGGTCATTTTCGTCATCCTGAGGTGTATTCTTGTCCAATTAGGGTTTCTAACCAATCTTGTGCTTCCAATAGTTGTCTTTGTGTCATTGAATGAACATTTAGGTCATTTTCGACCTCCCTAGGCTTAATCTTGTCCAATTAGGGTTTCTAACCAATCTTGTGCATCCAATAGGTATGTTTGTGTCATTGGATGAACAATTAGCTCATTTTCGTCCTCCCTAGGCTTATTCATGTCCAATTAGGGTTTCTAACTAATCTTGTGCATTTAATACGTGTGTTTGATTCATTGGAAGAACATTTAGGTCATTTTCGACCACCCTAGGCTTATTCTTGTCCAATTAGGGTTTCTAACTTATCTTGTGCATCCAATAGTTGTGTTTGTGTCATTGGATGAACATTTAGGTCATTTTCGACCTTCCTAATCTTATTCTGGTCCAATTAGGGTTTCTAACCTATCTTGTGCATCCAACAGGTGGGTTTGTGTCATTGGATGAACATTTAGGTCATTTTTGTCCTCCCTAGGCTTATTCGTTTTCAATAAGGATTTCTAACCATTCTTGTGCATCCAATTGGTGTGTTTATGTCATTGGATGAACATTTAGGTCATTTTCGTCCTCCCTAGGCTTGTTCTTGTCGAATTAGGGTTTCTAATCAATCTTGTGCATCCAATAGCTGTGGTTGTGTCACTGGATGAAAATTTAGGTCATTTTCGTCCTCTCTAATCTTATTAATGGCCAATTAGGGTTTTCAACCAATCTTATGCATCGAATAAGTTTGTTTGTGTCATTGCATGAACAATTATGTCATTTTCGTCTTCCCTAGGCTTATTCTTGTCCAATTAGGGTTTCTAACCAATCTTGTGCATCCAATTGGGGTGTTTGTGTCATTGGATGAATATTTAGGTGATTTTCGTCTTCCTTAGGCTTATTCTTGTCCAATTAGGATTTTTAACCAATCTTGTGCATCCAGTAGGTGTGTTTGTGTGGTTGGATGAACATTTAGGTCATTTTCGTCCTCCCTACACTTAATCATGTCTAATTAGGCTTTTTAACCAATCTTGTGAATCCAATTGTTGTGTTTGTGTCAATGGATGAACATTTAGGTCATTTTGATCTTCCCTAGCCTTATTCTTGTCCAATTAGGGTTTTTAACCAATCTTGTGCATCCAGTAGGTGTGTTTGTGTGATTGGATGAACATTTAGGTCATTTTCGTCCTCCCTACACCTAATCATGTCTAATTAGGCTTTTTAACCAATCTTGTGCATCCAATAGTTGTGTTTGTGTCATTGGATGAACATTTAGGTCATTTTCGTCATCCTGAGGTGTATTCTTGTCCAATTAGGGTTTCTAACCAATCTTGTGCTTCCAATAGTTGTCTTTGTGTCATTGGATGAACATTTAGGTCATTTTCGACCTCCCTAGGCTTAATCTTGTCCAATTAGGGTTTCTAACCAATCTTGTGCATCCAATAGGTATGTTTGTGTCATTGGATGAACAATTAGCTCATTTTCTTCCTCCCTAGGCTTATTCATGTCCAATTATGGTTTCTAACTAATCTTGTGCATTTAATACGTGCGTTTGTTTCATTGGAAGAACATTTAGGTCATTTTCGACCACCCTAGGCTTATTCTTGTCCACTTAGGGTTTCTAACTTATCTTGTGCATCCAACAGGTGGGTTGGTGTCATTGGATGAACAATTAGGTCATTTTCGGGCTCTCGAGGCTTATTCTGGTCCAATTAGGGTTTCTAACCAATCTGGTGCATCCAATTGGTGTGTTTGTTTCATTGGATGAACAATTAGGTCATTTTCGTCTTCCCT
This sequence comes from Cicer judaicum, assembly GCA_037974835.1. Lineage (NCBI taxonomy): Eukaryota > Viridiplantae > Streptophyta > Magnoliopsida > Fabales > Fabaceae > Cicer > Cicer judaicum. The sequence continues at coordinate 1,318,215 of JBBPBS010001217.1, read as the reverse complement.
AGGCCTATTCTTGTCCAATTAGGGTTTTTAACCAATCTTGTGCATCCAGAAGGCGTGTTTGTGTCATTGGATGAACATTTAGGTCATTTTCGTCCTTCCTAGGCTTATTCTTGTGCAATTAGGTTTTCTAACCAATCTTGTCCATCCAATAGGTGTGCTTGTGTCATTGGATAAACAATTATGTCTATTTCGTCTTCCCTAGGGTTATTCTTGTCCAATTAGGGTTTCTAACCAATCTTGTGCATCCAATAGGTGTGCTTGTGTCATTAGATAAACAAATATGTCTATTTCGTCCTCTCTAGGCTTATTCTTGTCCAATTAGGGTTTTCAACGAATCTTGTGCATCGAATAAGTTCGTTTGTGCCATTGGATGAACAATTAGGCCTTTTTCGTTTTCCTAGGCTTATTCTTGTCAAATTAGGGTTGCTAACCAATCTTGGGCATCCAATTGGTGTGTTTGTGCCATTGGATGAACATTTAGGTCATTTTCGACCTCGATATGCTTATCCTTGTCCAATTAGGGTTTCTAACCTATCTTTTACATCAAATAGGTGGGTTTGTGTCATTGGATGAACAACTATGTCATTTTCGTCCTCCTGAGGCTTAATCTTACCCAATTAGGGTTTCTAACCTATCTTGTGCATTTAATACGTGTGTTTGTGTCATTGGATGAACATTTAGGTCATTTTCGACCTTCCTAATCTTATTCTTGTACAATTAGGGTTTCTAACCTACCTTGTGCATCCAATAGTTGTGTTTGTGTCATTGGATGAACATTTAGGTCATTTTCGTCATCCTGAGGTGTATTCTTGTCCAATTAGGGTTTCTAACCAATCTTGTGCTTCCAATAGTTGTCTTTGTGTCATTGGATGAACATTTAGGTCATTTTCGACCTCCCTAGGCTTAATCTTGTCCAATTAGGGTTTCTAACCAATCTTGTGCATCCAATAGGTATGTTTGTGTCATTGGATGAACAATTAGATCATTTTCTTCCTCCCTAGGCTTATTCATGTCCAATTATGGTTTCTAACTAATCTTGTGCATTTAATACGTGTGTTTGTTTCATTGGAAGAACATTTAGGTCATTTTCGACCACCCTAGGCTTATTCTTGTCCACTTAGGGTTTCTAACTTATCTTGTGCATCCAACAGGTGGGTTGGTGTCATTGGATGAACAATTAGGTCATTTTCGGGCTCTCGAGGCTTATTCTGGTCCAATTAGGGTTTCTAACCAATCTGGTGCATCCAATTGGTGTGTTTGTTTCATTGGATGAACAATTAGGTCATTTTCGTCTTCCCTAGGCCTATTCTTGTCCAATTAGGGTTTTTAACCAATCTTGTGCATCCAGAAGGCGTGTTTGTGTCATTGGATGAACATTTAGGTCATTTTCGTCCTTCCTAGGCTTATTCTTGTGCAATTAGGGTTTCTAACCAATCTTGTCCATCCAATAGGTGTGCTTGTGTCATTGGATAAACAATTATGTCTATTTCGTCTTCCCTAGGGTTATTCTTGTCCAATTAGGGTTTCTAACCAATCTTGTGCATCCAATAGGTGTGCTTGTGTCATTAGATAAACAAATATGTCTATTTCGTCCTCTC
>JBBPBS010001217.1:1299354-1314957 GCA_037974835.1 Cicer judaicum | reverse complement strand
AGGCTTATTCTTGTCCAATTAGGGTTTTCAACGAATCTTGTGCATCGAATAAGTTCGTTTGTGCCATTGGATGAACAATTAGGCCTTTTTCGTTTTCCTAGGCTTATTCTTGTCAAATTAGGGTTGCTAACCAATCTTGGGCATCCAATTGGTGTGTTTGTGCCATTGGATGAACAATTAGGTCATTTTCGACCTCGATATGCTTATCCTTGTCCAATTAGGGTTTCTAACCTATCTTTTACATCAAATAGGTGGGTTTGTGTCATTGGATGAACAACTATGTCAATTTCGTCCTCCTGAGGCTTAATCTTACCCAATTAGGGTTTCTAACCTATCTTGTGCATTTAATACGTGTGTTTGTGTCATTGGATGAACATTTAGGTCATTTTCGACCTTCCTAATCTTATTCTTGTACAATTAGGGTTTCTAACCTATCTTGTGCATCCAACAGGTAGGTTTGTGTCATTGGATGAACATTTAGGTCATTTTCGTCCTCCCTAGGCTTATTCGTTTTCAATAAGAATTTCTAACCATTCTTGTGCATCCAATTGGTGTGTTTATGTCATTGGATGAACATTTAGGTCATTTTCGTCCTCCCTAGGCTTATTCTTCTCGAATTAGGGTTTCTAATCAATCTTGTGCATCCAATAGCTCTGGTTGTGTCACTGGATGAAAATTTAGGTCAATTTCGTCCTCTCCAAGCTTATTAATGTCCAATTAGGGTTTTCAACCGATCTTGTGCATCGAATAAGTTTGTTTGTGTCATTGCATGAACAATTATGTCAATTTCGTCTTCCCTAGGCTTATTCTTGTCCAATTACGGTTTCTAACCAATCTTGTGTATCCAGTAGGTGTGTTTGTGTGATTGGATGAACATTTAGGTCATTTTCGTCCTCCCTACACTTAATCAAGTCTAATTAGGCTTTTTAACCATTCTTGTGAATCCAATAGTTGTGTTTGTGTCATTGGATGAACATTTAGGTCATTTTTGTCCTCCTGAGGTTTATTCTTATCCAATTAGGGTTTCTAGCCAATCTTGTGCATCCAATAGGTATGTTAGTGTCATTGGATGAACAATAAGGTCATTTTTGTCCTCCCTAGGCTTATTCTTGTCCAATTAGAGTTTCTAACCAATCTTGTGCATCCAATAGGTGTGTTTGTGTCATTGGATAGACAATTATGTCTATTTCGTCCTCCCTAGGCTTATTCTTGTCCAAATAGGGTTTCTAACCAATCTTGTGTATCCAATAGGTTTGTTTGTGTCACTGGATGAAAATTAAAGTCATTTTCGTCCTCCCTAGGCTTATTCTTGTCCAATTAGGGTTTTCAACCAATCTTATGCATCGAATAAGTTCGTTTGTGTCATTGGAGGAACAATTAGGCAATTTTCGTCTTCCCTAGGCTTATTCTTGTCCAATTAGGGTTACTAACCTATCTTGTACATCCAATAGGTGGGTTTGTGTCATTAGATGATTAATTATGTTATTTTCGTCCTCCCTAGGCTTATTCTTGTCTAAATAGGCTGTCTAACCAATCTTGTGCATCCAATTGGTGTGCTTGTGTCATTAGATGAACATTTTGGTCATTTCCGTCTTCCCTACACTTAATCATGTCCAATTAGGGTTTTTAACCAATCTTGTGCATCCCATTGGTGTGTTCGTGTCATTGGATGAGCATTTAGGTAATTTTCGTCCTCCATAGACTTATTCTTGTCCAATTAGGGTTTCTAACCAATCTTGTGCATCCGGTAGGGGTGTTTGTGACATTGGATGAACATTTAGGTCATTTTCGTCCTCCCTACACTTAATCATGTCTAATTAGGGTTTTTAATCATGTCTAATTATGTCATTGGATGAACATTTAGGTCATTTTCGTCCTTCCAAGGCTTATTCTTGTCCAATTAGGGTTTCTAACCCATCTTGTGCATCCAATAGGTGTGCTTGTGTCATTCGATAAACAATTATGTCTATTTCGTCCTCCATAGGGTTATTGTTGTCCAATTAGGGATTCTAACCAATCTTGTGTATCCAATAGGTTTGTTTGTGTCACTGGATGAAAATTGAGGTCATTTTGGTCCTCTCTAGGCTTATTCTTGTCCAATTAGGGTTTTCAACCAATCTTGTGCATCCAATAAGTTCGTTTGTGCCATTGGATTAACAATTAGGCCTTTTTCGTCTTCCCTAGGCTTATTCTTGTCCAATTTGGGTTTCTAACCAATCTTGTGCATCCAATTGGTGTGTTGGTGTCATTGGATGAACATTTAGGTAATTTTCGACCTCCATATGCTTATTCTGGTCCAATTAGGGTTTCTAACCTATCTTGTACATCAAAATGGTGGGTTTGTGTCATTTGCTGAACAACTATGTCATTTTAGTCCTCCTGAGGCTTATTCTTGTCCAATTAGGGTTTCTTACCTATCTCGTGCATTTAATACGTGTGTTTGTGTCATTGTATGAACATTTAGGTCATTTTCAACCTTCCTAATCTTATTCTTGTACAATTAGGGTTTCTAACCGATCTTGGGCATCAAATAGGTGGGTTTGTGTCATTGGATGAACAATTAGGTCATTTTCGACCTCCCTAGGCATATTCTTGTTTAATTATGGTTTTTAACCAATCTTGTGCATCCAATAGGTGTGTTTGTGTCATTGGATGAACATTTAGGTCATTTTCGTTCTCCCTAGGCTTATTCTTTTTGAATTAGGATTTCTAACCAATCTTGTGCATCCAATTGGTGTGTTTGTATCATTGGATGAACAATTAGGTCATTTTCGTCTTCCCTAGGCTTATTCTTGTCCAATTAGAATTTCTAACCAATCTTGTGCATCCAATTGGTGTGTTTGTGTCATTGGATGAACATTTAGGTCATTTTCGTCTTCCCTAGGCTTATTCTTGTTCAATTAGGGTTTTTAACCAATCTTGTGCATCTAGTAGGTGTGTTTTTGTGATTGGATGAACATTTAGGTCATTTTCATCCTCCCTACACTTAATCATGTCTAATTAGGCTTTTTAACCAATCTTGTGCATCCAATAGTAGTGTTTGTGTTATTTGATGAACATTTAGGTCATTTTCGTCCTGTTGAGGTTTATTCCTGTGCAATTAGGGTTTCTAACAAATTTTGTCATCCAATAGTTGTCATTGTGTCATTGGATGAACATTTAAGTCATTTTCGACCTCCCTAGGCTTATTCTTGTCCAATTAGGGTTTCTAACCAATCTTGTGCATCCAATAGGTGTGTTTGTGTCATTGGATAAACAATTATGTCTATTTCGTCCTCCCTAGGCTTATTCTTGTCCAATTAGGGTTTCTAACCAATCTTGTGTATCCAATACGTTTGTTTGTGTCACTGGATGAAAATTAAATTCATTTTCGTCCTCTCTAGGCTTATTGTTGTCCAATTAGGGTTTTCACCCAATCTTATGCATCGAATAAGTTCGTTTGTGTCATTGGATGAACAATTAGGCCATTTTCGTCTTCCCTAGGCTTATTCTTGTCCAATTAGGGTTTCTAACCTATCTTGTACATCCAATAGGTGGGTTTGTGTCATTAGATGATTAATTATGTTATTTTCGTCCTCCCAAGGCTTATTCTTGTCTAATTAGGCTGTCTAACCAATCTTGTGCATCCAATTGGTGTGTTTGTGTCATTAGATGAACATTTAGGTCATTTTTGTCCTCCCTACACTTAATCATGTCCAATTAGGGTTTTTAACCAATCTTGTGCATCCAATAGTTGTGTTTGTGTCATTGGATGAACATTTAGGTCATTTTCGTCCTCCCGAGGCTTATTCATGTCCAATTATTGTTTCTAACCAATCTTGTGCATTTAATACGTGTGTTTGTTTCATTGGAAGAACATTTAGGTCATTTTCGACCTCCATAGGCTTATTCTTTTCCAATTAGGGTTTCTAACCTATCTTGTGCATCCAATAGGTGGGTTTGTGTCATTGGATGAACAATTAGGTCATTTTCGGCCTCCCGAGGCTTATTCTTGTCCAATTAGGGTTTCTAACCAATCTTGTGCATCTAATACGTGTGTTTGTGTCATTAGATGAACATTTATGTCATTTTCGACATCCCTAGGCTTATTCTTGTTAAATTATGGTCTTTAACAAATCTTGTGCATCCAATAGGTGTGTTTGTGTCATTGGATGAACATTTAGGTCATTTTCGTTCTCCCTAGGCTTATTCTTTTTGAATTAGGATTTCTAACCAATCTGGTGCATCCAATTAGTGTGTTTGTGTCATTAGATGAACATTTAGGTCATTTTCGTCCTCCCTAGGCTTATTCTTGTCCAATTAGGGTTTCTAACCAATCTTGTGCATCCAATAGTTGTGGTTGTGTCACTGGATGAAAATTTAGGTCATTTTCCTCCTCTATAAGCTTATTATTGTCCAATTAGGGTTTTCAACCAATCCTGTGCATCGAATAAGTTCGTTTGTGCCATTGGATAAACAATCATGTCATTTTCGTCTTCCCTAGGCTTATTCTTGTCCAATTAGTGTTTCTAACCAATCTTGTGCATCCAATTGGTGTGTTTGTTTCAATGGATGAACAATTAGGTCATTTTCGTCTTCCCTAGACTTATTCTTGTCCAATTAGGGTTTTTAACCAATCTTGTGCATCCAGTAGGTTTGTTTGTGTCATTGGATGAACATTTAGGTCATTTTCGTCCTCCCTACACTTAATCATGTCTAATTAGGCTTTTTAACCAATGTTATGCATCCAATAGTTGTTTGTGTCATTGGATGAACATTTAGGTCATTTTCGTCCTCCCTAGGCTTATTCTTGTCCAATTAGGGTTTCTAACCAATCTTGTGCATCCAATAGGTGTGTTTGTGTCATTGGATAAACAATTATGTCTATTTCGTCCTCCCTAGGCTTATTTTTGTCCAGTTAGGGTTTCTAACCAATCTTGTTTATCCAATAGGTTTGTTTGTGTCACTGGATGAAAATTAAGGTCATTTTCGTCCTCTCTAGGCTTATTCTTGTCCAATTAGGGTTTTCAACCAATCTTGTGCATCGAATAAGTTCGTTTGTGCCATTAAATGAACAATTAGGCCATTTTCGTCTTCCGTACGCTTATTCTTGTCCAATTATGGTTTCTAACCTATCTTGTACATCCAATAGGTGGGTTTGTGTCATTAGATGATTAATTATGTTATTTTCGTCCTCCCTAGGCTTATTCTTGTCTAATTAGGTTCTCTAACCAATCTTGTGCATCCAATTGGTGTGTTTGTGTCATTAGATGAACATTTAGGTCATTTTCGTCCTCCCTACACTTAATCATGTCCAATTAGGGTTTTTAACCAATCTCGTACAATTATGTCATTTTCGTCTTCCCTAGGCTTATTCTTCTCCAATTAGGGTTTCTAACCAATCTTGTGCATCCAATTGGTGTGTTTGTTTCATTGGATGAACAATTAGGTAATTTTCGTCTTCCCTAGGCTTATTCTTGTCCAGTTACGGTTTTTAACCAATCTTGTGCATCCAGTAGGTGTGTTTGTGTCATTGGATGAACATTTAGGTCATTTTCGTCCTCCCTACACTTAATCATGTCTAATTAGGCTTTTTAACCAATCTTGTGCATCCAATAGTTGTGTTTGTGTCATTGGATGAACATTTAGGTCATTTTCGTCCTCGCGAGGCTTATTCGTGTCCAATTATTGTTTCTAACCAATTTTGTGCATTTAATATGTGTGTTTGTTTCATTGGAAGAACATTTAGGTCATTTTTGACCTCCATAGGCTTATTCTTGTTCAATTAGGGTTTCTAACCTATCTTGTGCATCCAACAGGTGGGTTTGTTTCATTGGATGAACAATTAGGTCATTTTCGGTCTCCCGAGGCTTATTGTTGTCCAATTAGGGTTTCTAAGCAATCTTGTGCATTTAATACGTGTGTTTGTGTCATTAGATGAACATTTATTTCATTTTCGACATCCCTAGGCTTATTCATGTTAAATTATGGTCTTTAACAAATCTTGTGCATCCAATAGGTGTGTTTGTGTCATTGGATGAACATTTAGGTCATTTTCGTTCTCCCTAGGCTTATTCTTTTTGAATTAGGATTTCTAACCAATCTTGTGCATCCAATTGGTGTGTTTGTATCATTGGATGAACAATTAGGTCATTTTCGTCTTCCCTAGGCTTATTTTTGTCCAATTCGGGTTTCTAACCAATCTTGTGCATCCAATTGGTGTGTTTGTGTCATTGGATGAACATTTAGGTCATTTTCGTCTTCCCTAAGCGTATTCTTGTCCAATTAGAGTTTTTAACTAATCTTGTGCATCTAGTAGGTGTGTTTCTCTGATTGGATGAACATTTAGGTCATTTTCGTCCTCCCTACACTTAATCATGTCTAATTAGGCATTTTAACCAATCTTGGGCATCGAATAATTGTGTTTGTGTCATTTGATGAACATTTAGGTCATTTTCGTCCTCTTGAGGTTTATTCTTGTCCAATTAGGGTTTCTAACCAATCTTGTGCATCCAATAGTTGTCTTTCTTTCATTGGATGAACATTTAGGTCATTTTCGACCTACCTAGGCATATTCTTGTCCAATTAGGGTTTCTAACCAATCTTGTGCATCCAATAGGTATGTTTGTGTCATTGGATGAACAATTAGGTCATTTTCGTCCTCCCTAGGCTTATTCTTGCCCAATTAGGGTTTCTAACCAATCTTGTGCATCCAATAGGTGTGTTTGTGTCATTGGATAAACAATTATGTCTTTTTCGTCCTCCCTAGGCTTATTCTTGTCCAATTAGGGTTTCTAACCAATCTTGTGTATCCAATAGGTTTGTTTGTGTCACTGGATGAAAATTAAAGTCATTTTGGTCCTCTCTAGGCTTATTCTTGTCCAACTAGGGTTTTCACCCAATCTTATGCATCGAATAAGTTCGTTTGTGTCATTGGATGAACAATTAGGCCATTTTCGTCTTCCCTAGGCTTATTCTTGTCCAATTCGGGTTTCTAACCTATCTTGTACATCCAATAAGTAGGTTTGTGTCATTAGATGATTAATTATGTTATTTTCGTCCTCCCAAGGCTTATTCTTGTCTAATTAGGCTGTCTAACCAATCTTGTGCATCCAATTGGTGTGTTTGTGTCATGAGATGAACATTTATGTGATTTTTATCCTCCCTACACTTAATCATGTTCAATTAGGGTTTTTAACCAATCTTGTGCATCCAATAGTTGTGTTTGTGTCATTGGATGAACATTTAGGTCATTTTCGTCCTCCCGAGGCTTATTCATGTCCAATTATTGTTTCTAACCAATCTTGTGCATTTAATACGTGTGTTTGTTTCATTGGAAGAACATTTAGGTCATTTTCGACCTCCCTAGGCTTATTCTTTTCCAATTAGGGTTTCTAACCAATCTTGTGCATCCAATAGGTGGGTTTGTGTCATTGGATGAACAATTAGGTCATTTTCGGCCTCCCGAGGCTTATTCTTGTCCAATTAGGGTTTCTAACCAATCTTGTGCATTTAATACGTGTGTTTGTGTCATTAGATGAACATTTATGTCATTTTCGACATCCCTAGGCTTATTCTTGTTAAATTATGGTCTTTAACAAATCTTGTGCATCCAATAGGTGTGTTTGTGTCATTGGATGAACATTTAGGTCATTTTCGTTCTCCCTAGGCTTATTCTTTTTGAATTAGGATTTCTAACCAATCTTGTGCATCCAATTGGTGTGTTTGTATCATTGGATGAACAATTAGGTCATTTTCGTCTTCCCTAGGCTTATTTTTGTCCAATTAGGGTTTCTAACCAATCTTGTGCATCCAATTGGTGTGTTTGTGTCATTGGATGAACATTTAGGTCATTTTCGTCTTCCCTAAGCTTATTCTTGTCCAATTAGAGTTTTTAACTAATCTTGTGCATCTAGTAGGTGTGTTTCTCTGATTGGATGAACATTTAGGTCATTTTCGTCCTCCCTACACTTAATCATGTCTAATTAGGCTTTTTAACCAATCTTGGGCATCGAATAATTGTGTTTGTGTCATTTGATGAACATTTAGGTCATTTTCGTCCTCTTGAGGTTTATTCTTGTCCAATTAGGGTTTCTAACCAATCTTGTGCATCCAATAGTTGTCTTTCTTTCATTGGATGAACATTTAGGTCATTTTCGACCTACCTAGGCATATTCTTGTCCAATTAGGGTTTCTAACCAATCTTGTGCATCCAATAGGTATGTTTGTGTCATTGGATGAACAATTAGGTCATTTTCGTCCTCCCTAGGCTTATTCTTGTCCAATTAGGGTTTCTAACCAATCTTGTGCATCCAATAGGTGTGTTTGTGTCATTGGATAAACAATTATGTCTATTTCGTCCTCCCTAGGCTTATTCTTGTCCAATTAGGGTTTCTAACCAATCTTGTGTATCCAATAGGTTTGTTTGTGTCACTGGATGAAAATTAAAGTCATTTTGGTCCTCTCTAGGCTTATTCTTGTCCAATTAGGGTTTTCACCCAATCTTATGCATCGAATAAGTTCGTTTGTGTCATTGGATGAACAATTAGGCCATTTTCGTCTTCCCTAGGCTTATTCTTGTCCAATTAGGGTTTCTAACCTATCTTGTACATCCAATAGATGGGTTTGTGTCATTAGATGATTAATTATGTCATTTTCGTCCTCCCAAGGCTTATTCTTGTCTAATTAGGCTGTCTAACCAATCTTGTGCATCCAATTGGTGTGTTTGTGTCATTAGATGAACATTTAGGTCATTTTTGTCCTCCCTACACTTAATCATGTCCAATTAGGGTTTTTAACCAATCTTGTGCATCCAATAGTTGTGTTTGTGTCATTGGATGAACATTTAGGTCATTTTCGTCCTCCCGAGGCTTATTCATGTCCAATTATTGTTTCTAACCAATCTTGTGCATTTAATACGTGTGTTTGTTTCATTGGAAGAACATTTAGGTCATTTTCGACCTCCCTAGGCTTATTCTTTTCCAATTAGGGTTTCTAACCAATCTTGTGCATCCAATAGGTGGGTTTGTGTCATTGGATGAACAATTAGGTCATTTTCGGCCTCCCGAGGCTTATTCTTGTCCAATTAGGGTTTCTAACCAATCTTGTGCATTTAATACGTGTGTTTGTGTCATTAGATGAACATTTATGTCATTTTCGACATCCCTAGGCTTATTCTTGTTAAATTATGGTCTTTAACAAATCTTGTGCATCCAATAGGTGTGTTTGTGTCATTGGATGAACATTTAGGTCATTTTCGTTCTCCCTAGGCTTATTCTTTTTGAATTAGGATTTCTAACCAATCTTGTGCATCCAATTGGTGTGTTTGTATCATTGGATGAACAATTAGGTCATTTTCGTCTTCCCTAGGCTTATTTTTGTCCAATTAGGGTTTCTAACCAATCTTGTGCATCCAATTGGTGTGTTTGTGTCATTGGATGAACATTTAGGTCATTTTCGTCTTCCCTAAGCTTATTCTTGTCCAATTAGAGTTTTTAACTAATCTTGTGCATCTAGTAGGTGTGTTTCTCTGATTGGATGAACATTTAGGTCATTTTCGTCCTCCCTACACTTAATCATGTCTAATTAGGCTTTTTAACCAATCTTGGGCATCGAATAATTGTGTTTGTGTCATTTGATGAACATTTAGGTCATTTTCGTCCTCTTGAGGTTTATTCTTGTCCAATTAGGGTTTCTAACCAATCTTGTGCATCCAATAGTTGTCTTTCTTTCATTGGATGAACATTTAGGTCATTTTCGACCTACCTAGGCATATTCTTGTCCAATTAGGGTTTCTAACCAATCTTGTGCATCCAATAGGTATGTTTGTGTCATTGGATGAACAATTAGGTCATTTTCGTCCTCCCTAGGCTTATTCTTGCCCAATTAGGGTTTCTAACCAATCTTGTGCATCCAATAGGTGTGTTTGTGTCATTGGATAAACAATTATGTCTATTTCGTCCTCCCTAGGCTTATTCTTGTCCAATTAGGGTTTCTAACCAATCTTGTGTATCCAATAGGTTTGTTTGTGTCACTGGATGAAAATTAAAGTCATTTTCGTCCTCTCTAGGCTTATTCTTGTCCAATTAGGGTTTTCACCCAATCTTATGTATCGAATAAGTTCGTTTGTGTCATTGGATGAACAATTAGGCCATTTTCGTCTTCCCTAGGCTTATTCTTGTCCAATTAGGGTTTCTAACCTATCTTGTACATCCAGTAGGTGGGTTTGTGTCATTAGATGATTAATTATGTTATTTTCGTCCTCCCAAGCCTTATTCTTGTCTAATTAGGCTGTCTAAACAATCTTGTGCATCCAATTGGTTTGTTTGTGTCATTAGATGAACATTTAGGTCATTTTTGTCCTCCCTACACTTAATCATGTCCAATTAGGGTTTTTAACCAATCTTGTGCATCCAATAGTTGCGTTTGTGTCATTGGAAGAAAATTTAGGTCATTTTCGTCCTCCCGAGGCTTATTCATGTCCAATTATTGTTTCTAACCAATCTTGTGCATTTAATACGTGTGTTTGTTTCATAGGAAGAACATTTAGGTCATTTTCGACCTCCATAGGCTTATTCTTGTCAAATTAGGGTTTCTAACCTACCTTGTGCATCCAACAGGTAGGTTTGTGTCATTGGATGAACAATTACGTCATTTTTAGCCTCCCGAGGCTTGTTCTTGTCCAATTATTGTTTCTATCCAATCTTGTGCATTTAATACGTGTGTTTGTTTCATTGGAAGAACATTTAGGTCATTTTCGACCTCTATAGGCTTATTCTTGTCCAATTAGGGTTTCTAACCTATCTTGTGCATCCAACAGGTCGGTTTGTGTCATTGGATGAACAATTAGGTCATTATCGGTCTCCCGAGGCTTATTCTTGTCCAATTAGGGTTTCTAACCAATCTTGTGCATTTAATACGTGTGTTTGTGTCAATAGATGAACATTTATGTCATTTTCGACATCCCTAGGCTTATTCATGTTAAATTATGGTCTTTAACAAATCTTATGCATCCAATAGGTGTGTTTGTGTCATTGGATGAACATTTAGGACATTTTCGTTCTCCCTAGGCTTATTCTTTTTGAATTAGGATTTCTAACCAATCTTGTGCATTCAATTGGTGTGTTTGTATCATTGGATGAACAATTAGGTCATTTTCGTCTTCCCTAGTCTTATTCTTGTCCAATTAGGGTTTCTAACCAATCTTGTGCATCCAATTGGTGTGTTTGTGTTATTGGATGAACATTTAGGTCATTTTCGTTCTCCCTACACTTAATCATGTCTAATTCGGCTTTTTAACAAATCTTATGCATCCAATAGGTGTGTTTGTGTCATTAGATGAACATTTAGGACATTTTCGTTCTCCCTAGGCTTATTCTTGTCTAATTAGGGTTTCTAACCAATCTTGTGCATCCAATAGGTGTGTTTGTGTCATTGGATAAACAATTATGTCTATTTCGTCCTCCCTAGGCTTATTCTTGTCCAATTAGGGTTTCTAACCAATCTTGTGTATCCAATAGGTTTGTTTGTGTCACTGGATGAAAATTAAATTCATTTACGTCCTCTCTAGGCTTATTCTTGTCCAATTAGGGTTTTCACCCAATCTTATGCATCGAATAAGTTCGTTTGTGTCATTGGATGAACAATTAGGCCATTTTCGTCTTCCCTAGGCTTATTCTTGTCCAATTAGGGTTTCTAACCTATCTTGTACATCCAATAGATGGGTTTGTGTCATTAGATGATTAATTATGTCATTTTCGTCCTCCCAAGGCTTATTCTTGTCTAATTAGGCTGTCTAACCAATCTTGTGCATCCAATCGGTGTGTTTGTGTCATTAGATGAACATTTAGGTCATTTTTGTCCTCCCTACACTTAATCATGTCCAATTAGGGTTTTTAACCAATCTTGTGCATCCAATAGTTGTGTTTGTGTCATTGGATGAACATTTAGGTCATTTTCCTCCTCCCGAGGCTTATTCATGTCCAATTATTGTTTCTAACCAATCTTGTGCATTTAATACGTGTGTTTGTTTCATTGGAAGAACATTTAGGTCATTTTCGACCTCCCTAGGCTTATTCTTTTCCAATTAGGGTTTCTAACCAATCTTGTGCATCCAATAGGTGGGTTTGTGTCATTGGATGAACAATTAGGTCATTTTCGGCCTCCCGAGGCTTATTCTTGTCCAATTAGGGTTTCTAACCAATCTTGTGCATTTAATACGTGTGTTTGTGTCATTAGATGAACATTTATGTCATTTTCGACATCCCTAGGCTTATTCTTGTTAAATTATGGTCTTTAACAAATCTTGTGCATCCAATAGGTGTGTTTGTGTCATTGGATGAACATTTAGGTCATTTTCGTTCTCCCTAGGCTTATTCTTTTTGAATTAGGATTTCTAACCAATCTTGTGCATCCAATTGGTGTGTTTGTGTCATTAGATGAACATTTAGGTCATTTTCGTCCTCCCTAGGCTTATTCTTGTCCAATTAGGGTTTCTAACCAATCTTGTGCATCCAATAGTTGTGGTTGTGTCACTGGATGAAAATTTAGGTCATTTTCCTCCTCTATAGGCTTATTATTGTCCAATTAGGGTTTTCAACCAATCTTGTGCATCGAACAATCATGTCATTTTCGTCTTCCCTAGGCTTATTCTTGTCCAATTAGGGTTTCTAACCAATCTTGTGCATCCAATTGGTGTGTTTGTTTCAATGGATGAACAATTAGGTCATTTTCGTCTTCCCTAGACTTATTCTTGTCCAATTAGGGTTTTTAACCAATCTTGTGCATCCAGTAGGTTTGTTTGTGTCATTGGATGAACATTTAGGTCATTTTCGTCCTCCCTACACTTAATCATGTCTAATTAGGCTTTTTAACCAATGTTATGCATCCAATAGTTGTGTGTGTCATTGGATGAACATTTAGGTCATTTTCGTCCTCCCTAGGCTTATTCTTGTCCAATTAGGGTTTCTAACCAATCTTGTGCATCCAATGGGTGTGTTTGTGTCATTGGATAAACAATTATGTCTATTTCGTCCTCCCTAGGCTTATTTTTGTCCAGTTAGGGTTTCTAACCTATCTTGTACATCCAATAGATGGGTTTGTGTCATTAGATGATTAATTATGTCATTTTCGTCCTCCCAAGGCTTATTCTTGTCTAATTAGGCTGTCTAACCAATCTTGTGCATCCAATTGGTGTGTTTGTGTCATTAGATGAACATTTAGGTCATTTTTGTCCTCCCTACACTTAATCATGTCCAATTAGGGTTTCTAACCTATCTTGTGCATCCAATAGGTGGATTTGTGTCATTGGATGAACAATTAGGTCATTTTCGGCCTCCCGAGGCTTATTCTTGTCCAATTAGGGTTTCTAACCAATCTTGTGCATTTAATACGTGTGTTTGTGTCATTAGATGAACATTTATGTCATTTTCGACATCCCTAGGCTTATTCTTGTTAAATTATGGTCTTTAACAAATCTTGTGCGTCCAATAGGTGTGTTTGTGTCATTGGATGAACATTTAGGTCATTTTCGTTCTCCCTAGGCTTATTCTTTTTGAATTAGGATTTCTAACCAATCTTGTGCATCCAATTGGTGTGTTTGTGTCATTAGATGAACATTTAGGTCATTTTCGTCCTCCCTAGGCTTATTCTTGTCCAATTAGGGTTTCTAACCAATCTTGTGCATCCAATAGTTGTGGTTGTGTCACTGGATGAAAATTTAGGTCATTTTCCTCCTCTATAGGCTTATTATTGTCCAATTAGGGTTTTCAACCAATCTTGTGCATCGAATAAGTTCGTTTGTGCCATTGGATAAACAATCATGTCATTTTCGTCTTCCCTAGGCTTATTCTTGTCCAATTAGGGTTTCTAACCAATCTTGTGCATCCAATTGGTGTGTTTGTTTCAATGGATGAACAATTAGGTCATTTTCGTCTTCCCTAGACTTATTCTTGTCCAATTAGGGTTTTTAACCAATCTTGTGCATCCAGTAGGTTTGTTTGTGTCATTGGATGAACATTTAGGTCATTTTCGTCCTCCCTACACTTAATCATGTCTAATTAGGCTTTTTAACCAATGTTATGCATCCAATAGTTGTTTGTGTCATTGGATGAACATTTAGGTCATTTTCGTCCTCCCTAGGCTTATTCTTGTCCAATTACGGTTTCTAACCAATCTTGTGCATCTAATAGGTGTGTTTGTGTCATTGGATAAACAATTATGTCTATTTCGTCTTCCCTAGGCTTATTTTTGTCCAGTTAGGGTTTCTAACCAATCTTGTTTATCCAATAGGTTTGTTTGTGTCACTGGATGAAAATTGAGGTCATTTTCGTCCTCTCTAGGCTTATTCTTGTCCAATTAGGGTTTTCAACCAATCTTGTGCATCGAATAAGTTCGTTTGTGCCATTAAATGAACAATTAGGCCATTTTCGTCTTCCGTAGGCTTATTCTTGTCCAATTATGGTTTCTAACCTATCTTGTACATCCAATAGGTGGGTTTGTGTCATTAGATGATTAATTATGTTATTTTCGTCCTCCCTAGGCTTATTCTTGTCTAATTAGGTTCTCTAACCAATCTTGTGCATCCAATTGGTGTGTTTGTGTCATTAGATGAACATTTAGGTCATTTTCGTCCTCCCTACACTTAATCATGTCCAATTAGGGTTTTTAACCAATCTCGTACAATTATGTCATTTTCGTCTTCCCTAGGCTTATTCTTCTCCAATTAGGGTTTCTAACCAATCTTGTGCATCCAATTGGTGTGTTTGTTTCATTGGATGAACAATTAGGTAATTTTCGTCTTCCCTAGGCTTATTCTTGTCCAGTTACGGTTTTTAACCAATCTTGTGCATCCAGTAGGTGTGTTTGTGTCATTGGATGAACATTTAGGTCATTTTCGTCCTCCCTACACTTAATCATGTCTAATTAGGCTTTTTAACCAATCTTGTGCATCCAATAGTTGTGTTTGTGTCATTGGATGAACATTTAGGTCAGTTTCGTCCTCGCGAGGCTTATTCGTGTCCAATTATTGTTTCTAACCAATTTTGTGCATTTAATACGTGTGTTTGTTTCATTGGAAGAACATTTAGGTCATTTTCGACCTCCATAGGCTTATTCTTGTTCAATTAGGGTTTCTAACCTATCTTGTGCATCCAACAGGTGGGTTTGTTTCATTGGATGAACAATTAGGTCATTTTCGGTCTCCCGAGGCTTATTCTTGTCCAATTAGGGTTTCTAAGCAATCTTGTGCATTTAATACGTGTGTTTGTGTCATTAGATGAACATTTATTTCATTTTCGACATCCCTAGGCTTATTCATGTTAAATTATGGTCTTTAACAAATCTTGTGCATCCAATAGGTGTGTTTGTGTCATTGGATGAACATTTAGGTCATTTTCGTTCTCCCTAGGCTTATTCTTTTTGAATTAGGATTTCTAACCAATCTTGTGCATCCAATTGGTGTGTTTGTATCATTGGATGAACAATTAGGTCATTTTCGTCTTCCCTAGGCTTATTTTTGTCCAATTAGGGTTTCTAACCAATCTTGTGCATCCAATTGGTGTGTTTGTGTCATTGGATGAACATTTAGGTCATTTTCGTCTTCCCTAAGCTTATTCTTGTCCAATT
>JBBPBS010001217.1:1281556-1292217 GCA_037974835.1 Cicer judaicum | reverse complement strand
TTTTAACCAATCTTGTGCATCTAGTAGGTGTGTTTTTGTGATTGGATGAACATTTAGGTCATTTTCATCCTCCCTACACTTAATCATGTCTAATTAGGCTTTTTAACCAATCTTGTGCATCCAATAGTAGTGTTTGTGTTATTTGATGAACATTTAGGTCATTTTCGTCCTGTTGAGGTTTATTCCTGTGCAATTAGGGTTTCTAACAAATTTTGTCATCCAATAGTTGTCATTGTGTCATTGGATGAACATTTAAGTCATTTTCGACCTCCCTAGGCTTATTCTTGTCCAATTAGGGTTTCTAACCAATCTTGTGCATCCAATAGGTGTGTTTGTGTCATTGGATAAACAATTATGTCTATTTCGTCCTCCCTAGGCTTATTCTTGTCCAATTAGGGTTTCTAACCAATCTTGTGTATCCAATACGTTTGTTTGTGTCACTGGATGAAAATTAAATTCATTTTCGTCCTCTCTAGGCTTATTGTTGTCCAATTATTGTTTCTAACCAATCTTGTGCGTTTAATACGTGTGTTTGTTTCATTGGAAGAACATTTAGGTCATTTTCGACCTCCATAGGCTTATTCTTTTCCAATTAGGGTTTCTAACCTATCTTGTGCATCCAATAGGTGGGTTTGTGTCATTGGATGAACAATTAGGTCATTTTCGGCCTCCCGAGGCTTATTCTTGTCCAATTAGGGTTTCTAACCAATCTTGTGCATCTAATACGTGTGTTTGTGTCATTAGATGAACATTTATGTCATTTTCGACATCCCTAGGCTTATTCTTGTTAAATTATGGTCTTTAACAAATCTTGTGCATCCAATAGGTGTGTTTGTGTCATTGGATGAACATTTAGGTCATTTTCGTTCTCCCTAGGCTTATTCTTTTTTAATTAGGATTTCTAACCAATCTGGTGCATCCAATTAGTGTGTTTGTGTCATTAGATGAACATTTAGGTCATTTTCGTCCTCCCTAGGCTTATTCTTGTCCAATTAGGGTTTCTAACCAATCTTGTGCATCCAATAGTTGTGGTTGTGTCACTGGATGAAAATTTAGGTCATTTTCCTCCTCTATAGGCTTATTATTGTCCAATTAGGGTTTTCAACCAATCCTGTGCATCGAATAAGTTCGTTTGTGCCATTGGATAAACAATCATGTCATTTTCGTCTTCCCTAGGCTTATTCTTGTCCAATTAGTGTTTCTAACCAATCTTGTGCATCCAATTGGTGTGTTTGTTTCAATGGATGAACAATTAGGTCATTTTCGTCTTCCCTAGACTTATTCTTGTCCAATTAGGGTTTTTAACCAATCTTGTGCATCCAGTAGGTTTGTTTGTGTCATTGGATGAACATTTAGGTCATTTTCGTCCTCCCTACACTTAATCATGTCTAATTAGGCTTTTTAACCAATGTTATGCATCCAATAGTTGTTTGTGTCATTGGATGAACATTTAGGTCATTTTCGTCCTCCCTAGGCTTATTCTTGTCCAATTAGGGTTTCTAACCAATCTTGTGCATCCAATAGGTGTGTTTGTGTCATTGGATAAACAATTATGTCTATTTCGTCCTCCCTAGGCTTATTTTTGTCCAGTTAGGGTTTCTAACCAATCTTGTTTATCCAATAGGTTTGTTTGTGTCACTGGATGAAAATTGAGGTCATTTTCGTCCTCTCTAGGCTTATTCTTGTCCAATTAGGGTTTTCAACCAATCTTGTGCATCGAATAAGTTCGTTTGTGCCATTAAATGAACAATTAGGCCATTTTCGTCTTCCGTACGCTTATTCTTGTCCAATTATGGTTTCTAACCTATCTTGTACATCCAATAGGTGGGTTTGTGTCATTAGATGATTAATTATGTTATTTTCGTCCTCCCTAGGCTTATTCTTGTCTAATTAGGTTCTCTAACCAATCTTGTGCATCCAATTGGTGTGTTTGTGTCATTAGATGAACATTTAGGTCATTTTCGTCCTCCCTACACTTAATCATGTCCAATTAGGGTTTTTAACCAATCTCGTACAATTATGTCATTTTCGTCTTCCCTAGGCTTATTCTTCTCCAATTAGGGTTTCTAACCAATCTTGTGCATCCAATTGGTGTGTTTGTTTCATTGGATGAACAATTAGGTAATTTTCGTCTTCCCTAGGCTTATTCTTGTCCAGTTACGGTTTTTAACCAATCTTGTGCATCCAGTAGGTGTGTTTGTGTCATTGGATGAACATTTAGGTCATTTTCGTCCTCCTTACACTTAATCATGTCTAATTAGGCTTTTTAACCAATCTTGTGCATCCAATAGTTGTGTTTGTGTCATTGGATGAACATTTAGGTCATTTTCGTCCTCGCGAGGCTTATTCGTGTCCAATTATTGTTTCTAACCAATTTTGTGCATTTAATATGTGTGTTTGTTTCATTGGAAGAACATTTAGGTCATTTTCGACCTCCATAGGCTTATTCTTGTTCAATTAGGGTTTCTAACCTATCTTGTGCATCCAACAGGTGGGTTTGTTTCATTGGATGAACAATTAGGTCATTTTCGGTCTCCCGAGGCTTATTCTTGTCCAATTAGGGTTTCTAAGCAATCTTGTGCATTTAATACGTGTGTTTGTGTCATTAGATGAACATTTATTTCATTTTCGACATCCCTAGGCTTATTCATGTTAAATTATGGTCTTTAACAAATCTTGTGCATCCAATAGGTGTGTTTGTGTCATTGGATGAACATTTAGGTCATTTTCGTTCTCCCTAGGCTTATTCTTTTTGAATTAGGATTTCTAACCAATCTTGTGCATCCAATTGGTGTGTTTGTATCATTGGATGAACAATTAGGTCATTTTCGTCTTCCCTAGGCTTATTTTTGTCCAATTCGGGTTTCTAACCAATCTTGTGCATCCAATTGGTCTGTTTGTGTCATTGGATGAACATTTAGGTCATTTTCGTCTTCCCTAAGCGTATTCTTGTCCAATTAGAGTTTTTAACTAATCTTGTGCATCTAGTAGGTGTGTTTCTCTGATTGGATGAACATTTAGGTCATTTTCGTCCTCCCTACACTTAATCATGTCTAATTAGGCATTTTAACCAATCTTGGGCATCGAATAATTGTGTTTGTGTCATTTGATGAACATTTAGGTCATTTTCGTCCTCTTGAGGTTTATTCTTGTCCAATTAGGGTTTCTAACCAATCTTGTGCATCCAATAGTTGTCTTTCTTTCATTGGATGAACATTTAGGTCATTTTCGACCTACCTAGGCATATTCTTGTCCAATTAGGGTTTCTAACCAATCTTGTGCATCCAATAGGTATGTTTGTGTCATTGGATGAAGAATTAGGTCATTTTCGTCCTCCCTAGGCTTATTCTTGCCCAATTAGGGTTTCTAACCAATCTTGTGCATCCAATAGGTGTGTTTGTGTCATTGGATAAACAATTATGTCTATTTCGTCCTCCCTAGGCTTATTCTTGTCCAATTAGGGTTTCTAACCAATCTTGTGTATCCAATAGGTTTGTTTGTGTCACTGGATGAAAATTAAAGTCATTTTCGTCCTCTCTAGGCTTATTCTTGTCCAATTAGGGTTTTCACCCAATCTTATGTATCGAATAAGTTCGTTTGTGTCATTGGATGAACAATTAGGCCATTTTCGTCTTCCCTAGGCTTATTCTTGTCCAATTAGGGTTTCTAACCTATCTTGTACATCCAGTAGGTGGGTTTGTGTCATTAGATGATTAATTATGTTATTTTCGTCCTCCCAAGCCTTATTCTTGTCTAATTAGGCTGTCTAAACAATCTTGTGCATCCAATTGGTTTGTTTGTGTCATTAGATGAACATTTAGGTCATTTTTGTCCTCCCTACACTTAATCATGTCCACTTAGGGTTTTTAACCAATCTTGTGAATCCAATAGTTGCGTTTGTGTCATTGGAAGAAAATTTAGGTCATTTTCGTCCTCCCGAGGCTTATTCATGTCCAATTATTGTTTCTAACCAATCTTGTGCATTTAATACGTGTGTTTGTTTCATTGGAAGAACATTTAGGTCATTTTCGACCTCCATAGGCTTATTCTAGTCAAATTAGGGTTTCTAACCTATCTTGTGCATCCAACAGGTGGGTTTGTGTCATTGGATGAACAATTAGGACATTTTTGGCCTCCCGAGGCTTGTTCTTGTACAATTATTGTTTCTATCCAATCTTGTGCATTTAATACGTGTGTTTGTTTCATTGGAAGAACATTTAGGTCATTTTCGACCTCTATAGGCTTATTCTTGTCCAATTAGGGTTTCTAACCTATCTTGTGCATCCAACAGGTCGGTTTGTGTCATTGGATGAACAATTAGGTCATTATCGGTCTCCCGAGGCTTATTCTTGTCCAATTAGGGTTTCTAACCAATCTTGTGCATTTAATACGTGTGTTTGTGTCAATAGATGAACATTTATGTCATTTTCGACATCCCTAGGCTTATTCATGTTAAATTATGGTCTTTAACAAATCTTATGCATCCAATAGGTGTGTTTGTGTCATTGGATGAACATTTAGGACATTTTCGTTCTCCCTAGGCTTATTCTTTTTGAATTAGGATTTCTAACCAATCTTGTGCATCCAATTGGTGTGTTTGTATCATTGGATGAACAATTAGGTCATTTTCGTCTTCCCTAGGCTTATTCTTGTCCAATTAGGGTTTCTAACCAATCTTATGCATCCAATTGGTGTGTTTGTGTTATTGGATGAACATTTAGGTCATTTTCGTTCTCCCTACACTTAATCATGTCTAATTCGGCTTTTTAACAAATCTTATGCATCCAATAGGTGTGTTTGTGTCATTAGATGAACATTTAGGACATTTTCATTCTCCCTAGGCTTATTCTTTTTGAATTAGGATTTCTAACCAATCTTGTGCATCCAATTGGTGTGTTTGTATCATTGGATGAACAATTAGGTCATTTTCGTCCTGTTGAGGTTTATTCCTGTCCAATTAGGGTTTCTAACAAATTTTGTCATCCAATAGTTGTCATTGTGTCATTGGATGAACATTTAAGTCATTTTCGACCTCCCTAGGCTTATTCTTGTCCAATTAGGGTTTCTAACCAATCTTGTGCATCCAATAGGTATGTTTGTGTCGTTGGATAAACAATTAGGTCATTTTCGTCCTCCCTAGGCTTATTCTTGTCCAATTAGGGTTTCTAACCAATTTTGTGCATCCAATAGGTGTGTTTGTGTCATTGGATAAACAATTATGTCTATTTCGTCCTCCCTAGGCTTATTCTTGTCCAATTAGGGTTTCTAACCAATCTTGTGTATCCAATAGGTTTGTTTGTGTCACTGGATGAAAATTAAATTCATTTACGCCCTCTCTAGGCTTATTCTTGTCCAATTAGGGTTTTCACCCAATCTTATGCATCGAATAAGTTCGTTTGTGTCATTGGATGAACAATTAGGCCATTTTCGTCTTCCCTAGGCTTATTCTTGTCCAATTAGGGTTTCTAACCTATCTTGTACATCCAATAGATGGGTTTGTGTCATTAGATGATTAATTATGTCATTTTCGTCCTCCCAAGGCTTATTCTTGTCTAATTAGGCTGTCTAACCAATCTTGTGCATCCAATTGGTGTGTTTGTGTCATTAGATGAACATTTAGGTCATTTTTGTCCTCCCTACACTTAATCATGTCCAATTAGGGTTTTTAACCAATCTTGTGCATCCAATAGTTGTGTTTGTGTCATTGGATGAACATTTAGGTCATTTTCGTCCTCCCGAGGCTTATTCATGTCCAATTATTGTTTCTAACCAATCTTGTGCATTTAATACGTGTGTTTGTTTCATTGGAAGAACATTTAGGTCATTTTCGACCTCCCTAGGCTTATTCTTTTCCAATTAGGGTTTCTAACCAATCTTGTGCATCCAATAGGTGGGTTTGTGTCATTGGATGAACAATTAGGTCATTTTCGGCCTCCCGAGGCTTATTCTTGTCCAATTAGGGTTTCTAACCAATCTTGTGCATTTAATACGTGTGTTTGTGTCATTAGATGAACATTTATGTCATTTTCGACATCCCTAGGCTTATTCTTGTTAAATTATGGTCTTTAACAAATCTTGTGCATCCAATAGGTGTGTTTGTGTCATTGGATGAACATTTAGGTCATTTTCGTTCTCCCTAGGCTTATTCTTTTTGAATTAGGATTTCTAACCAATCTTGTGCATCCAATTGGTGTGTTTGTATCATTGGATGAACAATTAGGTCATTTTCGTCTTCCCTAGGCTTATTTTTGTCCAATTAGGGTTTCTAACCAATCTTGTGCATCCAATTGGTGTGTTTGTGTCATTGGATGAACATTTAGGTCATTTTCGTCTTCCCTAAGCTTATTCTTGTCCAATTAGAGTTTTTAACTAATCTTGTGCATCTAGTAGGTGTGTTTCTCTGATTGGATGAACATTTAGGTCATTTTCGTCCTCCCTACACTTAATCATGTCTAATTAGGCTTTTTAACCAATCTTGGGCATCGAATAATTGTGTTTGTGTCATTTGATGAACATTTAGGTCATTTTCGTCCTCTTGAGGTTTATTCTTGTCCAATTAGGGTTTCTAACCAATCTTGTGCATCCAATAGTTGTCTTTCTTTCATTGGATGAACATTTAGGTCATTTTCGACCTACCTAGGCATATTCTTGTCCAATTAGGGTTTCTAACCAATCTTGTGCATCCAATAGGTATGTTTGTGTCATTGGATGAACAATTAGGTCATTTTCGTCCTCCCTAGGCTTATTCTTGTCCAATTAGGGTTTCTAACCAATCTTGTGCATCCAATAGGTGTGTTTGTGTCATTGGATAAACAATTATGTCTATTTCGTCCTCCCTAGGCTTATTTTTGTCCAGTTAGGGTTTCTAACCTATCTTGTACATCCAATAGATGGGTTTGTGTCATTAGATGATTAATTATGTCATTTTCGTCCTCCCAAGGCTTATTCTTGTCTAATTAGGCTGTCTAACCAATCTTGTGCATCCAATTGGTGTGTTTGTGTCATTAGATGAACATTTAGGTCATTTTTGTCCTCCCTACACTTAATCATGTCCAATTAGGGTTTCTAACCTATCTTGTGCATCCAATAGGTGGGTTTGTGTCATTGGATGAACAATTAGGTCATTTTCGGCCTCCCGAGGCTTATTCTTGTCCAATTAGGGTTTCTAACCAATCTTGTGCATTTAATACGTGTGTTTGTGTCATTAGATGAACATTTATGTCATTTTCGACATCCCTAGGCTTATTCTTGTTAAATTATGGTCTTTAACAAATCTTGTGCGTCCAATAGGTGTGTTTGTGTCATTGGATGAACATTTAGGTCATTTTCGTTCTCCCTAGGCTTATTCTTTTTGAATTAGGATTTCTAACCAATCTTGTGCATCCAATTGGTGTGTTTGTGTCATTAGATGAACATTTAGGTCATTTTCGTCCTCCCTAGGCTTATTCTTGTCCAATTAGGGTTTCTAACCAATCTTGTGCATCCAATAGTTGTGGTTGTGTCACTGGATGAAAATTTAGGTCATTTTCCTCCTCTATAGGCTTATTATTGTCCAATTAGGGTTTTCAACCAATCTTGTGCATCGAATAAGTTCGTTTGTGCCATTGGATAAACAATCATGTCATTTTCGTCTTCCCTAGGCTTATTCTTGTCCAATTAGGGTTTCTAACCAATCTTGTGCATCCAATTGGTGTGTTTGTTTCAATGGATGAACAATTAGGTCATTTTCGTCTTCCCTAGACTTATTCTTGTCCAATTAGGGTTTTTAACCAATCTTGTGCATCCAGTAGGTTTGTTTGTGTCATTGGATGAACATTTAGGTCATTTTCGTCCTCCCTACACTTAATCATGTCTAATTAGGCTTTTTAACCAATGTTATGCATCCAATAGTTGTGTGTGTCATTGGATGAACATTTAGGTCATTTTCGTCCTCCCTAGACTTATTCTTGTCCAATTAGGGTTTCTAACCAATCTTGTGCATCCAATAGGTGTGTTTGTGTCATTGGATAAACAATTATGTCTATTTCGTCCTCCCTAGGCTTATTTTTGTCCAGTTAGGGTTTCTAACCTATCTTGTACATCCAATAGATGGGTTTGTGTCATTAGATGATTAATTATGTCATTTTCGTCCTCCCAAGGCTTATTCTTGTCTAATTAGGCTGTCTAACCAATCTTGTGCATCCAATTGGTGTGTTTGTGTCATTAGATGAACATTTAGGTCATTTTTGTCCTCCCTACACTTAATCATGTCCAATTAGGGTTTCTAACCTATCTTGTGCATCCAATAGGTGGGTTTGTGTCATTGGATGAACAATTAGGTCATTTTCGGCCTCCCGAGGCTTATTCTTGTCCAATTAGGGTTTCTAACCAATCTTGTGCATTTAATACGTGTGTTTGTGTCATTAGATGAACATTTATGTCATTTTCGACATCCCTAGGCTTATTCTTGTTAAATTATGGTCTTTAACAAATCTTGTGCGTCCAATAGGTGTGTTTGTGTCATTGGATGAACATTTAGGTCATTTTCGTTCTCCCTAGGCTTATTCTTTTTGAATTAGGATTTCTAACCAATCTTGTGCATCCAATTGGTGTGTTTGTGTCATTAGATGAACATTTAGGTCATTTTCGTCCTCCCTAGGCTTATTCTTGTCCAATTAGGGTTTCTAACCAATCTTGTGCATCCAATAGTTGTGGTTGTGTCACTGGATGAAAATTTAGGTCATTTTCCTCCTCTATAGGCTTATTATTGTCCAATTAGGGTTTTCAACCAATCTTGTGCATCGAATAAGTTCGTTTGTGCCATTGGATAAACAATCATGTCATTTTCGTCTTCCCTAGGCTTATTCTTGTCCAATTAGGGTTTCTAACCAATCTTGTGCATCCAATTGGTGTGTTTGTTTCAATGGATGAACAATTAGGTCATTTTCGTCTTCCCTAGACTTATTCTTGTCCAATTAGGGTTTTTAACCAATCTTGTGCATCCAGTAGGTTTGTTTGTGTCATTGGATGAACATTTAGGTCATTTTCGTCCTCCCTACACTTAATCATGTCTAATTAGGCTTTTTAACCAATGTTATGCATCCAATAGTTGTGTGTGTCATTGGATGAACATTTAGGTCATTTTCGTCCTCCCTAGGCTTATTCTTGTCCAATTAGGGTTTCTAACCAATCTTGTGCATCCAATAGGTGTGTTTGTGTCATTGGATAAACAATTATGTCTATTTCGTCCTCCCTAGGCTTATTTTTGTCCAGTTAGGGTTTCTAACCTATCTTGTACATCCAATAGATGGGTTTGTGTCATTAGATGATTAATTATGTCATTTTCGTCCTCCCAAGGCTTATTCTTGTCTAATTAGGCTGTCTAACCAATCTTGTGCATCCAATTGGTGTGTTTGTGTCATTAGATGAACATTTAGGTCATTTTTGTCCTCCCTACACTTAATCATGTCCAATTAGGGTTTCTAACCTATCTTGTGCATCCAATAGGTGGGTTTGTGTCATTGGATGAACAATTAGGTCATTTTCGGCCTCCCGAGGCTTATTCTTGTCCAATTAGGGTTTCTAACCAATCTTGTGCATTTAATACGTGTGTTTGTGTCATTAGATGAACATTTATGTCATTTTCGACATCCCTAGGCTTATTCTTGTTAAATTATGGTCTTTAACAAATCTTGTGCATCCAATAGGTGTGTTTGTGTCATTGGATGAACATTTAGGTCATTTTCGTCCTCCCGAGGCTTATTCATGTCCAATTATTGTTTCTAACCAATCTTGTGCATTTAATACGTGTGTTTGTTTCATTGGAAGAACATTTAGGTCATTTTCGACCTCCCTAGGCTTATTCTTTTCCAATTAGGGTTTCTAACCAATCTTGTGCATCCAATAGGTGGGTTTGTGTCATTGGATGAACAATTAGGTCATTTTCGGCCTCCCGAGGCTTATTCTTGTCCAATTAGGGTTTCTAACCAATCTTGTGCATTTAATACGTGTGTTTGTGTCATTAGATGAACATTTATGTCATTTTCGACATCCCTAGGCTTATTCTTGTTAAATTATGGTCTTTAACAAATCTTGTGCATCCAATAGGTGTGTTTGTGTCATTGGATGAACATTTAGGTCATTTTCGTTCTCCCTAGGCTTATTCTTTTTGAATTAGGATTTCTAACCAATCTTGTGCATCCAATTGGTGTGTTTGTATCATTGGATGAACAATTAGGTCATTTTCGTCTTCCCTAGGCTTATTTTTGTCCAATTAGGGTTTCTAACCAATCTTGTGCATCCAATTGGTGTGTTTGTGTCATTGGATGAACATTTAGGTCATTTTCGTCTTCCCTAAGCTTATTCTTGTCCAATTAGAGTTTTTAACTAATCTTGTGCATCTAGTAGGTGTGTTTCTCTGATTGGATGAACATTTAGGTCATTTTCGTCCTCCCTACACTTAATCATGTCTAATTAGGCTTTTTAACCAATCTTGGGCATCGAATAATTGTGTTTGTGTCATTTGATGAACATTTAGGTCATTTTCGTCCTCTTGAGGTTTATTCTTGTCCAATTAGGGTTTCTAACCAATCTTGTGCATCCAATAGTTGTCTTTCTTTCATTGGATGAACATTTAGGTCATTTTCGACCTACCTAGGCATATTCTTGTCCAATTAGGGTTT
>JBBPBS010001217.1:1269542-1281546 GCA_037974835.1 Cicer judaicum | reverse complement strand
TAACCAATCTTGTGCATCCAATAGGTATGTTTGTGTCATTGGATGAACAATTAGGTCATTTTCGTCCTCCCTAGGCTTATTCTTGCCCAATTAGGGTTTCTAACCAATCTTGTGCATCCAATAGGTGTGTTTGTGTCATTGGATAAACAATTATGTCTATTTCGTCCTCCCTAGGCTTATTCTTGTCCAATTAGGGTTTCTAACCAATCTTGTGTATCCAATAGGTTTGTTTGTGTCACTGGATGAAAATTAAAGTCATTTTCGTCCTCTCTAGGCTTATTCTTGTCCAATTAGGGTTTTCACCCAATCTTATGTATCGAATAAGTTCGTTTGTGTCATTGGATGAACAATTAGGCCATTTTCGTCTTCCCTAGGCTTATTCTTGTCCAATTAGGGTTTCTAACCTATCTTGTACATCCAGTAGGTGGGTTTGTGTCATTAGATGAACATTTATTTCATTTTCGACATCCCTAGGCTTATTCATGTTATATTATGGTCTTTAACAAATCTTATGCATCCAATAGGTGTGTTTGTGTCATTGGATGAACATTTAGGACATTTTCGTTCTCCCTAGGCTTATTCTTTTTGAATTAGGATTTCTAACCAATCTTGTGCATCCAATTGGTGTGTTTGTATCATTGGATGAACAATTAGGTCATTTTCGTCTTCCCTAGGCTTATTCTTGTCCAATTAGGGTTTCTAACCAATCTTGTGCATTTAATACGTGTGTTTGTGTCATTAGATGAACATTTATGTCATTTTCGACATCCCTAGGCTTATTCTTGTTAAATTATGGTCTTTAACAAATCTTGTGCGTCCAATAGGTGTGTTTGTGTCATTGGATGAACATTTAGGTCATTTTCGTTCTCCCTAGGCTTATTCTTTTTGAATTAGGATTTCTAACCAATCTTGTGCATCCAATTGGTGTGTTTGTGTCATTAGATGAACATTTAGGTCATTTTCGTCCTCCCTAGGCTTATTCTTGTCCAATTAGGGTTTCTAACCAATCTTGTGCATCCAATAGTTGTGGTTGTGTCACTGGATGAAAATTTAGGTCATTTTCCTCCTCTATAGGCTTATTATTGTCCAATTAGGGTTTTCAACCAATCTTGTGCATCGAATAAGTTCGTTTGTGCCATTGGATAAACAATCATGTCATTTTCGTCTTCCCTAGGCTTATTCTTGTCCAATTAGGGTTTCTAACCAATCTTGTGCATCCAATTGGTGTGTTTGTTTCAATGGATGAACAATTAGGTCATTTTCGTCTTCCCTAGACTTATTCTTGTCCAATTAGGGTTTTTAACCAATCTTGTGCATCCAGTAGGTTTGTTTGTGTCATTGGATGAACATTTAGGTCATTTTCGTCCTCCCTACACTTAATCATGTCTAATTAGGCTTTTTAACCAATGTTATGCATCCAATAGTTGTTTGTGTCATTGGATGAACATTTAGGTCATTTTTGTCCTCCCTAGGCTTATTCTTGTCCAATTAGGGTTTCTAACCAATCTTGTGCATCTAATAGGTGTGTTTGTGTCATTGGATAAACAATTATGTCTATTTCGTCTTCCCTAGGCTTATTTTTGTCCAGTTAGGGTTTCTAACCAATCTTGTTTATCCAATAGGTTTGTTTGTGTCACTGGATGAAAATTGAGGTCATTTTCGTCCTCTCTAGGCTTATTCTTGTCCAATTAGGGTTTTCAACCAATCTTGTGCATCGAATAAGTTCGTTTGTGCCATTAAATGAACAATTAGGCCATTTTCGTCTTCCGTAGGCTTATTCTTGTCCAATTATGGTTTCTAACCTATCTTGTACATCCAATAGGTGGGTTTGTGTCATTAGATGATTAATTATGTTATTTTCGTCCTCCCTAGGCTTATTCTTGTCTAATTAGGTTCTCTAACCAATCTTGTGCATCCAATTGGTGTGTTTGTGTCATTAGATGAACATTTAGGTCATTTTCGTCCTCCCTACACTTAATCATGTCCAATTAGGGTTTTTAACCAATCTCGTACAATTATGTCATTTTCGTCTTCCCTAGGCTTATTCTTCTCCAATTAGGGTTTCTAACCAATCTTGTGCATCCAATTGGTGTGTTTGTTTCATTGGATGAACAATTAGGTAATTTTCGTCTTCCCTAGGCTTATTCTTGTCCAATTACGGTTTTTAACCAATCTTGTGCATCCAGTAGGTGTGTTTCTGTCATTGGATGAACATTTAGGTCATTTTCGTCCTCCCTACACTTAATCATGTCTAATTAGGCTTTTTAACCAATCTTGTGCATCCAATAGTTGTGTTTGTGTCATTGGATGAACATTTAGGTCATTTTCGTCCTCGCGAGGCTTATTCGTGTCCAATTATTGTTTCTAACCAATTTTGTGCATTTAATACGTGTGTTTATTTCATTGGAAGAACATTTAGGTCATTTTCGACCTCCATAGGCTTATTCTTGTTCAATTAGGGTTTCTAACCTATCTTGTGCATCCAACAGGTGGGTTTGTTTCATTGGATGAACAATTAGGTCATTTTCGGTCTCCCGAGGCTTATTCTTGTCCAATTAGGGTTTCTAAGCAATCTTGTGCATTTAATACGTGTGTTTGTGTCATTAGATGAACATTTATTTCATTTTCGACATCCCTAGGCTTATTCATGTTAAATTATGGTCTTTAACAAATCTTGTGCATCTAATAGGTGTGTTTGTGTCATTGGATGAACATTTAGGTCATTTTCGTTCTCCCTAGGCTTATTCTTTTTGAATTAGGATTTCTAACCAATCTTGTGCATCCAATTGGTGTGTTTGTATCATTGGATGAACAATTAGGTCATTTTCGTCTTCCCTAGGCTTATTTTTGTCCAATTAGGGTTTCTAACCAATCTTGTGCATCCAATTGGTGTGTTTGTGTCATTGGATGAACATTTAGGTCATTTTCGTCTTCCCTAAGCTTATTCTTGTCCAATTAGAGTTTTTAACTAATCTTGTGCATCTAGTAGGTGTGTTTCTCTGATTGGATGAACATTTAGGTCATTTTCGTCCTCCCTACACTTAATCATGTCTAATTAGGCTTTTTAACCAATCTTGGGCATCGAATAATTGTGTTTGTGTCATTTGATGAACATTTAGGTCATTTTCGTCCTCTTGAGGTTTATTCTTGTCCAATTAGGGTTTCTAACCAATCTTGTGCATCCAATAGTTGTCTTTCTTTCATTGGATGAACATTTAGGTCATTTTCGACCTACCTAGGCATATTCTTGTCCAATTAGGGTTTATAACCAATCTTGTGCATCCAATAGGTATGTTTGTGTCATTGGATGAACAATTAGGTCATTTTCGTCCTCCCTAGGCTTATTCTTGCCCAATTAGGGTTTCTAACCAATCTTGTGCATCCAATAGGTGTGTTTGTGTCATTGGATAAACAATTATGTCTATTTCGTCCTCCCTAGGCTTATTCTTGTCCAATTAGGGTTTCTAACCAATCTTGTGTATCCAATAGGTTTGTTTGTGTCACTGGATGAAAATTAAAGTCATTTTCGTCCTCTCTAGGCTTATTCTTGTCCAATTAGGGTTTTAACCCAATCTTATGTATCGAATAAGTTCGTTTGTGTCATTGGATGAACAATTAGGCCATTTTCGTCTTCCCTAGGCTTATTCTTGTCCAATTAGGGTTTCTAACCTATCTTGTACATCCAGTAGGTGGGTTTGTGTCATTAGATGATTAATTATGTTATTTTCGTCCTCCCAAGCCTTATTCTTGTCTAATTAGGCTGTCTAAACAATCTTGTGCATCCAATTGGTTTGTTTGTGTCATTAGATGAACATTTAGGTCATTTTTGTCCTCCCTACACTTAATCATGTCCAATTAGGGTTTTTAACCAATCTTGTGCATCCAATAGTTGCGTTTGTGTCATTGGAAGAAAATTTAGGTCATTTTCGTCCTCCCGAGGCTTATTCATGTCCAATTATTGTTTCTAACCAATCTTGTGCATTCTAATACGTGTGTTTGTTTCATTGGAAGAACATTTAGGTCATTTTCGACCTCCATAGGCTTATTCTTGTCAAATTAGGGTTTCTAACCTATCTTGTGCATCCAACAGGTGGGTTTGTGTCATTGGATGAACAATTAGCTCATTTTTGGCCTCCCGAGGCTTGTTCTTGTCCAATTATTGTTTCTATCCAATCTTGTGCATTTAATACGTGTGTTTGTTTCATTGGAAGAACATTTAGGTCATTTTCGACCTCTATAGGCTTATTCTTGTCCAATTAGGGTTTCTAACCTATCTTGTGCATCCAACAGGTCGGTTTGTGTCATTGGATGAACAATTAGGTCATTATCGGTCTCCCGAGGCTTATTCTTGTCCAATTAGGGTTTCTAACCAATCTTGTGCATTTAATACGTGTGTTTGTGTCAATAGATGAACATTTATGTCATTTTCGACATCCCTAGGCTTATTCATGTTATATTATGGTCTTTAACAAATCTTATGCATCCAATAGGTGTGTTTGTGTCATTGGATGAACATTGAGGACATTTTCGTTCTCCCTAGGCTTATTATTTTTGAATTAGGATTTCTAACCAATCTTGTGCATCCAATTGGTGTGTTTGTATCATTGGATGAACAATTAGGTCATTTTCGTCTTCCCTAGGCTTATTCTTGTCCAATTAGGGTTTCTAACCAATCTTGTGCATTTAATACGTGTGTTTGTGTCATTAGATGAACATTTATGTCATTTTCGACATCCCTAGACTTATTCTTGTTAAATTATGGTCTTTAACAAATCTTGTGCGTCCAATAGGTGTGTTTGTGTCATTGGATGAACATTTAGGTCATTTTCGTTCTCCCTAGGCTTATTCTTTTTGAATTAGGATTTCTAACCAATCTTGTGCATCCAATTGGTGTGTTTGTGTCATTAGATGAACATTTAGGTCATTTTCGTCCTCCCTAGGCTTATTCTTGTCCAATTAGGGTTTCTAACCAATCTTGTGCATCCAATAGTTGTGGTTGTGTCACTGGATGAAAATTTAGGTCATTTTCCTCCTCTATAGGCTTATTATTGTCCAATTAGGGTTTTCAACCAATCTTGTGCATCGAATAAGTTCGTTTGTGCCATTGGATAAACAATCATGTCATTTTCGTCTTCCCTAGGCTTATTCTTGTCCAATTAGGGTTTCTAACCAATCTTGTGCATCCAATTGGTGTGTTTGTTTCAATGGATGAACAATTAGGTCATTTTCGTCTTCCCTAGACTTATTCTTGTCCAATTAGGGTTTTTAACCAATCTTGTGCATCCAGTAGGTTTGTTTGTGTCATTGGATGAACATTTAGGTCATTTTCGTCCTCC
Organism: Cicer judaicum; assembly: GCA_037974835.1. Taxonomy (NCBI): domain Eukaryota; kingdom Viridiplantae; phylum Streptophyta; class Magnoliopsida; order Fabales; family Fabaceae; genus Cicer; species Cicer judaicum. Next base: position 1,276,210 of record JBBPBS010001217.1, on the reverse strand, counting down.
CTACACTTAATCATGTCTAATTAGGCTTTTTAACCAATGTTATGCATCCAATAGTTGTTTGTGTCATTGGATGAACATTTAGGTCATTTTCGTCCTCCCTAGGCTTATTCTTGTCCAATTACGGTTTCTAACCAATCTTGTGCATCTAATAGGTGTGTTTGTGTCATTGGATAAACAATTATGTCTATTTCGTCTTCCCTAGGCTTATTTTTGTCCAGTTAGGGTTTCTAACCAATCTTGTTTATCCAATAGGTTTGTTTGTGTCACTGGATGAAAATTGAGGTCATTTTCGTCCTCTCTAGGCTTATTCTTGTCCAATTAGGGTTTTCAACCAATCTTGTGCATCGAATAAGTTCGTTTGTGCCATTAAATGAACAATTAGGCCATTTTCGTCTTCCGTAGGCTTATTCTTGTCCAATTATGGTTTCTAACCTATCTTGTACATCCAATAGGTGGGTTTGTGTCATTAGATGATTAATTATGTTATTTTCGTCCTCCCTAGGCTTATTCTTGTCTAATTAGGTTCTCTAACCAATCTTGTGCATCCAATTGGTGTGTTTGTGTCATTAGATGAACATTTAGGTCATTTTCGTCCTCCCTACACTTAATCATGTCCAATTAGGGTTTTTAACCAATCTCGTACAATTATGTCATTTTCGTCTTCCCTAGGCTTATTCTTCTCCAATTAGGGTTTCTAACCAATCTTGTGCATCCAATTGGTGTGTTTGTTTCATTGGATGAACAATTAGGTAATTTTCGTCTTCCCTAGGCTTATTCTTGTCCAATTACGGTTTTTAACCAATCTTGTGCATCCAGTAGGTGTGTTTCTGTCATTGGATGAACATTTAGGTCATTTTCGTCCTCCCTACACTTAATCATGTCTAATTAGGCTTTTTAACCAATCTTGTGCATCCAATAGTTGTGTTTGTGTCATTGGATGAACATTTAGGTCATTTTCGTCCTCGCGAGGCTTATTCGTGTCCAATTATTGTTTCTAACCAATTTTGTGCATTTAATACGTGTGTTTATTTCATTGGAAGAACATTTAGGTCATTTTCGACCTCCATAGGCTTATTCTTGTTCAATTAGGGTTTCTAACCTATCTTGTGCATCCAACAGGTGGGTTTGTTTCATTGGATGAACAATTAGGTCATTTTCGGTCTCCCGAGGCTTATTCTTGTCCAATTAGGGTTTCTAAGCAATCTTGTGCATTTAATACGTGTGTTTGTGTCATTAGATGAACATTTATTTCATTTTCGACATCCCTAGGCTTATTCATGTTAAATTATGGTCTTTAACAAATCTTGTGCATCCAATAGGTGTGTTTGTGTCATTGGATGAACATTTAGGTCATTTTCGTTCTCCCTAGGCTTATTCTTTTTGAATTAGGATTTCTAACCAATCTTGTGCATCCAATTGGTGTGTTTGTATCATTGGATGAACAATTAGGTCATTTTCGTCTTCCCTAGGCTTATTTTTGTCCAATTCGGGTTTCTAACCAATCTTGTGCATCCAATTGGTCTGTTTGTGTCATTGGATGAACATTTAGGTCATTTTCGTCTTCCCTAAGCGTATTCTTGTCCAATTAGAGTTTTTAACTAATCTTGTGCATCTAGTAGGTGTGTTTCTCTGATTGGATGAACATTTAGGTCATTTTCGTCCTCCCTACACTTAATCATGTCTAATTAGGCATTTTAACCAATCTTGGGCATCGAATAATTGTGTTTGTGTCATTTGATGAACATTTAGGTCATTTTCGTCCTCTTGAGGTTTATTCTTGTCCAATTAGGGTTTCTAACCAATCTTGTGCATCCAATAGTTGTCTTTCTTTCATTGGATGAACATTTAGGTCATTTTCGACCTACCTAGGCATATTCTTGTCCAATTAGGGTTTCTAACCAATCTTGTGCATCCAATAGGTATGTTTGTGTCATTGGATGAACAATTAGGTCATTTTCGTCCTCCCTAGGCTTATTCTTGCCCAATTAGGGTTTCTAACCAATCTTGTGCATCCAATAGGTGTGTTTGTGTCATTGGATAAACAATTATGTCTATTTCGTCCTCCCTAGGCTTATTCTTGTCCAATTAGGGTTTCTAACCAATCTTGTGTATCCAATAGGTTTGTTTGTGTCACTGGATGAAAATTAAAGTCATTTTCGTCCTCTCTAGGCTTATTCTTGTCCAATTAGGGTTTTAACCCAATCTTATGTATCGAATAAGTTCGTTTGTGTCATTGGATGAACAATTAGGCCATTTTCGTCTTCCCTAGGCTTATTCTTGTCCAATTAGGGTTTCTAACCTATCTTGTACATCCAGTAGGTGGGTTTGTGTCATTAGATGATTAATTATGTTATTTTCGTCCTCCCAAGCCTTATTCTTGTCTAATTAGGCTGTCTAAACAATCTTGTGCATCCAATTGGTTTGTTTGTGTCATTAGATGAACATTTAGGTCATTTTTGTCCTCCCTACACTTAATCATGTCCAATTAGGGTTTTTAACCAATCTTGTGCATCCAATAGTTGCGTTTGTGTCATTGGAAGAAAATTTAGGTCATTTTCGTCCTCCCGAGGCTTATTCATGTCCAATTATTGTTTCTAACCAATCTTGTGCATTCTAATACGTGTGTTTGTTTCATTGGAAGAACATTTAGGTCATTTTCGACCTCCATAGGCTTATTCTTGTCAAATTAGGGTTTCTAACCTATCTTGTGCATCCAACAGGTGGGTTTGTGTCATTGGATGAACAATTAGCTCATTTTTGGCCTCCCGAGGCTTGTTCTTGTCCAATTATTGTTTCTATCCAATCTTGTGCATTTAATACGTGTGTTTGTTTCATTGGAAGAACATTTAGGTCATTTTCGACCTCTATAGGCTTATTCTTGTCCAATTAGGGTTTCTAACCTATCTTGTGCATCCAACAGGTCGGTTTGTGTCATTGGATGAACAATTAGGTCATTATCGGTCTCCCGAGGCTTATTCTTGTCCAATTAGGGTTTCTAACCAATCTTGTGCATTTAATACGTGTGTTTGTGTCAATAGATGAACATTTATGTCATTTTCGACATCCCTAGGCTTATTCATGTTATATTATGGTCTTTAACAAATCTTATGCATCCAATAGGTGTGTTTGTGTCATTGGATGAACATTGAGGACATTTTCGTTCTCCCTAGGCTTATTATTTTTGAATTAGGATTTCTAACCAATCTTGTGCATCCAATTGGTGTGTTTGTATCATTGGATGAACAATTAGGTCATTTTCGTCTTCCCTAGGCTTATTCTTGTCCAATTAGGGTTTCTAACCAATCTTGTGCATTTAATACGTGTGTTTGTGTCATTAGATGAACATTTATGTCATTTTCGACATCCCTAGACTTATTCTTGTTAAATTATGGTCTTTAACAAATCTTGTGCGTCCAATAGGTGTGTTTGTGTCATTGGATGAACATTTAGGTCATTTTCGTTCTCCCTAGGCTTATTCTTTTTGAATTAGGATTTCTAACCAATCTTGTGCATCCAATTGGTGTGTTTGTGTCATTAGATGAACATTTAGGTCATTTTCGTCCTCCCTAGGCTTATTCTTGTCCAATTAGGGTTTCTAACCAATCTTGTGCATCCAATAGTTGTGGTTGTGTCACTGGATGAAAATTTAGGTCATTTTCCTCCTCTATAGGCTTATTATTGTCCAATTAGGGTTTTCAACCAATCTTGTGCATCGAATAAGTTCGTTTGTGCCATTGGATAAACAATCATGTCATTTTCGTCTTCCCTAGGCTTATTCTTGTCCAATTAGGGTTTCTAACCAATCTTGTGCATCCAATTGGTGTGTTTGTTTCAATGGATGAACAATTAGGTCATTTTCGTCTTCCCTAGACTTATTCTTGTCCAATTAGGGTTTTTAACCAATCTTGTGCATCCAGTAGGTTTGTTTGTGTCATTGGATGAACATTTAGGTCATTTTCGTCCTCCCTACACTTAATCATGTCTAATTAGGCTTTTTAACCAATGTTATGCATCCAATAGTTGTGTGTGTCATTGGATGAACATTTAGGTCATTTTCGTCCTCCCTAGGCTTATTCTTGTCCAATTAGGGTTTCTAACCAATCTTGTGCATCCAATAGGTGTGTTTGTGTCATTGGATAAACAATTATGTCTATTTCGTCCTCCCTAGGCTTATTTTTGTCCAGTTAGGGTTTCTAACCTATCTTGTACATCCAATAGATGGGTTTGTGTCATTAGATGATTAATTATGTCATTTTCGTCCTCCCAAGGCTTATTCTTGTCTAATTAGGCTGTCTAACCAATCTTGTGCATCCAATTGGTGTGTTTGTGTCATTAGATGAACATTTAGGTCATTTTTGTCCTCCCTACACTTAATCATGTCCAATTAGGGTTTCTAACCTATCTTGTGCATCCAATAGGTGGGTTTGTGTCATTGGATGAACAATTAGGTCATTTTCGGCCTCCCGAGGCTTATTCTTGTCCAATTAGGGTTTCTAACCAATCTTGTGCATTTAATACGTGTGTTTGTGTCATTAGATGAACATTTATGTCATTTTCGACATCCCTAGGCTTATTCTTGTTAAATTATGGTCTTTAACAAATCTTGTGCATCCAATAGGTGTGTTTGTGTCATTGGATGAACATTTAGGTCATTTTCGTTCTCCCTAGGCTTATTCTTTTTGAATTAGGATTTCTAACCAATCTTGTGCATCCAATTGGTGTGTTTGTATCATTGGATGAACAATTAGGTCATTTTCGTCTTCCCTAGGCTTATTTTTGTCCAATTAGGGTTTCTAACCAATCTTGTGCATCCAATTGGTGTGTTTGTGTCATTGGATGAACATTTAGGTCATTTTCGTCTTCCCTAAGCTTATTCTTGTCCAATTAGAGTTTTTAACTAATCTTGTGCATCTAGTAGGTGTGTTTCTCTGATTGGATGAACATTTAGGTCATTTTCGTCCTCCCTACACTTAATCATGTCTAATTAGGCTTTTTAACCAATCTTGGGCATCGAATAATTGTGTTTGTGTCATTTGATGAACATTTAGGTCATTTTCGTCCTCTTGAGGTTTATTCTTGTCCAATTAGGGTTTCTAACCAATCTTGTGCATCCAATAGTTGTCTTTCTTTCATTGGATGAACATTTAGGTCATTTTCGACCTACCTAGGCATATTCTTGTCCAATTAGGGTTTCTAACCAATCTTGTGCATCCAATAGGTATGTTTGTGTCATTGGATGAACAATTAGGTCATTTTCGTCCTCCCTAGGCTTATTCTTGCCCAATTAGGGTTTCTAACCAATCTTGTGCATCCAATAGGTGTGTTTGTGTCATTGGATAAACAATTATGTCTATTTCGTCCTCCCTAGGCTTATTCTTGTCCAATTAGGGTTTCTAACCAATCTTGTGTATCCAATAGGTTTGTTTGTGTCACTGGATGAAAATTAAAGTCATTTTCGTCCTCTCTAGGCTTATTCTTGTCCAATTAGGGTTTTCACCCAATCTTATGTATCGAATAAGTTCGTTTGTGTCATTGGATGAACAATTAGGCCATTTTCGTCTTCCCTAGGCTTATTCTTGTCCAATTAGGGTTTCTAACCTATCTTGTACATCCAGTAGGTGGGTTTGTGTCATTAGATGATTAATTATGTTATTTTCGTCCTCCCAAGCCTTATTCTTGTCTAATTAGGCTGTCTAAACAATCTTGTGCATCCAATTGGTTTGTTTGTGTCATTAGATGAACATTTAGGTCATTTTTGTCCTCCCTACACTTAATCATGTCCACTTAGGGTTTTTAACCAATCTTGTGAATCCAATAGTTGCGTTTGTGTCATTGGAAGAAAATTTAGGTCATTTTCGTCCTCCCGAGGCTTATTCATGTCCAATTATTGTTTCTAACCAATCTTGTGCATTTAATACGTGTGTTTGTTTCATTGGAAGAACATTTAGGTCATTTTCGACCTCCACAGGCTTATTCTTGTCAAATTAGGGTTTCTAACCTATCTTGTGCATCCAACAGGTGGGTTTGTGTCATTGGATGAACAATTAGCTCATTTTTGGCCTCCCGAGGCTTGTTCTTGTCCAATTATTGTTTCTATCCAATCTTGTGCATTTAATACGTGTGTTTGTTTCATTGGAAGAACATTTAGGTCATTTTCGACCTCTATAGGCTTATTCTTGTCCAATTAGGGTTTCTAACCTATCTTGTGCATCCAACAGGTCGGTTTGTGTCATTGGATGAACAATTAGGTCATTATCGGTCTCCCGAGGCTTATTCTTGTCCAATTAGGGTTTCTAACCAATCTTGTGCATTTAATACGTGTGTTTGTGTCAATAGATGAACATTTATGTCATTTTCGACATCCCTAGGCTTATTCATGTTATATTATGGTCTTTAACAAATCTTATGCATCCAATAGGTGTGTTTGTGTCATTGGATGAACATTGAGGACATTTTCGTTCTCCCTAGGCTTATTATTTTTGAATTAGGATTTCTAACCAATCTTGTGCATCCAATTGGTGTGTTTGTATCATTGGATGAACAATTAGGTCATTTTCGTCTTCCCTAGGCTTATTCTTGTCCAATTAGGGTTTCTAACCAATCTTGTGCATTTAATACGTGTGTTTGTGTCATTAGATGAACATTTATGTCATTTTCGACATCCCTAG
>JBBPBS010001217.1:1253642-1269532 GCA_037974835.1 Cicer judaicum | reverse complement strand
AGGCTTATTCTTGTCAAATTAGGGTTTCTAACCTATCTTGTGCATCCAACAGGTGGGTTTGTGTCATTGGATGAACAATTAGCTCATTTTTGGCCTCCCGAGGCTTGTTCTTGTCCAATTATTGTTTCTATCCAATCTTGTGCATTTAATACGTGTGTTTGTTTCATTGGAAGAACATTTAGGTCATTTTCGACCTCTATAGGCTTATTCTTGTCCAATTAGGGTTTCTAACCTATCTTGTGCATCCAACAGGTCGGTTTGTGTCATTGGATGAACAATTAGGTCATTATCGGTCTCCCGAGGCTTATTCTTGTCCAATTAGGGTTTCTAACCAATCTTGTGCATTTAATACGTGTGTTTGTGTCAATAGATGAACATTTATGTCATTTTCGACATCCCTAGGCTTATTCATGTTAAATTATGGTCTTTAACAAATCTTATGCATCCAATAGGTGTGTTTGTGTCATTGGATGAACATTTAGGACATTTTCGTTCTCCCTAGGCTTATTCTTTTTGAATTAGGATTTCTAACCAATCTTGTGCATCCAATTGGTGTGTTTGTATCATTGGATGAACAATTAGGTCATTTTCGTCTTCCCTAGGCTTATTCTTGTCCAATTAGGGTTTCTAACCAATCTTGTGCATTTAATACGTGTGTTTGTGTCATTAGATGAACATTTATGTCATTTTCGACATCCCTAGACTTATTCTTGTTAAATTATGGTCTTTAACAAATCTTGTGCGTCCAATAGGTGTGTTTGTGTCATTGGATGAACATTTAGGTCATTTTCGTTCTCCCTAGGCTTATTCTTTTTGAATTAGGATTTCTAACCAATCTTGTGCATCCAATTGGTGTGTTTGTGTCATTAGATGAACATTTAGGTCATTTTCGTCCTCCCTAGGCTTATTCTTGTCCAATTAGGGTTTCTAACCAATCTTGTGCATCCAATAGTTGTGGTTGTGTCACTGGATGAAAATTTAGGTCATTTTCCTCCTCTATAGGCTTATTATTGTCCAATTAGGGTTTTCAACCAATCTTGTGCATCGAATAAGTTCGTTTGTGCCATTGGATAAACAATCATGTCATTTTCGTCTTCCCTAGGCTTATTCTTGTCCAATTAGGGTTTCTAACCAATCTTGTGCATCCAATTGGTGTGTTTGTTTCAATGGATGAACAATTAGGTCATTTTCGTCTTCCCTAGACTTATTCTTGTCCAATTAGGGTTTTTAACCAATCTTGTGCATCCAGTAGGTTTGTTTGTGTCATTGGATGAACATTTAGGTCATTTTCGTCCTCCCTACACTTAATCATGTCTAATTAGGCTTTTTAACCAATGTTATGCATCCAATAGTTGTTTGTGTCATTGGATGAACATTTAGGTCATTTTCGTCCTCCCTAGGCTTATTCTTGTCCAATTACGGTTTCTAACCAATCTTGTGCATCTAATAGGTGTGTTTGTGTCATTGGATAAACAATTATGTCTATTTCGTCTTCCCTAGGCTTATTTTTGTCCAGTTAGGGTTTCTAACCAATCTTGTTTATCCAATAGGTTTGTTTGTGTCACTGGATGAAAATTGAGGTCATTTTCGTCCTCTCTAGGCTTATTCTTGTCCAATTAGGGTTTTCAACCAATCTTGTGCATCGAATAAGTTCGTTTGTGCCATTAAATGAACAATTAGGCCATTTTCGTCTTCCGTAGGCTTATTCTTGTCCAATTATGGTTTCTAACCTATCTTGTACATCCAATAGGTGGGTTTGTGTCATTAGATGATTAATTATGTTATTTTCGTCCTCCCTAGGCTTATTCTTGTCTAATTAGGTTCTCTAACCAATCTTGTGCATCCAATTGGTGTGTTTGTGTCATTAGATGAACATTTAGGTCATTTTCGTCCTCCCTACACTTAATCATGTCCAATTAGGGTTTTTAACCAATCTCGTACAATTATGTCATTTTCGTCTTCCCTAGGCTTATTCTTCTCCAATTAGGGTTTCTAACCAATCTTGTGCATCCAATTGGTGTGTTTGTTTCATTGGATGAACAATTAGGTAATTTTCGTCTTCCCTAGGCTTATTCTTGTCCAATTACGGTTTTTAACCAATCTTGTGCATCCAGTAGGTGTGTTTCTGTCATTGGATGAACATTTAGGTCATTTTCGTCCTCCCTACACTTAATCATGTCTAATTAGGCTTTTTAACCAATCTTGTGCATCCAATAGTTGTGTTTGTGTCATTGGATGAACATTTAGGTCATTTTCGTCCTCGCGAGGCTTATTCGTGTCCAATTATTGTTTCTAACCAATTTTGTGCATTTAATACGTGTGTTTATTTCATTGGAAGAACATTTAGGTCATTTTCGACCTCCATAGGCTTATTCTTGTTCAATTAGGGTTTCTAACCTATCTTGTGCATCCAACAGGTGGGTTTGTTTCATTGGATGAACAATTAGGTCATTTTCGGTCTCCCGAGGCTTATTCTTGTCCAATTAGGGTTTCTAAGCAATCTTGTGCATTTAATACGTGTGTTTGTGTCATTAGATGAACATTTATTTCATTTTCGACATCCCTAGGCTTATTCATGTTAAATTATGGTCTTTAACAAATCTTGTGCATCCAATAGGTGTGTTTGTGTCATTGGATGAACATTTAGGTCATTTTCGTTCTCCCTAGGCTTATTCTTTTTGAATTAGGATTTCTAACCAATCTTGTGCATCCAATTGGTGTGTTTGTATCATTGGATGAACAATTAGGTCATTTTCGTCTTCCCTAGGCTTATTTTTGTCCAATTAGGGTTTCTAACCAATCTTGTGCATCCAATTGGTGTGTTTGTGTCATTGGATGAACATTTAGGTCATTTTCGTCTTCCCTAAGCTTATTCTTGTCCAATTCGAGTTTTTAACTAATCTTGTGCATCTAGTAGGTGTGTTTCTCTGATTGGATGAACATTTAGGTCATTTTCGTCCTCCCTACACTTAATCATGTCTAATTAGGCTTTTTAACCAATCTTGGGCATCGAATAATTGTGTTTGTGTCATTTGATGAACATTTAGGTCATTTTCGTCCTCTTGAGGTTTATTCTTGTCCAATTAGGGTTTCTAACCAATCTTGTGCATCCAATAGTTGTCTTTCTTTCATTGGATGAACATTTAGGTCATTTTCGACCTACCTAGGCATATTCTTGTCCAATTAGGGTTTCTAACCAATCTTGTGCATCCAATAGGTATGTTTGTGTCATTGGATGAACAATTAGGTCATTTTCGTCCTCCCTAGGCTTATTCTTGCCCAATTAGGGTTTCTAACCAATCTTGTGCATCCAATAGGTGTGTTTGTGTCATTGGATAAACAATTATGTCTATTTCGTCCTCCCTAGGCTTATTCTTGTCCAATTAGGGTTTCTAACCAATCTTGTGTATCCAATAGGTTTGTTTGTGTCACTGGATGAAAATTAAAGTCATTTTCGTCCTCTCTAGGCTTATTCTTGTCCAATTAGGGTTTTCACCCAATCTTATGTATCGAATAAGTTCGTTTGTGTCATTGGATGAACAATTAGGCCATTTTCGTCTTCCCTAGGCTTATTCTTGTCCAATTAGGGTTTCTAACCTATCTTGTACATCCAGTAGGTGGGTTTGTGTCATTAGATGATTAATTATGTTATTTTCGTCCTCCCAAGCCTTATTCTTGTCTAATTAGGCTGTCTAAACAATCTTGTGCATCCAATTGGTTTGTTTGTGTCATTAGATGAACATTTAGGTCATTTTTGTCCTCCCTACACTTAATCATGTCCAATTAGGGTTTTTAACCAATCTTGTGCATCCAATAGTTGCGTTTGTGTCATTGGAAGAAAATTTAGGTCATTTTCGTCCTCCCGAGGCTTATTCATGTCCAATTATTGTTTCTAACCAATCTTGTGCATTTAATACGTGTGTTTGTTTCATTGGAAGAACATTTAGGTCATTTTCGACCTCCACAGGCTTATTCTTGTCAAATTAGGGTTTCTAACCTATCTTGTGCATCCAACAGGTGGGTTTGTGTCATTGGATGAACAATTAGCTCATTTTTGGCCTCCCGAGGCTTGTTCTTGTCCAATTATTGTTTCTATCCAATCTTGTGCATTTAATACGTGTGTTTGTTTCATTGGAAGAACATTTAGGTCATTTTCGACCTCTATAGGCTTATTCTTGTCCAATTAGGGTTTCTAACCTATCTTGTGCATCCAACAGGTCGGTTTGTGTCATTGGATGAACAATTAGGTCATTATCGGTCTCCCGAGGCTTATTCTTGTCCAATTAGGTTTCTAACCAATCTTGTGCATTTAATACGTGTGTTTGTGTCAATAGATGAACATTTATGTCATTTTCGACATCCCTAGGCTTATTCATGTTATATTATGGTCTTTAACAAATCTTATGCATCCAATAGGTGTGTTTGTGTCATTGGATGAACATTTAGGACATTTTCGTTCTCCCTAGGCTTATTCTTTTTGAATTAGGATTTCTAACCAATCTTGTGCATCCAATTGGTGTGTTTGTATCATTGGATGAACAATTAGGTCATTTTCGTCTTCCCTAGGCTTATTCTTGTCCAATTAGGGTTTCTAACCAATCTTGTGCATCCAATTGGTGTGTTTGTGTTATTGGATGAACATTTAGGTCATTTTCGTTCTCCCTACACATAATCATGTCTAATTCGGCTTTTTAACAAATCTTATGCATCCAATAGGTGTGTTTGTGTCATTAGATGAACATTTAGGACATTTTCGTTCTCCCTAGGCTTATTCTTTTTGAATTAGGATTTCTAACCAATCTTGTGCATCCAATTGGTGTGTTTGTATCATTGGATGAACAATTAGGTCATTTTCGTCCTGTTGAGGTTTATTCCTGTCCAATTAGGGTTTCTAACAAATTTTGTCATCCAATAGTTGTCATTGTGTCATTGGATGAACATTTAAGTCATTTTCGACCTCCCTAGGCTTATTCTTGTCCAATTAGGGTTTCTAACCAATCTTGTGCATCCAATAGGTATGTTTGTGTCGTTGGATAAACAATTAGGTCATTTTCGTCCTCCCTAGGCTTATTCTTGTCCAATTAGGGTTTCTAACCAATCTTGTGCATCCAATAGGTGTGTTTGTGTCATTGGATAAACAATTATGTCTATTTCGTCCTCCCTAGGCTTATTCTTATCCAATTAGGGTTTCTAACCAATCTTGTGTATCCAATAGGTTTGTTTGTGTCACTGGATGAAAATTAAATTCATTTACGTCCTCTCTAGGCTTATTCTTGTCCAATTAGGGTTTTCACCCAATCTTATGCATCGAATAAGTTCGTTTGTGTCATTGGATGAACAATTAGGCCATTTTCGTCTTCCCTAGGCTTATTCTTGTCCAATTAGGGTTTCTAACCTATCTTGTACATCCAATAGATGGGTTTGTGTCATTAGATGATTAATTATGTCATTTTCGTCCTCCCAAGGGTTATTCTTGTCTAATTACGCTGTCTAACCAATCTTGTGCATCCAATTGGTGTGTTTGTGTCATTAGATGAACATTTAGGTCATTTTTGTCCTCCCTACACTTAATCATGTCCAATTAGGGTTTTTAACCAATCTTGTGCATCCAATAGTTGTGTTTGTGTCATTGGATGAACATTTAGGTCATTTTCGTCCTCCCGAGGCTTATTCATGTCCAATTATTGTTTCTAACCAATCTTGTGCATTTAATACGTGTGTTTGTTTCATTGGAAGAACATTTAGGTCATTTTCGACCTCCCTAGGCTTATTCTTTTCCAATTAGGGTTTCTAACCAATCTTGTGCATCCAATAGGTGGGTTTGTGTCATTGGATGAACAATTAGGTCATTTTCGGCCTCCCGAGGCTTATTCTTGTCCAATTAGGGTTTCTAACCAATCTTGTGCATTTAATACGTGTGTTTGTGTCATTAGATGAACATTTATGTCATTTTCGACATCCCTAGGCTTATTCTTGTTAAATTATGGTCTTTAACAAATCTTGTGCATCCAATAGGTGTGTTTGTGTCATTGGATGAACATTTAGGTCATTTTCGTTCTCCCTAGGCTTATTCTTTTTGAATTAGGATTTCTAACCAATCTTGTGCATCCAATTGGTGTGTTTGTGTCATTAGATGAACATTTAGGTCATTTTCGTCCTCCTTAGGCTTATTCTTGTCCAATTAGGGTTTCTAACCAATCTTGTGCATCCAATAGTTGTGGTTGTGTCACTGGATGAAAATTTAGGTCATTTTCCTCCTCTATAGGCTTATTATTGTCCAATTAGGGTTTTCATCCAATCTTGTGCATCGAATAAGTTCGTTTGTGCCATTGGATAAACAATCATGTCATTTTCGTCTTCCCTAGGCTTATTCTTGTCCAATTAGGGTTTCTAACCAATCTTGTGCATCCAATTGGTGTGTTTGTTTCAATGGATGAACAATTAGGTCATTTTCGTCTTCCCTAGACTTATTCTTGTCCAATTAGGGTTTTTAACCAATCTTGTGCATCCAGTAGGTTTGTTTGTGTCATTGGATGAACATTTAGGTCATTTTCGTCCTCCCTACACTTAATCATGTCTAATTAGGCTTTTTAACCAATGTTATGCATCCAATAGTTGTGTGTGTCATTGGATGAACATTTAGGTCATTTTCGTCCTCCCTAGGCTTATTCTTGTCCAATTAGGGTTTCTAACCAATCTTGTGCATCCAATAGGTGTGTTTGTGTCATTGGATAAACAATTATGTCTATTTCGTCCTCCCTAGGCTTATTTTTGTCCAGTTAGGGTTTCTAACCTATCTTGTACATCCAATAGATGGGTTTGTGTCATTAGATGATTAATTATGTCATTTTCGTCCTCCCAAGGCTTATTCTTGTCTAATTAGGCTGTCTAACCAATCTTGTGCATCCAATTGGTGTGTTTGTGTCATTAGATGAACATTTAGGTCATTTTTGTCCTCCCTACACTTAATCATGTCCAATTAGGGTTTCTAACCTATCTTGTGCATCCAATAGGTGGGTTTGTGTCATTGGATGAACAATTAGGTCATTTTCGGCCTCCCGAGGCTTATTCTTGTCCAATTAGGGTTTCTAACCAATCTTGTGCATTTAATACGTGTGTTTGTGTCATTAGATGAACATTTATGTCATTTTCGACATCCCTAGGCTTATTCTTGTTAAATTATGGTCTTTAACAAATCTTGTGCATCCAATAGGTGTGTTTGTGTCATTGGATGAACATTTAGGTCATTTTCGTTCTCCCTAGGCTTATTCTTTTTGAATTAGGATTTCTAACCAATCTTGTGCATCCAATTGGTGTGTTTGTGTCATTAGATGAACATTTAGGTCATTTTCGTCCTCCCTAGGCTTATTCTTGTCCAATTAGGGTTTCTAACCAATCTTGTGCATCCAATAGTTGTGGTTGTGTCACTGGATGAAAAGTTAGGTCATTTTCCTCCTCTATAGGCTTATTATTGTCCAATTAGGGTTTTCAACCAATCTTGTGCATCGAATAAGTTCGTTTGTGCCATTGGATAAACAATCATGTCATTTTCGTCTTCCCTAGGCTTATTCTTGTCCAATTAGGGTTTCTAACCAATCTTGTGCATCCAATTGGTGTGTTTGTTTCAATGGATGAACAATTAGGTCATTTTCGTCTTCCCTAGACTTATTCTTGTCCAATTAGGGTTTTTAACCAATCTTGTGCATCCAGTAGGTTTGTTTGTGTCATTGGATAAACATTTAGGTCATTTTCGTCCTCCCTACACTTAATCATGTCTAATTAGGCTTTTTAACCAATGTTATGCATCCAATAGTTGTGTGTGTCATTGGATTAACATTTAGGTCATTTTCGTACTCCCTAGGCTTATTCTTGTCCAATTAGGGTTTCTAACCAATCTTGTGCATCCAATAGGTGTGTTTGTGTCATTGGATAAACAATTATGTCTATTTCGTCCTCCCTAGGCTTATTTTTGTCCAGTTAGGGTTTCAAACCAATCTTGTCTATCCAATAGGTTTGTTTGTGTCACTGGATGAAAATTGAGGTCATTTTCGTCCTCTCTAGGCTTATTCTTGTCCAATTAGGGTTTTTAACCAATCTTGTGCATCGAATAAGTTCGTTTGTGCCATTGGATGAACAATTAGGCCATTTTCGTCTTCCGTAGGCTTATTCTTGTCAAATTATGGTTTCTAACCTATCTTGTACATCCAATAGGTGGGTTTGTGTCATTAGATGATTAATTATGTTATTTTCGTCCTCCCTAGGCTTATTCTTGTCTAATTAGGTTCTCTAACCAATCTTGTGCATCCAATTGGTGTGTTTCTGTCATTAGATGAACATTTTGGTCATTTTCGTCCTCCCTACACTTAATCATGTCCAATTAGGGTTTTTAACCAATCTTGTACAATTATGTCATTATCGTCTTCCTTAGGCTTATTCTTCTCCAATTAGGGTTTCTAACCAATCTTGTGCATCCAATTGGTGTGTTTGTTTCATTGGATGAACAATTAGGTAATTTTCGTCTTCCCTAGGCTTATTCTTGTCCAATTAGGGTTTTTAACCAATCTTGTGCATCCAATAGGTATGTTTGTGTCATTGGATGAACAATTAGGTCATTTTCGTCCTCCCTAGGCTTATTCTTGTCCAATTAGGGTTTCTAACCAATCTTGTGCATCCAATAGCTGTGTTTGTGTCATTGGATAAACAATTATGTCTATTTCGTCCTCCCTAGGCTTATTCTTGTCCAATTCGGGTTTCTAACCAATCTTGTGTATCCAATAGGTTTGTTTGTGTCATTGGATAAACAATTATGTCTATTTCGTCCTCCCTAGGTTTATTCTTGTCCAATTAGGGTTTCTAACCAATCTTGTGTATCCAATAGGTTTGTTTGTGTCACTGGATGAAAATTAAAGTCATTTTGGTCCTCTCTAGGCTTATTCTTGTCCAATTAGGGTTTTCACCCAATCTTATGCATCGAATAAGTTCGTTTGTGTCATTGGATGAACAATTAGGCCATTTTCGTCTTCCCTAGGCTTATTCTTGTCCAATTCGGGTTTCTAACCTATCTTGTACATCCAATAAGTAGGTTTGTGTCATTAGATGATTAATTATGTTATTTTCGTCCTCCCAAGGCTTATTCTTGTCTAATTAGGCTGTCTAACCAATCTTGTGCATCCAATTGGTGTGTTTGTGTCATGAGATGAACATTTATGTGATTTTTATCCTCCCTACACTTAATCATGTTCAATTAGGGTTTTTAACCAATCTTGTGCATCCAATAGTTGTGTTTGTGTCATTGGATGAACATTTAGGTCATTTTCGTCCTCCCGAGGCTTATTCATGTCCAATTATTGTTTCTAACCAATCTTGTGCATTTAATACGTGTGTTTGTTTCATTGGAAGAACATTTAGGTCATTTTCGACCTCCCTAGGCTTATTCTTTTCCAATTAGGGTTTCTAACCAATCTTGTGCATCCAATAGGTGGGTTTGTGTCATTGGATGAACAATTAGGTCATTTTCGGCCTCCCGAGGCTTATTCTTGTCCAATTAGGGTTTCTAACCAATCTTGTGCATTTAATACGTGTGTTTGTGTCATTAGATGAACATTTATGTCATTTTCGACATCCCTAGGCTTATTCTTGTTAAATTATGGTCTTTAACAAATCTTGTGCATCCAATAGGTGTGTTTGTGTCATTGGATGAACATTTAGGTCATTTTCGTTCTCCCTAGGCTTATTCTTTTTGAATTAGGATTTCTAACCAATCTTGTGCATCCAATTGGTGTGTTTGTATCATTGGATGAACAATTAGGTCATTTTCGTCTTCCCTAGGCTTATTTTTGTCCAATTAGGGTTTCTAACCAATCTTGTGCATCCAATTGGTGTGTTTGTGTCATTGGATGAACATTTAGGTCATTTTCGTCTTCCCTAAGCTTATTCTTGTCCAATTAGAGTTTTTAACTAATCTTGTGCATCTAGTAGGTGTGTTTCTCTGATTGGATGAACATTTAGGTCATTTTCGTCCTCCCTACACTTAATCATGTCTAATTAGGCTTTTTAACCAATCTTGGGCATCGAATAATTGTGTTTGTGTCATTTGATGAACATTTAGGTCATTTTCGTCCTCTTGAGGTTTATTCTTGTCCAATTAGGGTTTCTAACCAATCTTGTGCATCCAATAGTTGTCTTTCTTTCATTGGATGAACATTTAGGTCATTTTCGACCTACCTAGGCATATTCTTGTCCAATTAGGGTTTCTAACCAATCTTGTGCATCCAATAGGTATGTTTGTGTCATTGGATGAACAATTAGGTCATTTTCGTCCTCCCTAGGCTTATTCTTGTCCAATTAGGGTTTCTAACCAATCTTGTGCATCCAATAGGTGTGTTTGTGTCATTGGATAAACAATTATGTCTATTTCGTCCTCCCTAGGCTTATTTTTGTCCAGTTAGGGTTTCTAACCTATCTTGTACATCCAATAGATGGGTTTGTGTCATTAGATGATTAATTATGTCATTTTCGTCCTCCCAAGGCTTATTCTTGTCTAATTAGGCTGTCTAACCAATCTTGTGCATCCAATTGGTGTGTTTGTGTCATTAGATGAACATTTAGGTCATTTTTGTCCTCCCTACACTTAATCATGTCCAATTAGGGTTTCTAACCTATCTTGTGCATCCAATAGGTGGGTTTGTGTCATTGGATGAACAATTAGGTCATTTTCGGCCTCCCGAGGCTTATTCTTGTCCAATTAGGGTTTCTAACCAATCTTGTGCATTTAATACGTGTGTTTGTGTCATTAGATGAACATTTATGTCATTTTCGACATCCCTAGGCTTATTCTTGTTAAATTATGGTCTTTAACAAATCTTGTGCGTCCAATAGGTGTGTTTGTGTCATTGGATGAACATTTAGGTCATTTTCGTTCTCCCTAGGCTTATTCTTTTTGAATTAGGATTTCTAACCAATCTTGTGCATCCAATTGGTGTGTTTGTGTCATTAGATGAACATTTAGGTCATTTTCGTCCTCCCTAGGCTTATTCTTGTCCAATTAGGGTTTCTAACCAATCTTGTGCATCCAATAGTTGTGGTTGTGTCACTGGATGAAAATTTAGGTCATTTTCCTCCTCTATAGGCTTATTATTGTCCAATTAGGGTTTTCAACCAATCTTGTGCATCGAATAAGTTCGTTTGTGCCATTGGATAAACAATCATGTCATTTTCGTCTTCCCTAGGCTTATTCTTGTCCAATTAGGGTTTCTAACCAATCTTGTGCATCCAATTGGTGTGTTTGTTTCAATGGATGAACAATTAGGTCATTTTCGTCTTCCCTAGACTTATTCTTGTCCAATTAGGGTTTTTAACCAATCTTGTGCATCCAGTAGGTTTGTTTGTGTCATTGGATGAACATTTAGGTCATTTTCGTCCTCCCTACACTTAATCATGTCTAATTAGGCTTTTTAACCAATGTTATGCATCCAATAGTTGTGTGTGTCATTGGATGAACATTTAGGTCATTTTCGTCCTCCCTAGGCTTATTCTTGTCCAATTAGGGTTTCTAACCAATCTTGTGCATCCAATAGGTGTGTTTGTGTCATTGGATAAACAATTATGTCTATTTCGTCCTCCCTAGGCTTATTTTTGTCCAGTTAGGGTTTCAAACCAATCTTGTCTATCCAATAGGTTTGTTTGTGTCACTGGATGAAAATTGAGGTCATTTTCGTCCTCTCTAGGCTTATTCTTGTCCAATTAGGGTTTTTAACCAATCTTGTGCATCGAATAAGTTCGTTTGTGCCATTGGATGAACAATTAGGCCATTTTCGTCTTCCGTAGGCTTATTCTTGTCAAATTATGGTTTCTAACCTATCTTGTACATCCAATAGGTGGGTTTGTGTCATTAGATGATTAATTATGTTATTTTCGTCCTCCCTAGGCTTATTCTTGTCTAATTAGGTTCTCTAACCAATCTTGTGCATCCAATTGGTGTGTTTCTGTCATTAGATGAACATTTTGGTCATTTTCGTCCTCCCTACACTTAATCATGTCCAATTAGGGTTTTTAACCAATCTTGTACAATTATGTCATTATCGTCTTCCTTAGGCTTATTCTTCTCCAATTAGGGTTTCTAACCAATCTTGTGCATCCAATTGGTGTGTTTGTTTCATTGGATGAACAATTAGGTAATTTTCGTCTTCCCTAGGCTTATTCTTGTCCAATTAGGGTTTTTAACCAATCTTGTGCATCCAATAGGTATGTTTGTGTCATTGGATGAACAATTAGGTCATTTTCGTCCTCCCTAGGCTTATTCTTGTCCAATTAGGGTTTCTAACCAATCTTGTGCATCCAATAGCTGTGTTTGTGTCATTGGATAAACAATTATGTCTATTTCGTCCTCCCTAGGCTTATTCTTGTCCAATTCGGGTTTCTAACCAATCTTGTGTATCCAATAGGTTTGTTTGTGTCATTGGATAAACAATTATGTCTATTTCGTCCTCCCTAGGTTTATTCTTGTCCAATTAGGGTTTCTAACCAATCTTGTGTATCCAATAGGTTTGTTTGTGTCACTGGATGAAAATTAAAGTCATTTTGGTCCTCTCTAGGCTTATTCTTGTCCAATTAGGGTTTTCACCCAATCTTATGCATCGAATAAGTTCGTTTGTGTCATTGGATGAACAATTAGGCCATTTTCGTCTTCCCTAGGCTTATTCTTGTCCAATTCGGGTTTCTAACCTATCTTGTACATCCAATAAGTAGGTTTGTGTCATTAGATGATTAATTATGTTATTTTCGTCCTCCCAAGGCTTATTCTTGTCTAATTAGGCTGTCTAACCAATCTTGTGCATCCAATTGGTGTGTTTGTGTCATGAGATGAACATTTATGTGATTTTTATCCTCCCTACACTTAATCATGTTCAATTAGGGTTTTTAACCAATCTTGTGCATCCAATAGTTGTGTTTGTGTCATTGGATGAACATTTAGGTCATTTTCGTCCTCCCGAGGCTTATTCATGTCCAATTATTGTTTCTAACCAATCTTGTGCATTTAATACGTGCGTTTGTTTCATTGGAAGAACATTTAGGTCATTTTCGACCTCCATAGGCTTATTCTTGTCCAATTAGGGTTTCTAACCAATCTTGTGATTCCAATAGGTGTGTTTGTGTCATTGGATAAACAATTATGTCGATTTCGTCCTCCCTAGGGTTATTCTTGTCCAATTCGGGTTTCTAACCAATCTTGTGTATCCAATAGGTTTGTTTGTGTCATTGGATAAACAATTATGTCTATTTCGTCCTCCCTAGGCTTATTCTTGTCCAATTAGGGTTTCTAACCAATCTTGTGCATCCAATAGGTGTGTTTGTGTCATTGGATAAACAATTAGGTCTATTTCGTCCTCCCTAGGCTTATTCTTGTCCAATTCGGGTTTCTAACCAATCTTGTGTATCCAATAGGTTTGTTTGTGTCATTGGATAAACAATTATGTCTATTTCGTCCTCCCTAGGCTTATTCTTGTCCAATTAGGGTTTCTAACCAATCTTGTGTATCCAATAGGTTTGTTTGTGTCACTGGATGAAAATTAAAGTCATTTTGGTCCTCTCTAGGCTTATTCTTGTCCAATTAGGGTTTTCACCCAATCTTATGCATCGAATAAGTTCGTTTGTGTCATTGGATGAACAATTAGGCCATTTTCGTCTTCCCTAGGCTTATTCTTGTCCAATTCGGGTTTCTAACCTATCTTGTACATCCAATAAGTAGGTTTGTGTCATTAGATGATTAATTATGTTATTTTCGTCCTCCCAAGGCTTATTCTTGTCTAATTAGGCTGTCTAACCAATCTTGTGCATCCAATTGGTGTGTTTGTGTCATGAGATGAACATTTATGTGATTTTTATCCTCCCTACACTTAATCATGTTCAATTAGGGTTTTTAACCAATCTTGTGCATCCAATAGTTGTGTTTGTGTCATTGGATGAACATTTAGGTCATTTTCGTCCTCCCGAGGCTTATTCATGTCCAATTATTGTTTCTAACCAATCTTGTGCATTTAATACGTGCGTTTGTTTCATTGGAAGAACATTTAGGTCATTTTCGACCTCCATAGGCTTATTCTTGTCCAATTAGGGTTTCTAACCTATCTTGTGCATCCAACAGGTGGGTTTGTGTGATTGGATGAACAATTAGGTCATTTTCGGCCTCCCGAGGCTTATTCTTGTCCAATTATTGTTTCTAACCAATCTTTAGCATTTAATACGTGTGTTTGTTTCATTGGAAGAACATTTAGGTCATTTTCGACCTCCATAGGCTTATTCTTGTCCAATTAGGGTTTCTAACCTATCTTGTGCATCCAACAGGTGGGTTTGTGTCATTGGATGAACAATTAGGTCATTTTCGGTCTCCCGAGGCTTATTCTTGTCCAATTATGGTTTCTAATCAATCTTGTGCATTTAATACGTGTGTTTGTATCATTGGATGAACAATTAGGCCATTTTCGTCTTCCCTAGGCTTATTCTTGTCCAATTAGGGTTTCTAACCAATCTGGTGCATCCAATTGGTGTGTTTGTGTCATTCGATGAACAATTAGGTCATTTTCGTCCTCCCTAGGCTTATTCTTGTCCAATTAGGGTTTCTAACCAATCTTGTGATTCCAATAGGTGTGTTTGTGTCATTGGATAAACAATTATGTCTATTTCGTCCTCCCTAGGGTTATTCTTGTCCAATTCGGGTTTCTAACCAATCTTGTGTATCCAATAGGTTTGTTTGTGTCATTGGATAAACAATTATGTCTATTTCGTCCTCCCTAGGCTTATTCTTGTCCAATTAGGGTTTCTAACCAATCTTGTGCATCCAATAGGTGTGTTTGTGTCATTGGATGAACATTTAGGTCATTTTCGTTCTCCCTAGGCTTATTCTTTTTGAATTAGGATTTCTAACCAATCTTGTGCATCCAATTGGTGTGTTTGTGTCATTAGATGAACATTTAGGTCATTTTCGTCCTCCCTGGGCTTTTTCTTGTCCAATTAGGGTTTCTAACCAATCTTGTGCATCCAATAGTTGTGGTTGTGTCACTGGATGAAAATTTAGGTCATTTTCCTCCTCTATAGGCTTATTATTGTCCAATTAGGGTTTTCAACCAATCTTGTGCATTGAATAAGTTCGTTTGTGCCATTGGATAAACAATCATGTCATTTTCGTCTTCCCTAGGCTTATTCTTGTCCAATTAGGGTTTCTAACCAATCTTGTGCATCCAATTGGTGTGTTTGTTTCAATGGATGAACAATTAGGTCATTTTCGTCTTCCCTAGACTTATTCTTGTCCAATTAGGGTTTTTAACCAATCTTGTGCATCCAGTAGGTTTGTTTGTGTCATTGGATGAACATTTAGGTCATTTTCGTCCTCCCTACACTTAATCATGTCTAATTAGGCTTTTTAACCAATGTTATGCATCCAATAGTTGTGTGTGTCATTGGATGAACATTTAGGTCATTTTCGTCCTCCCTAGGCTTATTCTTGTCCAATTAGGGTTTCTAACCAATCTTGTGCATCCAATAGGTGTGTTTGTGTCATTGGATAAACAATTATGTCTATTTCGTCCTCCCTAGGCTTATTTTTGTCCAGTTAGGGTTTCAAACCAATCTTGTCTATCCAATAGGTTTGTTTGTGTCACTGGATGAAAATTGAGGTCATTTTCGTCCTCTCTAGGCTTATTCTTGTCCAATTAGGGTTTTTAACCAATCTTGTGCATCGAATAAGTTCGTTTGTGCCATTGGATGAACAATTAGGCCATTTTCGTCTTCCGTAGGCTTATTCTTGTCAAATTATGGTTTCTAACCTATCTTGTACATCCAATAGGTGGGTTTGTGTCATTAGATGATTAATTATGTTATTTTCGTCCTCCCTA
>JBBPBS010001217.1:1243077-1253632 GCA_037974835.1 Cicer judaicum | reverse complement strand
TTCTTGTCCAATTAGGGTTTCTAACCAATCTTGTGCATCCAATAGTTGTGGTTGTGTCACTGGATGAAAATTTAGGTCATTTTCCTCCTCTATAGGCTTATTATTGTCCAATTAGGGTTTTCAACCAATCTTGTGCATTGAATAAGTTCGTTTGTGCCATTGGATAAACAATCATGTCATTTTCGTCTTCCCTAGGCTTATTCTTGTCCAATTAGGGTTTCTAACCAATCTTGTGCATCCAATTGGTGTGTTTGTTTCAATGGATGAACAATTAGGTCATTTTCGTCTTCCCTAGACTTATTCTTTTCCAATTAGGGTTTTTAACCAATCTTGTGCATCCAGTAGGTTTGTTTGTGTCATTGGATAAACATTTAGGTCATTTTCGTCCTCCCTACACTTAATCATGTCTAATTAGGCTTTTTAACCAATGTTATGCATCCAATAGTTGTGTGTGTCATTGGATGAACATTTAGGTCATTTTCGTCCTCCCTAGGCTTATTCTTGTCCAATTAGGGTTTCTAACCAATCTTGTGCATCCAATAGGTGTGTTTGTGTCATTGGATAAACAATTATGTCTATTTCGTCCTCCCTAGGCTTATTTTTGTCCAGTTAGGGTTTCAAACCAATCTTGTCTATCCAATAGGTTTGTTTGTGTCACTGGATGAAAATTGAGGTCATTTTCGTCCTCTCTAGGCTTATTCTTGTCCAATTAGGGTTTTTAACCAATCTTGTGCATCGAATAAGTTCGTTTGTGCCATTGGATGAACAATTAGGCCATTTTCGTCTTCCGTAGGCTTATTCTTGTCAAATTATGGTTTCTAACCTATCTTGTACATCCAATAGGTGGGTTTGTGTCATTAGATGATTAATTATGTTATTTTCGTCCTCCCTATGCTTATTCTTGTCTAATTAGGTTCTCTAACCAATCTTGTTCATCCAATTGGTGTGTTTCTGTCATTAGATGAACATTTTGGTCATTTTCGTCCTCCCTACACTTAATCATGTCCAATTAGGGTTTTTAACCAATCTTGTACAATTATGTCATTTTCGTCTTCCTTAGGCTTATTCTTCTCCAATTAGGGTTTCTAACCAATCTTGTGCATCCAATTGGTGTGTTTGTTTCATTGGATGAACAATTAGGTAATTTTCGTCTTCCCTAGGCTTATTCTTGTCCAATTAGGGTTTTTAACCAATCTTGTGCATCCAATAGGTATGTTTGTGTCATTGGATGAACAATTAGGTCATTTTCGTCCTCCCTAGGCTTATTCTTGTCCAATTAGGGTTTCTAACCAATCTTGTGCATCCAATAGCTGTGTTTGTGTCATTGGATAAACAATTATGTCTATTTCGTCCTCCCTAGGCTTATTCTTGTCCAATTCGGGTTTCTAACCAATCTTGTGTATCCAATAGGTTTGTTTGTGTCATTGGATAAACAATTATGTCTATTTCGTCCTCCCTAGGCTTATTCTTGTCCAATTAGGGTTTCTAACCAATCTTGTGTATCCAATAGGTTTGTTTGTGTCACTGGATGAAAATTAAAGTCATTTTGGTCCTCTCTAGGCTTATTCTTGTCCAATTAGGGTTTTCACCCAATCTTATGCATCGAATAAGTTCGTTTGTGTCATTGGATGAACAATTAGGCCATTTTCGTCTTCCCTAGGCTTATTCTTGTCCAATTCGGGTTTCTAACCTTTCTTGTACATCCAATAAGTAGGTTTGTGTCATTAGATGATTAATTATGTTATTTTCGTCCTCCCAAGGCTTATTCTTGTCTAATTAGGCTGTCTAACCAATCTTGTGCATCCAATTGGTGTGTTTGTGTCATGAGATGAACATTTATGTGATTTTTATCCTCCCTACACTTAATCATGTTCAATTAGGGTTTTTAACCAATCTTGTGCATCCAATAGTTGTGTTTGTGTCATTGGATGAACATTTAGGTCATTTTCGTCCTCCCGAGGCTTATTCATGTCCAATTATTGTTTCTAACCAATCTTGTGCATTTAATACGTGCGTTTGTTTCATTGGAAGAACATTTAGGTCATTTTCGACCTCCATAGGCTTATTCTTGTCCAATTAGGGTTTCTAACCTATCTTGTGCATCCAACAGGTGGGTTTGTGTGATTGGATGAACAATTAGGTCATTTTCGGCCTCCCGAGGCTTATTCTTGTCCAATTATTGTTTCTAACCAATCTTTAGCATTTAATACGTGTGTTTGTTTCATTGGAAGAACATTTAGGTCATTTTCGACCTCCATAGGCTTATTCTTGTCCAATTAGGGTTTCTAACCTATCTTGTGCATCCAACAGGTGGGTTTGTGTCATTGGATGAACAATTAGGTCATTTTCGGTCTCCCGAGGCTTATTCTTGTCCAATTATGGTTTCTAATCAATCTTGTGCATTTAATACGTGTGTTTGTATCATTGGATGAACAATTAGGCCATTTTCGTCTTCCCTAGGCTTATTCTTGTCCAATTAGGGTTTCTAACCAATCTGGTGCATCCAATTGGTGTGTTTGTGTCATTCGATGAACAATTAGGTCATTTTCGTCCTCCCTAGGCTTATTCTTGTCCAATTAGGGTTTCTAACCAATCTTGTGATTCCAATAGGTGTGTTTGTGTCATTGGATAAACAATTATGTCTATTTCGTCCTCCCTAGGGTTATTCTTGTCCAATTCGGGTTTCTAACCAATCTTGTGTATCCAATAGGTTTGTTTGTGTCATTGGATAAACAATTATGTCTATTTCGTCCTCCCTAGGCTTATTCTTGTCCAATTAGGGTTTCTAACCAATCTTGTGCATCCAATAGGTGTGTTTGTGTCATTGGATAAACAATTAGGTCTATTTCGTCCTCCCTAGGCTTATTCTTGTCCAATTCGGGTTTCTAACCAATCTTGTGTATCCAATAGGTTTGTTTGTGTCATTGGATAAACAATTATGTCTATTTCGTCCTCCCTAGGCTTATTCTTGTCCAATTAGGGTTTCTAACCAATCTTGTGTATCCAATAGGTTTGTTTGTGTCACTGGATGAAAATTAAAGTCATTTTGGTCCTCTCTAGGCTTATTCTTGTCCAATTAGGGTTTTCACCCAATCTTATGCATCGAATAAGTTCGTTTGTGTCATTGGATGAACAATTAGGCCATTTTCGTCTTCCCTAGGCTTATTCTTGTCCAATTCGGGTTTCTAACCTATCTTGTACATCCAATAAGTAGGTTTGTGTCATTAGATGATTAATTATGTTATTTTCGTCCTCCCAAGGCTTATTCTTGTCTAATTAGGCTGTCTAACCAATCTTGTGCATCCAATTGGTGTGTTTGTGTCATGAGATGAACATTTATGTGATTTTTATCCTCCCTACACTTAATCATGTTCAATTAGGGTTTTTAACCAATCTTGTGCATCCAATAGTTGTGTTTGTGTCATTGGATGAACATTTAGGTCATTTTCGTCCTCCCGAGGCTTATTCATGTCCAATTATTGTTTCTAACCAATCTTGTGCATTTAATACGTGCGTTTGTTTCATTGGAAGAACATTTAGGTCATTTTCGACCTCCATAGGCTTATTCTTGTCCAATTAGGGTTTCTAACCTATCTTGTGCATCCAACAGGTGGGTTTGTGTGATTGGATGAACAATTAGGTCATTTTCGGCCTCCCGAGGCTTATTCTTGTCCAATTATTGTTTCTAACCAATCTTTAGCATTTAATACGTGTGTTTGTTTCATTGGAAGAACATTTAGGTCATTTTCGACCTCCATAGGCTTATTCTTGTCCAATTAGGGTTTCTAACCTATCTTGTGCATCCAACAGGTGGGTTTGTGTCATTGGATGAACAATTAGGTCATTTTCGGTCTCCCGAGGCTTATTCTTGTCCAATTATGGTTTCTAACCAATCTTGTGCATTTAATACGTGTGTTTGTGTCATCAGATGAACATTTATGTCATTTTCGACATCCCTAGGCTTATTCATGTTAAATTATGGTCTTTAACAAATCTTGTGCATCCTATAGGTGTGTTTATGTCATTGGATGAACATTTAAGTCATTTTCGTTCTCCCTAGGCTTATTCTTTTTGAATTAGGATTTCTAACCAATCTTGTGCATCCAATTGGTGTGTTTGTATCATTGGATGAACAATTAGGTCATTTTCGTCTTCCCTAGGCTTATTCTTGTCCAATTAGAATTTCTAACCAATCTTGTGCATCCAATTGGTGTGTTTGTGTCATTGGATGAACATTTAGGTCATTTTCGTTCTCCCTAGGCTTATTCTTTTTGAATTAGGATTTCTAACCAATCTTGTGCATCCAATTGGTGTGTTTGTATCATTGGATGAACAATTAGGTCATTTTCGTCTTCCCTAGGCTTATTCTTGTCCAATTAGGGTTTCTAACCAATCTTGTGCATTTAATACGTGTGTTTGTGTCATTAGATGAACATTTATGTCATTTTCGACATCCCTAGACTTATTCTTGTTAAATTATGGTCTTTAACAAATCTTGTGCGTCCAATAGGTGTGTTTGTGTCATTGGATGAACATTTAGGTCATTTTCGTTCTCCCTAGGCTTATTCTTTTTGAATTAGGATTTCTAACCAATCTTGTGCATCCAATTGGTGTGTTTGTGTCATTAGATGAACATTTAGGTCATTTTCGTCCTCCCTAGGCTTATTCTTGTCCAATTAGGGTTTCTAACCAATCTTGTGCATCCAATAGTTGTGGTTGTGTCACTGGATGAAAATTTAGGTCATTTTCCTCCTCTATAGGCTTATTATTGTCCAATTAGGGTTTTCAACCAATCTTGTGCATCGAATAAGTTCGTTTGTGCCATTGGATAAACAATCATGTCATTTTCGTCTTCCCTAGGCTTATTCTTGTCCAATTAGGGTTTCTAACCAATCTTGTGCATCCAATTGGTGTGTTTGTTTCAATGGATGAACAATTAGGTCATTTTCGTCTTCCCTAGACTTATTCTTGTCCAATTAGGGTTTTTAACCAATCTTGTGCATCCAGTAGGTTTGTTTGTGTCATTGGATAAACATTTAGGTCATTTTCGTCCTCCCTACACTTAATCATGTCTAATTAGGCTTTTTAACCAATGTTATGCATCCAATAGTTGTGTGTGTCATTGGATGAACATTTAGGTCATTTTCGTCCTCCCTAGGCTTATTCTTGTCCAATTAGGGTTTCTAACCAATCTTGTGCATCCAATAGGTGTGTTTGTGTCATTGGATAAACAATTATGTCTATTTCGTCCTCCCTAGGCTTATTTTTGTCCAGTTAGGGTTTCAAACCAATCTTGTCTATCCAATAGGTTTGTTTGTGTCACTGGATGAAAATTGAGGTCATTTTCGTCCTCTCTAGGCTTATTCTTGTCCAATTAGGGTTTTTAACCAATCTTGTGCATCGAATAAGTTCGTTTGTGCCATTGGATGAACAATTAGGCCATTTTCGTCTTCCGTAGGCTTATTCTTGTCAAATTATGGTTTCTAACCTATCTTGTACATCCAATAGGTGGGTTTGTGTCATTAGATGATTAATTATGTTATTTTCGTCCTCCCTATGCTTATTCTTGTCTAATTAGGTTCTCTAACCAATCTTGTTCATCCAATTGGTGTGTTTCTGTCATTAGATGAACATTTTGGTCATTTTCGTCCTCCCTACACTTAATCATGTCCAATTAGGGTTTTTAACCAATCTTGTACAATTATGTCATTTTCGTCTTCCTTAGGCTTATTCTTCTCCAATTAGGGTTTCTAACCAATCTTGTGCATCCAATTGGTGTGTTTGTTTCATTGGATGAACAATTAGGTAATTTTCGTCTTCCCTAGGCTTATTCTTGTCCAATTAGGGTTTTTAACCAATCTTGTGCATCCAGTAGGTGTGTTTGTGTCATTGGATGAACATTTAGGTCATTTTCGTCCTCCCTACACTTAATCATGTCTAATTAGGCTTTTTAACCAATCCTGTGCATCCAATAGTTGTGTTTGTGTCATTGGATGAACATTTAGGTCATTTTCGTCCTCCCGAGGCTTATTCGTGTCCAATTATGGTTTCTAACCAATTTTGTGCATTTAATACGTGTGTTTGTTTCATTGGAAGAACATTTAGGTCATTTTCGACCTCCATAGGCTTATTCTTGTCCAATTAGGGTTTCTAACCTATCTTGTGCATCCAACAGGTGGGTTTGTGTCATTGGATGAACAATTAGGTCATTTTCTTCTCCCGAGGCTTATTCTTGTCCAATTAAGGTTTCTAAGCAATCTTGTGCATTTAATACGTGTGTTTGTGTGATTAGATGAACATTTATGTCATTTTTGACATCCCTAGGCTTATTCATGTTAAATTATGGTCTTTAACAAATCTTGTGCATCCAATAGGTGTGTTTGTGTCATTGGATGAACATTTAGGTCATTTTCGTTCTCCCTAGGCTTATTCTTTTTGAATTAGGATTTCTAACCAATCTTGTGCATCCAATTGGTGTGTTTGTATCATTGGATGAACAATTAGGTCATTTTCGTCTTCCCTAGGCTTATTCTTGTCCAATTAGGGTTTCTAACCAATCTGGTGCATCCAATTGGTGTGTTTGTGTCATTGGATGAACATTTAGGTCATTTTCGTCTTCCCTAGGCTTATTCATGTCCAGTTAGGGTTTTTAACCAATCTAGTGCATCCAGTAGGTGTGTTTGTGTCATTGGATGAACATTTAGGTCATTTTCGTCCTCCCTACACTTAATCATGTCTAATTAGGCTTTTTAACCAATCTTGTGCATCCAATAGTTGTGTTTGTGTCATTGGATGAACATTTAGGTCATTTTCGTCCTCCTAAGGTTTATTCTTGTCCAATTAGGGTTTCTAACCAATCTTGTGCATCCAATAGGTATGTTTGTATCATTGGATGAACAATTAGGCCATTTTCGTCTTCCCTAGGCTTATTCTTGTCCAATTCGGGTTTCTAACCTATCTTGTACATCCAATAAGTAGGTTTGTGTCATTAGATGATTAATTATGTTATTTTCATCCTCCCAAGGCTTATTCTTGTCTAATTAGGCTGTCTAACCAATTTTGTGCATCCAATTGGTGTGTTTGTGTCATTAGATGAACATTTATGTGATTTTTGTCCTCCCTACACTTAATCATGTTCAATTAGGGTTTTTAACCAATCTTGTGCATCCAATAGTTGTGTTTGTGTCATTGGATGAACATTTAGGTCATTTTCGTCCTCCCGAGGCTTATTCATGTCCAATTATTGTTTCTAACCAATCTTGTGCATTTAATACGTGCGTTTGTTTCATTGGAAGAACATTTAGGTCATTTTCGACCTCCATAGGCTTATTCTTGTCCAATTAGGGTTTCTAACCTATCTTGTGCATCCAACAGGTGGGTTTGTGTGATTGGATGAACAATTAGGTCATTTTCGGCCTCCCGAGGCTTATTCTTGTCCAATTATTGTTTCTAACCAATCTTTAGCATTTAATACGTGTGTTTGTTTCATTGGAAGAACATTTAGGTCATTTTCGACCTCCATAGGCTTATTCTTGTCCAATTAGGGTTTCTAACCTATCTTGTGCATCCAACAGGTGGGTTTGTGTCATTGGATGAACAATTAGGTCATTTTCGGTCTCCCGAGGCTTATTCTTGTCCAATTATGGTTTCTAACCAATCTTGTGCATTTAATACGTGTGTTTGTGTCATTAGATGAACATTTATGTCATTTTCGACATCCCTAGGCTTATTCATGTTAAATTATGGTCTTTAACAAATCTTGTGCATCCTATAGGTGTGTTTGTGTCATTGGATGAACATTTAAGTCATTTTCGTTCTCCCTAGGCTTATTCTTTTTGAATTAGGATTTCTAACCAATGTTGTGCATCCAATTGGTGTGTTTGTATCATTGGATGAACAATTAGGTCATTTTCGTCTTCCCTAGGCTTATTCTTGTCCAATTAGAATTTCTAACCAATCTTGTGCATCCAATTGGTGTGTTTGTGTCATTGGATGAACATTTAGGTCATTTTCGTTCTCCCTAGGCTTATTCTTTTTGAATTAGGATTTCTAACCAATCTTGTGCATCCAATTGGTCTGTTTGTATCATTGGATGAACAATTAGGTCATTTTCGTCTTCCCTAGGCTTATTCTTGTTCAATTAGGGTTTCTAACCAATCTGGTGCATCCAATTGGTGTGTTTGTGTCATTGGATGAACATTTAGGTCATTTTCGTCTTCCCTAGGCTTATTCATGTCCAGTTAGGGTTTTTAACCAATCTAGTGCATCCAGTAGGTGTGTTTGTGTCATTGGATGAACATTTAGGTCATTTTCGTCCTCCCTACACTTAATCATGTCTAATTAGGCTTTTTAACCAATCTTGTGCATCCAATAGTTGTGTTTGTGTCATTGGATGAACATTTAGGTCATTTTCGTCTTCCTAAGGTTTATTCTTGTCCAATTAGGGTTTCTAACCAATCTTGTGCATCCAATAGGTATGTTTGTGTCATTGGATGAACAATTAGGTCATTTTCGTCCTCCCTAGGCTTATTCTTGTCCAATTAGGGTTTCTAACCAATCTTGTGATTCCAATAGGTGTGTTTGTGTCATTGGATAAACAATTATGTCTATTTCGTCCTCCCTAGGGTTATTCTTGTCCAATTCGGGTTTCTAACCAATCTTGTGTATCCAATAGGTTTGTTTGTGTCATTGGATAAACAATTATGTCTATTTCGTCCTCCCTAGGCTTATTCTTGTCCAATTAGGGTTTCTAACCAATCTTGTGTATCCAATAGGTTTGTTTGTGTCACTGGATGAAAATTAAAGTCATTTTGGTCCTCTCTAGGCTTATTCTTGTCCAACTAGGGTTTTCACCCAATCTTATGCATCGAATAAGTTCGTTTGTGTCATTGGATGAACAATTAGGCCATTTTCGTCTTCCCTAGGCTTATTCTTGTCCAATTCGGGTTTCTAACCTATCTTGTACATCCAATAAGTAGGTTTGTGTCATTAGATGATTAATTATGTTATTTTCGTCCTCCCAAGGCTTATTCTTGTCTAATTAGGCTGTCTAACCAATCTTGTGCATCCAATTGGTGTGTTTGTGTCATGAGATGAACATTTATGTGATTTTTATCCTCCCTACACTTAATCATGTTCAATTAGGGTTTTTAACCAATCTTGTGCATCCAATAGTTGTGTTTGTGTCATTGGATGAACATTTAGGTCATTTTCGTCCTCCCGAGGCTTATTCATGTCCAATTATTGTTTCTAACCAATCTTGTGCATTTAATACGTGTGTTTGTTTCATTGGAAGAACATTTAGGTCATTTTCGACCTCCATAGGCTTATTCTTGTCCAATTAGGGTTTCTAACCTATCTTGTGCATCCAACAGGTGGGTTTGTGTCATTGGATGAACAATTAGGTCATTTTCTTCTCCCGAGGCTTATTCTTGTCCAATTAAGGTTTCTAAGCAATCTTGTGCATTTAATACGTGTGTTTGTGTGATTAGATGAACATTTATGTCATTTTTGACATCCCTAGGCTTATTCATGTTAAATTATGGTCTTTAACAAATCTTGTGCATCCAATAGGTGTGTTTGTGTCATTGGATGAACATTTAGGTCATTTTCGTTCTCCCTAGGCTTATTCTTTTTGAATTAGGATTTCTAACCAATCTTGTGCATCCAATTGGTGTGTTTGTATCATTGGATGAACAATTAGGTCATTTTCGTCTTCCCTAGGCTTATTCTTGTCCAATTAGGGTTTCTAACCAATCTGGTGCATCCAATTGGTGTGTTTGTGTCATTGGATGAACATTTAGGTCATTTTCGTCTTCCCTAGGCTTATTCATGTCCAGTTAGGGTTTTTAACCAATCTAGTGCATCCAGTAGGTGTGTTTGTGTCATTGGATGAACATTTAGGTCATTTTCGTCCTCCCTACACTTAATCATGTCTAATTAGGCTTTTTAACCAATCTTGTGCATCCAATAGTTGTGTTTGTGTCATTGGATGAACATTTAGGTCATTTTCGTCCTCCTAAGGTTTATTCTTGTCCAATTAGGGTTTCTAACCAATCTTGTGCATCCAATAGGTATGTTTGTGTCATTGGATGAACAATTTGGTCATTTTCGTCCTCCCTAGGCTTATTCTTGTCCAATTAGGGTTTCTAACCAATCTTGTGCATCCAATAGGTGTGTTTGTGTCATTGGATAAACAATTATGTCTATTTCGTCCTCCCTAGGCTTATTCTTGTCCAATTCGGGTTTCTAACCAATCTTGTGTATCCAATAGGTTTGTTTGTGTCATTGGATAAACAATTATGTCTATTTCGTCCTCCCTAGGCTTATTCTTGTCCAATTAGGGTTTCTAACCAATCTTGTGTATCCAATAGGTTTGTTTGTGTCACTGGATGAAAATTAAAGTCATTTTGGTCCTCTCTAGGCTTATTCTTGTCCAATTAGGGTTTTCACCCAATCTTATGCATCGAATAAGTTCGTTTGTGTCATTGGATGAACAATTAGGCCATTTTCGTCTTCCCTAGGCTTATTCTTGTCCAATTCGGGTTTCTAACCT
>JBBPBS010001217.1:1221543-1243067 GCA_037974835.1 Cicer judaicum | reverse complement strand
GATGAACAATTAGGTCATTTTCGTCCTCCCTAGGCTTATTCTTGTCCAATTAGGGTTTCTAACCAATCTTGTGATTCCAATAGGTGTGTTTGTGTCATTGGATAAACAATTATGTCTATTTCGTCCTCCCTAGGGTTATTCTTGTCCAATTCGGGTTTCTAACCAATCTTGTGTATCCAATAGGTTTGTTTGTGTCATTGGATAAACAATTATGTCTATTTCGTCCTCCCTAGGCTTATTCTTGTCCAATTAGGGTTTCTAACCAATCTTGTGTATCCAATAGGTTTGTTTGTGTCACTGGATGAAAATTAAAGTCATTTTGGTCCTCTCTAGGCTTATTCTTGTCCAATTAGGGTTTTCACCCAATCTTATGCATCGAATAAGTTCGTTTGTGTCATTGGATGAACAATTAGGCCATTTTCGTCTTCCCTAGGCTTATTCTTGTCCAATTCGGGTTTCTAACCTATCTTGTACATCCAATAAGTAGGTTTGTGTCATTAGATGATTAATTATGTTATTTTCGTCCTCCCAAGGCTTATTCATGTCTAATTAGGCTGTCTAACCAATCTTGTGCATCCAATTGGTGTGTTTGTGTCATTAGATGAACATTTATGTGATTTTTGTCCTCCCTACACTTAATCATGTTCAATTAGGGTTTTTAACCAATCTTGTGCATCCAATAGTTGTGTTTGTGTTATTGGATGAACATTTAGGTCATTTTCGTCCTCCCGAGGCTTATTCATGTCCAATTATTGTTTCTAACCAATCTTGTGCATTTAATACGTGCGTTTGTTTCATTGGAAGAACATTTAGGTCATTTTCGACCTCCATAGGCTTATTCTTGTCCAATTAGGGTTTCTAACCTATCTTGTGCATCCAACAGGTGGGTTTGTGTCATTGGATGAACAATTAGGTCATTTTCGGTCTCCCGAGGCTTATTCTTGTCCAATTATGGTTTCTAACCAATCTTGTGCATTTAATACGTGTGTTTGTGTCATTAGATGAACATTTATGTCATTTTCGACATCCCTAGGCTTATTCATGTTAAATTATGGTCTTTAACAAATCTTGTGCATCCTATAGGTGTGTTTGTGTCATTGGATGAACATTTAAGTCATTTTCGTTCTCCCTAGGCTTATTCTTTTTGAATTAGGATTTCTAACCAATGTTGTGCATCCAATTGGTGTGTTTGTATCATTGGATGAACAATTAGGTCATTTTCGTCTTCCCTAGGCTTATTCTTGTCCAATTAGAATTTCTAACCAATCTTGTGCATCCAATTGGTGTGTTTGTGTCATTGGATGAACATTTAGGTCATTTTCGTTCTCCCTAGGCTTATTCTTTTTGAATTAGGATTTCTAACCAATCTTGTGCATCCAATTGGTCTGTTTGTATCATTGGATGAACAATTAGGTCATTTTCGTCTTCCCTAGGCTTATTCTTGTTCAATTAGGGTTTCTAACCAATCTGGTGCATCCAATTGGTGTGTTTGTGTCATTGGATGAACATTTAGGTCATTTTCGTCTTCCCTAGGCTTATTCATGTCCAGTTAGGGTTTTTAACCAATCTAGTGCATCCAGTAGGTGTGTTTGTGTCATTGGATGAACATTTAGGTCATTTTCGTCCTCCCTACACTTAATCATGTCTAATTAGGCTTTTTAACCAATCTTGTGCATCCAATAGTTGTGTTTGTGTCATTGGATGAACATTTAGGTCATTTTCGTCCTCGCGAGGCTTATTCGTGTCCAATTATTGTTTCTAACCAATTTTGTGCATTTAATATGTGTGTTTGTTTCATTGGAAGAACATTTAGGTCATTTTCGACCTCCATAGGCTTATTCTTGTTCAATTAGGGTTTCTAACCTATCTTGTGCATCCAACAGGTGGGTTTGTTTCATTGGATGAACAATTAGGTCATTTTCGGTCTCCCGAGGCTTATTCTTGTCCAATTAGGGTTTCTAAGCAATCTTGTGCATTTAATACGTGTGTTTGTGTCATTAGATGAACATTTATTTCATTTTCGACATCCCTAGGCTTATTCATGTTAAATTATGGTCTTTAACAAATCTTGTGCATCCAATAGGTGTGTTTGTGTCATTGGATGAACATTTAGGTCATTTTCGTTCTCCCTAGGCTTATTCTTTTTGAATTAGGATTTCTAACCAATCTTGTGCATCCAATTGGTGTGTTTGTATCATTGGATGAACAATTAGGTCATTTTCGTCTTCCCTAGGCTTATTTTTGTCCAATTCGGGTTTCTAACCAATCTTGTGCATCCAATTGGTCTGTTTGTGTCATTGGATGAACATTTAGGTCATTTTCGTCTTCCCTAAGCGTATTCTTGTCCAATTAGAGTTTTTAACTAATCTTGTGCATCTAGTAGGTGTGTTTCTCTGATTGGATGAACATTTAGGTCATTTTCGTCCTCCCTACACTTAATCATGTCTAATTAGGCATTTTAACCAATCTTGGGCATCGAATAATTGTGTTTGTGTCATTTGATGAACATTTAGGTCATTTTCGTCCTCTTGAGGTTTATTCTTGTCCAATTAGGGTTTCTAACCAATCTTGTGCATCCAATAGTTGTCTTTCTTTCATTGGATGAACATTTAGGTCATTTTCGACCTACCTAGGCATATTCTTGTCCAATTAGGGTTTCTAACCAATCTTGTGCATCCAATAGGTATGTTTGTGTCATTGGATGAACAATTAGGTCATTTTCGTCCTCCCTAGGCTTATTCTTGCCCAATTAGGGTTTCTAACCAATCTTGTGCATCCAATAGGTGTGTTTGTGTCATTGGATAAACAATTATGTCTTTTTCGTCCTCCCTAGGCTTATTCTTGTCCAATTAGGGTTTCTAACCAATCTTGTGTATCCAATAGGTTTGTTTGTGTCACTGGATGAAAATTAAAGTCATTTTGGTCCTCTCTAGGCTTATTCTTGTCCAACTAGGGTTTTCACCCAATCTTATGCATCGAATAAGTTCGTTTGTGTCATTGGATGAACAATTAGGCCATTTTCGTCTTCCCTAGGCTTATTCTTGTCCAATTCGGGTTTCTAACCTATCTTGTACATCCAATAAGTAGGTTTGTGTCATTAGATGATTAATTATGTTATTTTCGTCCTCCCAAGGCTTATTCTTGTCTAATTAGGCTGTCTAACCAATCTTGTGCATCCAATTGGTGTGTTTGTGTCATGAGATGAACATTTATGTGATTTTTATCCTCCCTACACTTAATCATGTTCAATTAGGGTTTTTAACCAATCTTGTGCATCCAATAGTTGTGTTTGTGTCATTGGATGAACATTTAGGTCATTTTCGTCCTCCCGAGGCTTATTCATGTCCAATTATTGTTTCTAACCAATCTTGTGCATTTAATACGTGTGTTTGTTTCATTGGAAGAACATTTAGGTCATTTTCGACCTCCCTAGGCTTATTCTTGTCCAATTAGGGTTTCTAACCTATCTTGTGCATCCAATAGTTGTGGTTGTGTCACTGGATGAAAATTTAGGTCATTTTCCTCCTCTATAGGCTTATTATTGTCCAATTAGGGTTTTCAACCAATCTTGTGCATCGAAGAAGTTCGTTTGTGTCATTAGAGGAACAATTATGTTGTTTTCGTCTTCCCTAGGCTTATTCTTGTCCAATTAGGGTTTCTAACCAATCTTGTGCATCCAATTGGTGTGTTTGTTTCATTGGATGAACAATTAGGTCATTTTCGTCTTCCCTAGGCTTATTCTTGTCCAATTAGGCTTTTTAACCAATCTTATGCATCCAATTGTTGTGTTTGTGTCATTCGATGAACATTTAGGTCATTTTCGTCCTCCCTAGGCTAATTCTTGTCCAATTAGGGTTTCTAACCAATCTTGTGCATCCAATTGGTGGGTTTGTGTGATTGGATGAACAATTAGGTCATTTTCGACCTCCCTAGGCTTATTCTTGTTTAATTATGGTTTATAACCAATCTTGTGCATCTAATAGGTGTGTTTGTGTCATTGGATGAACAATTAGGTCATTTTCAGCCTCGCGAGGCTTATTTTTGTCCAATTAGGGTTTCTAACCAATCTTGTGCATTTAATACGTGTTTTTGTGTCATTGGATGAACATTTAGGTCATTTTCGACCTTCCTAATCTTATTCTTGTCCAATTAGGGTTTCTAACCTATCTTGTGCATCCAATTGGTGTCGCTAGATGATTAATTATGGGTTTCTAACCTATCTTGTGCATCCATTGGATGAACATTTAGGTCATTTTCGTCCTCCCTACACTTAATCATGTCTAATTAGGCTTTTTAACCAATCTTATGCATCCAATAGTTGTGTTTGTCTCATTAGATGAACATTTAGGTCATTTTCGTCCTCCCTAGGCTTATTCTTGTCCAATTAGGGTTTCTAACCAATCTTGTGCATCCAATAGGTATGTTTGTGTCATTGGATGAACAATTAGGTCATTTTCGTCCTCCCTAGGCTTATTCTTGTCCAATTAGGGTTTCTAACCAATCTTGTGCATCCAATAGGTGTGTTTGTGTCATTGGATAAACAATTATGTCTATTTCGTCCTCCCTAGGCTTATTCTTGTCCAATTCGGGTTTCTAACCAATCTTGTGTATCCAATAGGTTTGTTTGTGTCATTGGATAAACAATTATGTCTATTTCGTCCTCCCTAGGCTTATTCTTGTCCAATTAGGGTTTCTAACCAATCTTGTGTATCCAATAGGTTTGTTTGTGTCACTGGATGAAAATTAAAGTCATTTTGGTCCTCTCTAGGCTTATTCTTGTCCAATTAGGGTTTTCACCCAATCTTATGCATCGAATAAGTTCGTTTGTGTCATTGGATGAACAATTAGGCCATTTTCGTCTTCCCTAGGCTTATTCTTGTCCAATTCGGGTTTCTAACCTTTCTTGTACATCCAATAAGTAGGTTTGTGTCATTAGATGATTAATTATGTTATTTTCGTCCTCCCAAGGCTTATTCTTGTCTAATTAGGCTGTCTAACCAATCTTGTGCATCCAATTGGTGTGTTTGTGTCATGAGATGAACATTTATGTGATTTTTATCCTCCCTACACTTAATCATGTTCAATTAGGGTTTTTAACCAATCTTGTGCATCCAATAGTTGTGTTTGTGTCATTGGATGAACATTTAGGTCATTTTCGTCCTCCCGAGGCTTATTCATGTCCAATTATTGTTTCTAACCAATCTTGTGCATTTAATACGTGCGTTTGTTTCATTGGAAGAACATTTAGGTCATTTTCGACCTCCATAGGCTTATTCTTGTCCAATTAGGGTTTCTAACCTATCTTGTGCATCCAACAGGTGGGTTTGTGTGATTGGATGAACAATTAGGTCATTTTCGGCC
This sequence comes from Cicer judaicum, assembly GCA_037974835.1. Classification (NCBI taxonomy): domain Eukaryota; kingdom Viridiplantae; phylum Streptophyta; class Magnoliopsida; order Fabales; family Fabaceae; genus Cicer; species Cicer judaicum. The sequence continues at coordinate 1,237,706 of JBBPBS010001217.1, read as the reverse complement.
TCCCGAGGCTTATTCTTGTCCAATTATTGTTTCTAACCAATCTTTAGCATTTAATACGTGTGTTTGTTTCATTGGAAGAACATTTAGGTCATTTTCGACCTCCATAGGCTTATTCTTGTCCAATTAGGGTTTCTAACCTATCTTGTGCATCCAACAGGTGGGTTTGTGTCATTGGATGAACAATTAGGTCATTTTCGGTCTCCCGAGGCTTATTCTTGTCCAATTATGGTTTCTAACCAATCTTGTGCATTTAATACGTGTGTTTGTGTCATTAGATGAACATTTATGTCATTTTCGACATCCCTAGGCTTATTCATGTTAAATTATGGTCTTTAACAAATCTTGTGCATCCTATAGGTGTGTTTGTGTCATTGGATGAACATTTAAGTCATTTTCGTTCTCCCTAGGCTTATTCTTTTTGAATTAGGATTTCTAACCAATGTTGTGCATCCAATTGGTGTGTTTGTATCATTGGATGAACAATTAGGTCATTTTCGTCTTCCCTAGGCTTATTCTTGTCCAATTAGAATTTCTAACCAATCTTGTGCATCCAATTGGTGTGTTTGTGTCATTGGATGAACATTTAGGTCATTTTCGTTCTCCCTAGGCTTATTCTTTTTGAATTAGGATTTCTAACCAATCTTGTGCATCCAATTGGTCTGTTTGTATCATTGGATGAACAATTAGGTCATTTTCGTCTTCCCTAGGCTTATTCTTGTTCAATTAGGGTTTCTAACCAATCTGGTGCATCCAATTGGTGTGTTTGTGTCATTGGATGAACATTTAGGTCATTTTCGTCTTCCCTAGGCTTATTCATGTCCAGTTAGGGTTTTTAACCAATCTAGTGCATCCAGTAGGTGTGTTTGTGTCATTGGATGAACATTTAGGTCATTTTCGTCCTCCCTACACTTAATCATGTCTAATTAGGCTTTTTAACCAATCTTGTGCATCCAATAGTTGTGTTTGTGTCATTGGATGAACATTTAGGTCATTTTCGTCTTCCTAAGGTTTATTCTTGTCCAATTAGGGTTTCTAACCAATCTTGTGCATCCAATAGGTATGTTTGTGTCATTGGATGAACAATTAGGTCATTTTCGTCCTCCCTAGGCTTATTCTTGTCCAATTAGGGTTTCTAACCAATCTTGTGCATCCAATAGGTGTGTTTGTGTCATTGGATAAACAATTATGTCTATTTCGTCCTCCCTAGGCTTATTCTTGTCCAATTAGGGTTTCTAACCAATCTTGTGTATCCAATAGGTTTGTTTGTGTCACTGGATGAAAATTAAAGTCATTTTGGTCCTCTCTAGGCTTATTCTTGTCCAACTAGGGTTTTCACCCAATCTTATGCATCGAATAAGTTCGTTTGTGTCATTGGATGAACAATTAGGCCATTTTCGTCTTCCCTAGGCTTATTCTTGTCCAATTCGGGTTTCTAACCTATCTTGTACATCCAATAAGTAGGTTTGTGTCATTAGATGATTAATTATGTTATTTTCGTCCTCCCAAGGCTTATTCTTGTCTAATTAGGCTGTCTAACCAATCTTGTGCATCCAATTGGTGTGTTTGTGTCATGAGATGAACATTTATGTGATTTTTATCCTCCCTACACTTAATCATGTTCAATTAGGGTTTTTAACCAATCTTGTGCATCCAATAGTTGTGTTTGTGTCATTGGATGAACATTTAGGTCATTTTCGTCCTCCCGAGGCTTATTCATGTCCAATTATTGTTTCTAACCAATCTTGTGCATTTAATACGTGCGTTTGTTTCATTGGAAGAACATTTAGGTCATTTTCGACCTCCATAGGCTTATTCTTGTCCAATTAGGGTTTCTAACCAATCTTGTGATTCCAATAGGTGTGTTTGTGTCATTGGATAAACAATTATGTCGATTTCGTCCTCCCTAGGGTTATTCTTGTCCAATTCGGGTTTCTAACCAATCTTGTGTATCCAATAGGTTTGTTTGTGTCATTGGATAAACAATTATGTCTATTTCGTCCTCCCTAGGCTTATTCTTGTCCAATTAGGGTTTCTAACCAATCTTGTGCATCCAATAGGTGTGTTTGTGTCATTGGATAAACAATTAGGTCTATTTCGTCCTCCCTAGGCTTATTCTTGTCCAATTCGGGTTTCTAACCAATCTTGTGTATCCAATAGGTTTGTTTGTGTCATTGGATAAACAATTATGTCTATTTCGTCCTCCCTAGGCTTATTCTTGTCCAATTAGGGTTTCTAACCAATCTTGTGTATCCAATAGGTTTGTTTGTGTCACTGGATGAAAATTAAAGTCATTTTGGTCCTCTCTAGGCTTATTCTTGTCCAATTAGGGTTTTCACCCAATCTTATGCATCGAATAAGTTCGTTTGTGTCATTGGATGAACAATTAGGCCATTTTCGTCTTCCCTAGGCTTATTCTTGTCCAATTCGGGTTTCTAACCTATCTTGTACATCCAATAAGTAGGTTTGTGTCATTAGATGATTAATTATGTTATTTTCGTCCTCCCAAGGCTTATTCTTGTCTAATTAGGCTGTCTAACCAATCTTGTGCATCCAATTGGTGTGTTTGTGTCATGAGATGAACATTTATGTGATTTTTATCCTCCCTACACTTAATCATGTTCAATTAGGGTTTTTAACCAATCTTGTGCATCCAATAGTTGTGTTTGTGTCATTGGATGAACATTTAGGTCATTTTCGTCCTCCCGAGGCTTATTCATGTCCAATTATTGTTTCTAACCAATCTTGTGCATTTAATACGTGTGTTTGTTTCATTGGAAGAACATTTAGGTCATTTTCGACCTCCCTAGGCTTATTCTTGTCCAATTAGGGTTTCTAACCTATCTTGTGCATCCAATAGTTGTGGTTGTGTCACTGGATGAAAATTTAGGTCATTTTCCTCCTCTATAGGCTTATTATTGTCCAATTAGGGTTTTCAACCAATCTTGTGCATCGAAGAAGTTCGTTTGTGTCATTAGAGGAACAATTATGTTGTTTTCGTCTTCCCTAGGCTTATTCTTGTCCAATTAGGGTTTCTAACCAATCTTGTGCATCCAATTGGTGTGTTTGTTTCATTGGATGAACAATTAGGTCATTTTCGTCTTCCCTAGGCTTATTCTTGTCCAATTAGGCTTTTTAACCAATCTTATGCATCCAATTGTTGTGTTTGTGTCATTCGATGAACATTTAGGTCATTTTCGTCCTCCCTAGGCTAATTCTTGTCCAATTAGGGTTTCTAACCAATCTTGTGCATCCAATTGGTGGGTTTGTGTGATTGGATGAACAATTAGGTCATTTTCGACCTCCCTAGGCTTATTCTTGTTTAATTATGGTTTATAACCAATCTTGTGCATCTAATAGGTGTGTTTGTGTCATTGGATGAACAATTAGGTCATTTTCAGCCTCGCGAGGCTTATTTTTGTCCAATTAGGGTTTCTAACCAATCTTGTGCATTTAATACGTGTTTTTGTGTCATTGGATGAACATTTAGGTCATTTTCGACCTTCCTAATCTTATTCTTGTCCAATTAGGGTTTCTAACCTATCTTGTGCATCCAATTGGTGTCGCTAGATGATTAATTATGGGTTTCTAACCTATCTTGTGCATCCATTGGATGAACATTTAGGTCATTTTCGTCCTCCCTACACTTAATCATGTCTAATTAGGCTTTTTAACCAATCTTATGCATCCAATAGTTGTGTTTGTCTCATTAGATGAACATTTAGGTCATTTTCGTCCTCCCTAGGCTTATTCTTGTCCAATTAGGGTTTCTAACCAATCTTGTGCATCCAATAGGTATGTTTGTGTCATTGGATGAACAATTAGGTCATTTTCGTCCTCCCTAGGCTTATTCTTGTCCAATTAGGGTTTCTAACCAATCTTGTGATTCCAATAGGTGTGTTTGTGTCATTGGATAAACAATTATGTCTATTTCGTCCTCCCTAGGGTTATTCTTGTCCAATTCGGGTTTCTAACCAATCTTGTGTATCCAATAGGTTTGTTTGTGTCATTGGATAAACAATTATGTCTATTTCGTCCTCCCTAGGCTTATTCTTGTCCAATTAGGGTTTCTAACCAATCTTGTGTATCCAATAGGTTTGTTTGTGTCACTGGATGAAAATTAAAGTCATTTTGGTCCTCTCTAGGCTTATTCTTGTCCAACTAGGGTTTTCACCCAATCTTATGCATCGAATAAGTTCGTTTGTGTCATTGGATGAACAATTAGGCCATTTTCGTCTTCCCTAGGCTTATTCTTGTCCAATTCGGGTTTCTAACCTATCTTGTACATCCAATAAGTAGGTTTGTGTCATTAGATGATTAATTATGTTATTTTCGTCCTCCCAAGGCTTATTCTTGTCTAATTAGGCTGTCTAACCAATCTTGTGCATCCAATTGGTGTGTTTGTGTCATTAGATGAACATTTATGTGATTTTTGTCCTCCCTACACTTAATCATGTTCAATTAGGGTTTTTAACCAATCTTGTGCATCCAATAGTTGTGTTTGTGTCATTGGATGAACATTTAGGTCATTTTCGTCCTCCCGAGGCTTATTCATGTCCAATTATTGTTTCTAACCAATCTTGTGCATTTAATACGTGCGTTTGTTTCATTGGAAGAACATTTAGGTCATTTTCGACCTCCATAGGCTTATTCTTGTCCAATTAGGGTTTCTAACCTATCTTGTGCATCCAACAGGTGGGTTTGTGTGATTGGATGAACAATTAGGTCATTTTCGGCCTCCCGAGGCTTATTCTTGTCCAATTATTGTTTCTAACCAATCTTGAGCATTTAATACGTGTGTTTGTTTCATTGGAAGAACATTTAGGTCATTTTCGACCTCCATAGGCTTATTCTTGTCCAATTAGGGTTTCTAACCTATCTTGTGCATCCAACAGGTGGGTTTGTGTCATTGGATGAACAATTAGGTCATTTTCGGTCTCCCGAGGCTTATTCTTGTCCAATTATGGTTTCTAACCAATCTTGTGCATTTAATACGTGTGTTTGTGTCATCAGATGAACATTTATGTCATTTTCGACATCCCTAGGCTTATTCATGTTAAATTATGGTCTTTAACAAATCTTGTGCATCCTATAGGTGTGTTTATGTCATTGGATGAACATTTAAGTCATTTTCGTTCTCCCTAGGCTTATTCTTTTTGAATTAGGATTTCTAACCAATCTTGTGCATCCAATTGGTGTGTTTGTATCATTGGATGAACAATTAGGTCATTTTCGTCTTCCCTAGGCTTATTCTTGTCCAATTAGAATTTCTAACCAATCTTGTGCATCCAATTGGTGTGTTTGTGTCATTGGATGAACATTTAGGTCATTTTCGTTCTCCCTAGGCTTATTCTTTTTGAATTAGGATTTCTAACCAATCTTGTGCATCCAATTGGTCTGTTTGTATCATTGGATGAACAATTAGGTCATTTTCGTCTTCCCTAGGCTTATTCTTGTTCAATTAGGGTTTCTAACCAATCTGGTGCATCCAATTGGTGTGTTTGTGTCATTGGATGAACATTTAGGTCATTTTCGTCTTCCCTAGGCTTATTCTTGTCCAGTTAGGGTTTTTAACCAATCTAGTGCATCCAGTAGGTGTGTTTGTGTCATTGGATGAACATTTAGGTCATTTTCGTCCTCCCTACACTTAATCATGTCTAATTAGGCTTTTTAACCAATCTTGTGCATCCAATAGTTGTGTTTGTGTCATTGGATGAACATTTAGGTCATTTTCGTCCTCGCGAGGCTTATTCGTGTCCAATTATTGTTTCTAACCAATTTTGTGCATTTAATACGTGTGTTTATTTCATTGGAAGAACATTTAGGTCATTTTCGACCTCCATAGGCTTATTCTTGTTCAATTAGGGTTTCTAACCTATCTTGTGCATCCAACAGGTGGGTTTGTTTCATTGGATGAACAATTAGGTCATTTTCGGTCTCCCGAGGCTTATTCTTGTCCAATTAGGGTTTCTAAGCAATCTTGTGCATTTAATACGTGTGTTTGTGTCATTAGATGAACATTTATTTCATTTTCGACATCCCTAGGCTTATTCATGTTAAATTATGGTCTTTAACAAATCTTGTGCATCCAATAGGTGTGTTTGTGTCATTGGATGAACATTTAGGTCATTTTCGTTCTCCCTAGGCTTATTCTTTTTGAATTAGGATTTCTAACCAATCTTGTGCATCCAATTGGTGTGTTTGTATCATTGGATGAACAATTAGGTCATTTTCGTCTTCCCTAGGCTTATTCTTGTCCAATTAGAATTTCTAACCAATCTTGTGCATCCAATTGGTGTGTTTGTGTCATTGGATGAACATTTAGGTCATTTTCGTTCTCCCTAGGCTTATTCTTTTTGAATTAGGATTTCTAACCAATCTTGTGCATCCAATTGGTGTGTTTGTATCATTGGATGAACAATTAGGTCATTTTCGTCTTCCCTAGGCTTATTCTTGTCCAATTAGAATTTCTAACCAATCTTGTGCATCCAATTGGTGTGTTTGTGTCATTGGATGAACATTTAGGTCATTTTCGTTCTCCCTAGGCTTATTCTTTTTGAATTAGGATTTCTAACCAATCTTGTGCATCCAATTGGTCTGTTTGTATCATTGGATGAACAATTAGGTCATTTTCGTCTTCCCTAGGCTTATTCTTGTTCAATTAGGGTTTCTAACCAATCTGGTGCATCCAATTGGTGTGTTTGTGTCATTGGATGAACATTTAGGTCATTTTCGTCTTCCCTAGGCTTATTCATGTCCAGTTAGGGTTTTTAACCAATCTAGTGCATCCAGTAGGTGTGTTTGTGTCATTGGATGAACATTTAGGTCATTTTCGTCCTCCCTACACTTAATCATGTCTAATTAGGCTTTTTAACCAATCTTGTGCATCCAATAGTTGTGTTTGTGTCATTGGATGAACATTTAGGTCATTTTCGTCCTCCTAAGGTTTATTCTTGTCCAATTAGGGTTTCTAACCAATCTTGTGCATCCAATAGGTATGTTTGTATCATTGGATGAACAATTAGGCCATTTTCGTCTTCCCTAGGCTTATTCTTGTCCAATTCGGGTTTCTAACCTATCTTGTACATCCAATAAGTAGGTTTGTGTCATTAGATGATTAATTATGTTATTTTCATCCTCCCAAGGCTTATTCTTGTCTAATTAGGCTGTCTAACCAATTTTGTGCATCCAATTGGTGTGTTTGTGTCATTAGATGAACATTTATGTGATTTTTGTCCTCCCTACACTTAATCATGTTCAATTAGGGTTTTTAACCAATCTTGTGCATCCAATAGTTGTGTTTGTGTCATTGGATGAACATTTAGGTCATTTTCGTCCTCCCGAGGCTTATTCATGTCCAATTATTGTTTCTAACCAATCTTGTGCATTTAATACGTGCGTTTGTTTCATTGGAAGAACATTTAGGTCATTTTCGACCTCCATAGGCTTATTCTTGTCCAATTAGGGTTTCTAACCTATCTTGTGCATCCAACAGGTGGGTTTGTGTGATTGGATTAACAATTAGGTCATTTTCGGCCTCCCGAGGCTTATTCTTGTCCAATTATTATTTCTAACCAATCTTGAGCATTTAATACATGTGTTTGTTTCATTGGAAGAAGATTTAGGTCATTTTCGACCTCCATAGGCTTATTCTTGTCCAATTAGGGTTTCTAACCTATCTTGTGCATCCAACAGGTGGGTTTGTGTCATTGGATGAACAATTAGGTCATTTTCGTTCTCCCTAGGCTTATTCTTTTTGAATTAGGATTTCTAACCAATCTTGTGCATCCAATTGGTGTGTTTGTATCATTGGATGAACAATTAGGTCATTTTCGTCTTCCCTAGGCTTATTCTTGTCCAATTAGGGTTTCTAACCAATCTTGTGCATCCAATTGGTGTGTTTGTGTCATTGGATGAAGATTTAGGTCATTTTCGTCTTCCCTAGGCTTATTCTTGTCCAATTAGGGTTTTTAACCAATCTTGTGCATCCAGTAGGTGTGTTTGTGTGATTGGATGAACATTTAGGTCATTTTCGTCCTCCCTACACTTAATCATGTCTAATTAGGCTTTTTAACCAATCTTGTGCATCCAATAGTTGTGATTGTGTCATTTGATGAACATTTAGGTCATTTTCGTCCTCTTGAGGTTTATTCTTGTCCAATTTGGGTTTCTAACCAATCTTGTGCATCCAATAGTTGTCTTTGTATCATTGGATGAACATTTAGGTCATTTTCGACCTCCCTAGGATTATTCTTGTCCAATTAGGGTTTCTAACCAATCTTGTGCATCCAATAGGTATGTTTGTGTCATTGGATGTACAATTAGGTCATTTTCGTCCTCCCTAGGCTTATTCTTGTCCAAGTAGGGTTTCTAACCAATCTTGTGCATCCAATAGGTGTGTTTGTGCCATTGGATAAACAATTATGTCTATTTCGTCCTCCCTAGGCTTATTCTTGTCCAATTAGGGTTTCTAACCAATCTTGTTTATCCAATAGGTTTGTTTGTGTCACTGGATGAAAATTAAAGTCATTTTCGTCCTCTCTAAGCTTATTCTTGTCCAATTAGGGTTTTCACCCAATCTTATGCATCGAATAAGTTCGTTTGTGTCATTGGATGAACAATTAGGCCATTTTCGTCTTCCCTAGGCTTATTCTTGTCCAATTAGGGTTTCTAAGCTATCTTGTACATCCAATAGGTGGGTTTGTGTCATTAGATGATTAATTATGTTATTTTCGTCCTCCCAAGGCTTATTCTTGTCTAATTAGGCTGTCTAACCAATCTTGTGCATCCAATTGGTGTCTTTGTGTCATTAGATGAACATTTAGGTCATTTTTGTCCTCCCTACACTTAATCATGTCCAATTAGGGTTTTTTACCAATCTTGTGCATCCAATAGTTGTGTTTGTGTCATTGGATGAACATTTAGGTCATTTTTGTCCTCCCGAGGCTTATTCATGTCCAATTATTGTTTCTAACCAATCTTGTGCATTTAATACGTGTGTTTGTTTCATTAGAAGAACATTTAGGTCATTTTCGACCTCCATAGGCTTATTCTTGTCATTAGATGAAAATTTAGGTCATTTTCCTCCTCTATAGGCTTATTATTGTCCAATTAGGGTTTTCAACCAATCTTGTGCATCGAATAAGTTCGTTTGTGTCATTGGATGAACAATCATGTCATTTTCGTCTTCCCTAGGCTTATTCTTGTCCAATTAGGGTTTTTAACCAATCTTGTGCATCCTGTAGGTTTGTTTGTGTCATTGGATGAACATTTAGGTCATTTTCGTCCTCCCAACACTTAATCATGTCTAATTAGGCTTTTTAACCAATCTTATGCATCCAATTGTTGTGTTAGTGTCATTGGATGAACATTTAGGTCACTTTCGTCCTCCCTAGGCTTATTCTTGTCCAATTAGGGTTTCTAACCAATGTTGTGCATCCAATAGGTGTGTTTGTGTCATTGGATAAACAATTATGTCTATTTCGTCCTCCCTAGGCTTATTCTTGTCCAGTTAGGGTTTCTAACCAATCTTGTGTATCCAATAGGTTTGTTTGTGTCACTGGATGAAAATTGAGGTCATTTTCGTCCTCTCTAGGCTTATTCTTGTGCAATTAGGGTTTTCATCCAATCTTGTGCATCGAATAAGTTCGTTTGTGCCATTGGATGAACAATTAGGCCATTTTCGTCTTCCTAGGCTTATTCTTGTCCAATTAGGTTTCTAACCAATCTTGTGCATCCAATTGGTGTGTTTGTGTCATTAGATGATTAATTATGTTATTTTCGTCCTCCCTAGGCTTATTCTTGTCTAATTAGGTTGTCTAACCAATTTTGTGCATCCAATTGGTGTGTTTGTGTCATTAGATGAACATTTAGGTCATTTTCGTCCTCTCTACACTTAATCATGTCTAATTAGGCTTTTTAACCAATCTTATGCATCCAATAGTTGTGTTTGTGTCATTGGATGAACATTTAGGTCATTTTCGTGCTCCCTAGGCTTATACTTGTCCAATTAGGGTTTCTAACCAATCTTGTGCATCCCGTAGGTGTGTTTGTGTCATTGGATAAACAATTATGTCTATTTCGTCCTCCCTACTCTTATTCTTGTCCAATTAGGGTTTCTAACCAATCTTGTGTATCCAATAGGTTTGTTTGTGTCACTGGATGAAAATTGAGGTCATTTTCATCTTCCCTAGGCTTATTCTTGTCCAATTAGGGTTTCTACTCTATCTTGTACATCCAATAGGTGGGTTTGTGTCATTAGATGATTAATTATGTTATTTTCGTCCTCCGTAGGCTTATTCTTGTCTAATTAGGTTTCTAACCAATTTTGTGCATCCAATTGGTGTGTTTGTGTCATTAGATGAACATTTAGGTCATTTTCGTCCTCCCTACACTTAATCATGTCCAATTAGGGTTTTTAACCAATCTTGTGCATCCAAAGTTGTGTTTGTGTCATTGGATGGACATTTAGGTCATTTTCGTCCTCCCGAGGCTTATTCATGTCCAATTATTGTTTCTAACCAATCTTGTGCATTTAATACGTGTGTTTGTGTCATTGGAAGAACATTTAGGTCATTTTCGACCTCCCTAGGCTTATTCTTGTCCAATTAGGGTTTCTAACCTATCTTGTGCATCCAATAGTTGTGGTTGTGTCACTGGATGAAAATTTAGGTCATTTTCCTCCTCTATAGGCTTATTATTGTCCAACTAGGGTTTTCAACCAATCTTGTGCATCGAAGAAGTTCGTTTGTGTCATTGGAGGAACAATTATGTCATTTTCGTCTTCCCTAGGCTTATTCTTGTCCAATTAGGGTTTCTAACCAATCTTGTGCATCCAATTGGTGTGTTTGTTTCATTGGATGAACAATTAGGTCATTTTCGTCTTCCCTAGGCTTATTCTTGTCCAATTAGGCTTTTTAACCAATCTTATGCATCCAATTGTTGTGTTTGTGTCATTCGATGAACATTTAGGTCATTTTCGTCCTCCCTAGGCTAATTCTTGTCCAATTAGGGTTTCTAACCAATCTTGTGCATCCAATTGGTGGGTTTGTGTGATTGGATGAACAATTAGGTCATTTTCGACCTCCCTAGGCTTATTCTTGTTTAATTATGGTTTATAACCAATCTTGTGCATCTAATAGGTGTGTTTGTGTCATTGGATGAACAATTAGGTCATTTTCAGCCTCGCGAGGCTTATTTTTGTCCAATTAGGGTTTCTAACCAATCTTGTGCATTTAATACGTGTTTTTGTGTCATTGGATGAACATTTAGGTCATTTTCGACCTTCCTAATCTTATTCTTGTCCAATTAGGGTTTCTAACCTATCTTGTGCATCCAATTGGTGTCGCTAGATGATTAATTATGGGTTTCTAACCTATCTTGTGCATCCATTGGATGAACATTTAGGTCATTTTCGTCCTCCCTACACTTAATCATGTCTAATTAGGCTTTTTAACCAATCTTATGCATCCAATAGTTGTGTTTGTCTCATTAGATGAACATTTAGGTCATTTTCGTCCTCCCTAGGCTTATTCTTGTCCAATTAGGGTTTCTAACCAATCTTGTGCATCCAATAGGTATGTTTGTGTCATTGGATGAACAATTAGGTCATTTTCGTCCTCCCTAGGCTTATTCTTGTCCAATTAGGGTTTCTAACCAATCTTGTGATTCCAATAGGTGTGTTTGTGTCATTGGATAAACAATTATGTCTATTTCGTCCTCCCTAGGGTTATTCTTGTCCAATTCGGGTTTCTAACCAATCTTGTGTATCCAATAGGTTTGTTTGTGTCATTGGATAAACAATTATGTCTATTTCGTCCTCCCTAGGCTTATTCTTGTCCAATTAGGGTTTCTAACCAATCTTGTGTATCCAATAGGTTTGTTTGTGTCACTGGATGAAAATTAAAGTCATTTTGGTCCTCTCTAGGCTTATTCTTGTCCAACTAGGGTTTTCACCCAATCTTATGCATCGAATAAGTTCGTTTGTGTCATTGGATGAACAATTAGGCCATTTTCGTCTTCCCTAGGCTTATTCTTGTCCAATTCGGGTTTCTAACCTATCTTGTACATCCAATAAGTAGGTTTGTGTCATTAGATGATTAATTATGTTATTTTCGTCCTCCCAAGGCTTATTCTTGTCTAATTAGGCTGTCTAACCAATCTTGTGCATCCAATTGGTGTGTTTGTGTCATGAGATGAACATTTATGTGATTTTTATCCTCCCTACACTTAATCATGTTCAATTAGGGTTTTTAACCAATCTTGTGCATCCAATAGTTGTGTTTGTGTCATTGGATGAACATTTAGGTCATTTTCGTCCTCCCGAGGCTTATTCATGTCCAATTATTGTTTCTAACCAATCTTGTGCATTTAATACGTGTGTTTGTTTCATTGGAAGAACATTTAGGTCATTTTCGACCTCCCTAGGCTTATTCTTGTCCAATTAGGGTTTCTAACCTATCTTGTGCATCCAATAGTTGTGGTTGTGTCACTGGATGAAAATTTAGGTCATTTTCCTCCTCTATAGGCTTATTATTGTCCAATTAGGGTTTTCAACCAATCTTGTGCATCGAAGAAGTTCGTTTGTGTCATTAGAGGAACAATTATGTTGTTTTCGTCTTCCCTAGGCTTATTCTTGTCCAATTAGGGTTTCTAACCAATCTTGTGCATCCAATTGGTGTGTTTGTTTCATTGGATGAACAATTAGGTCATTTTCGTCTTCCCTAGGCTTATTCTTGTCCAATTAGGCTTTTTAACCAATCTTATGCATCCAATTGTTGTGTTTGTGTCATTCGATGAACATTTAGGTCATTTTCGTCCTCCCTAGGCTAATTCTTGTCCAATTAGGGTTTCTAACCAATCTTGTGCATCCAATTGGTGGGTTTGTGTGATTGGATGAACAATTAGGTCATTTTCGACCTCCCTAGGCTTATTCTTGTTTAATTATGGTTTATAACCAATCTTGTGCATCTAATAGGTGTGTTTGTGTCATTGGATGAACAATTAGGTCATTTTCAGCCTCGCGAGGCTTATTTTTGTCCAATTAGGGTTTCTAACCAATCTTGTGCATTTAATACGTGTTTTTGTGTCATTGGATGAACATTTAGGTCATTTTCGACCTTCCTAATCTTATTCTTGTCCAATTAGGGTTTCTAACCTATCTTGTGCATCCAATTGGTGTCGCTAGATGATTAATTATGGGTTTCTAACCTATCTTGTGCATCCATTGGATGAACATTTAGGTCATTTTCGTCCTCCCTACACTTAATCATGTCTAATTAGGCTTTTTAACCAATCTTATGCATCCAATAGTTGTGTTTGTCTCATTAGATGAACATTTAGGTCATTTTCGTCCTCCCTAGGCTTATTCTTGTCCAATTAGGGTTTCTAACCAATCTTGTGCATCCAATAGGTATGTTTGTGTCATTGGATGAACAATTAGGTCATTTTCGTCCTCCCTAGGCTTATTCTTGTCCAATTAGGGTTTCTAACCAATCTTGTGCATCCAATAGGTGTGTTTGTGTCATTGGATAAACAATTATGTCTATTTCGTCCTCCCTAGGGTTATTCTTGTCCAATTCGGGTTTCTAACCAATCTTGTGTATCCAATAGGTTTGTTTGTGTCATTGGATAAACAATTATGTCTATTTCGTCCTCCCTAGGCTTATTCTTGTCCAATTAGGGTTTCTAACCAATCTTGTGTATCCAATAGGTTTGTTTGTGTCACTGGATGAAAATTAAAGTCATTTTGGTCCTCTCTAGGCTTATTCTTGTCCAATTAGGGTTTTCACCCAATCTTATGCATCGAATAAGTTCGTTTGTGTCATTGGATGAACAATTAGGCCATTTTCGTCTTCCCTAGGCTTATTCTTGTCCAATTCGGGTTTCTAACCTATCTTGTACATCCAATAAGTAGGTTTGTGTCATTAGATGATTAATTATGTTATTTTCGTCCTCCCAAGGCTTATTCATGTCTAATTAGGCTGTCTAACCAATCTTGTGCATCCAATTGGTGTGTTTGTGTCATTAGATGAACATTTATGTGATTTTTGTCCTCCCTACACTTAATCATGTTCAATTAGGGTTTTTAACCAATCTTGTGCATCCAATAGTTGTGTTTGTGTTATTGGATGAACATTTAGGTCATTTTCGTCCTCCCGAGGCTTATTCATGTCCAATTATTGTTTCTAACCAATCTTGTGCATTTAATACGTGCGTTTGTTTCATTGGAAGAACATTTAGGTCATTTTCGACCTCCATAGGCTTATTCTTGTCCAATTAGGGTTTCTAACCTATCTTGTTCATCCAACAGGTGGGTTTGTGTGATTGGATGAACAATTAGGTCATTTTCGGCCTCCCGAGGCTTATTCTTGTCCAATTATTATCCAACCAATCTTGAGCATTTAATACGTGTGTTTGTTTCATTGGAAGAAGATTTAGGTCATTTTCGACCTCCATAGGCTTATTCTTGTCCAATTAGGGTTTCTAACCTATCTTGTGCATCCAACAGGTGGGTTTGTGTCATTGGATGAACAATTAGGTCATTTTCGTTCTCCCTAGGCTTATTCTTTTTGAATTAGGATTTCTAACCAATCTTGTGCATCCAATTGGTGTGTTTGTATCATTGGATGAAAAATTAGGTCATTTTCGTCTTCCCTAGGCTTATTCTTGTCCAATTAGGGTTTCTAACCAATCTTGTGCATCCAATTGGTGTGTTTGTGTCATTGGATGAACATTTAGGTCATTTTCGTCTTCCCTAGGCTTATTCTTGTCCAATTAGGGTTTTTAACCAATCTTGTGCATCTAGTAGATGTGTTTGTGTGATTGGATGAACATTTAGGTCATTTTCGTCCTCCCTACACTTAATCATGTCTAGTTAGGCTTTTTAACCAATCTTGTGCATCCAATAGTTGTGATTGTGTCATTTGATGAACATTTAGGTCATTTTCGTCCTCTTGAGGTTTATTCTTGTCCAATTAGGGTTTCTAACCAATCTTGTGCATCCAATAGTTGTCTTTGTATCATTGGATGAACATTTAGGTCATTTTCGACCTCCCTAGGATTATTCTTGTCCAATTAGGGTTTCTAACCAATCTTGTGCATCCAATAGGTATGTTTGTGTCATTGGATGAACAATTAGGTCATTTTCGTCCTCCCTAGGCTTATTCTTGTCCAAGTAGGGTTTCTAACCAATCTTGTGCATCCAATAGGTGTGTTTGTGCCATTGGATAAACAATTATGTCTATTTCGTCCTCCCTAGGCTTATTCTTGTCCAATTAGGGTTTCTAACCAATCTTGTTTATCCAATAGGTGTGTTTGTGTCACTGGATGAAAATTAAAGTCATTTTCGTCCTCTCTAAGCTTATTCTTGTCCAATTAGGGTTTTCACCCAATCTTATGCATCGAATAAGTTCGTTTGTGTCATTGGATGAACAATTAGGCCATTTTCGTCTTCCCTAGGCTTATTCTTGTCCAATTAGGGTTTCTAAGCTATCTTGTACATCCAATAGGTGGGTTTGTGTCATTAGATGATTAATTATGTTATTTTCGTCCTCCCAAGGCTTATTCTTGTCTAATTAGGCTGTCTAACCAATCTTGTGCATCCAATTGGTGTGTTTGTGTCATTAGATGAACATTTAGGTCATTTTTGTCCTCCCTACACTTAATCATGTCCAATTAGGGTTTTTTACCAATCTTGTGCATCCAATAGTTGTGTTTGTGTCATTGGATGAACATTTAGGTCATTTTTGTCCTCCCGAGGCTTATTCATGTCCAATTATTGTTTCTAACCAATCTTGTGCATTTAATACGTGTGTTTGTTTCATTAGAAGAACATTTAGGTCATTTTCGACCTCCATAGGCTTATTCTTGTCATTAGATGAAAATTTAGGTCATTTTCCTCCTCTATAGGCTTATTATTGTCCAATTAGGGTTTTCAACCAATCTTGTGCATCGAATAAGTTCGTTTGTGTCATTGGATGAACAATCATGTCATTTTCGTCTTCCCTAGGCTTATTCTTGTCCAATTAGGGTTTTTAACCAATCTTGTGCATCCTGTAGGTTTGTTTGTGTCATTGGATGAACATTTAGGTCATTTTCGTCCTCCCAACACTTAATCATGTCTAATTAGGCTTTTTAACCAATCTTATGCATCCAATTGTTGTGTT
>JBBPBS010001217.1:1196216-1206746 GCA_037974835.1 Cicer judaicum | reverse complement strand
AACCAATCTTGTGCATCGAATAAGTTCGTTTGTGTCATTGGAGGAACAATTATGTCATTTTCGTCTTCCCTAGGCTTATTCTTGTCCAATTAGGGTTTCTAACCAATCTTGTGCATCCAATTGGTGTGTTTGTTTCATTGGATGAACAATTAGGTCATTTTCGTCTTCCCTAGTCTTATTCTTGTCCAATTAGGCTTTTTAACCAATCTTATGCATCCAATTGTTGTGTTTGTGTCGTTCGATGAACATTTAGGTCATTTTTGTCCTCCCTAGGCTTATTCTTGTCCAATTAGGGTTTCTAACCAATCTTGTGCATGTAATACGTGTTTGTGTGTCATTGGATGAACATTTAGGTCATTTTCGACCTTCCTAACCTTATTCTTGTCCAATTAGGGTTTCTAACCTATCTTGTGCATCCAATTGGTGGGTTTGTGTCATTGGATGAACATTTAGGTCATTTTCGTCCTCCCTACACTTAATCATGTCTAATTAGGCTTTTTAACCAATCTTATGCATCCAATAGTTGTGTTTGTCTCATTGGATGAACATTTAGGTCATTTTCGTCCTCCCTAGGCTTATTCTTGTCCAATTAGGGTTTCTAACCAATCTTGTGCATCCAATAGGTGTGTTTGTGTCATTGGATAAACAATTATGTCTATTTCGTCCTCCCTAGGCTTATTCTTGTCCAATTAGGGTTTTCAACCAATCTTGTGCATCGAATAAGTTCGTTTGTGCCATTGGATGAACAATTAGGCCATTTTCGTCTTCCCTAGGCTTATTCTTGTCCAATTAGGGTTTCTAACCAATCTTGTGCATCCAATTGCTGTGTTTGTTTCATTGGATGAACATTTAGGTCATTTTCGTCCTCCCTTGGCTTATTCTTTTTCAATCAGGATTTCTAACCATTCTTGTGCATCCAATTCGTGTGTTTATGTTATTGGATGAACATTTAGGTTATTTTCGTCCTCCGTAGGCTTATTCTTGACGACTTAGGGTTTCTATCCAATCTTGTGCATCCAATTGGTGTGTTTGTGTCATTGGATGAACATTTAGGTCATTTTCGATCTCCATAGGCTTATTCTTGTCCAATTAGGGTTTCTAACCTATCTTGTGCATCGAATAGGTGGGTTTGTGTCATTAGATGATTAATTATGTTATTTTCGTCCTCCCTAGGCTTATTCTTTTCCAATTAGGCTGTCTAACCAATCTTTTGCATCCAATTGGTGTGTTTGTGTCATTAGATGAACATTTAGGTCATTTTCGTCCTCCCTACACTTAATAATGTCCAATTAGGGTTTTAACCAATCTTGTGCATCCAATAATTGTGTTTGTGTCATTCGATGAACATTTAGGTCATTTTCGTCCTCCCGAGGCTTATTCATGTCCAATTATGGTTTCTAACCATTCTTGTGCATCCAATTCGTGTGTTTATGTTATTGGATGAACATTTAGGTCATTTTCGTCCTCCGAAGGCTTATTCTTGTCGACTTAGGGTTTCTATCCAATCTTGTGGATCCAATTGGTGTGTTTGTGTCATTGGATGAACATTTAGGTCATTTTCGATCTCCATAGGCTTATTCTTGTCCAATTGGGGTTTCTAACCTTTCTTGTGCATCCAATAGGTGGGTTTGTGTCATTAGATGATTAATTATGTTATTTTCGTCCTCCCTAGGCTTATTCATGTCCAATTAGGCTGTCTAACCAATCTTTTGCATCCAATTGGTGTGTTTGTGTAATTAGATGAACATTTAGGTCATTTTCGTCCTCCCTACACTTAATCATGTCCAATTAGGGTTTTTAACCAATCTTGTGCATCCAATAGTTGTGTTTGTGTCATTCGATGAACATTTAGGTCATTTTCGACCTCCCTAGGCTTATTCTTGTCCAATTAGGGTTTTTAACCAATCTTGTGCATCCAGTTGGTGTGTTTGTGTCATTGGATGAACATTTAGGTCATTTTCGTCCTCCCTACACTTAATCATGTCTAATTAGGCTTTTTAACCAATCTTATGGATCCAATACTTGTGTTTGTGTCATTGGATGAACATTTAGGTCATTTTCGTCCTCCCTAGGCTTATTCATGTCCAATTACGGTTTCTAACCAATCTTCTACATTTAATACGTGCGTTTGTTTCATTGGAAGAACATTTAGGTCATTTTCGACCTCCCTAGGCTTATTCTTGTCCAATTAGGGTTTTTAACCTATCTTGTGCATCCAACAGGTGGGTTTGTGTCATTGGATGAACAATTAGGTCATTTTCGCCTCCCGAGGCTTATTCTTGTCCAATTAGGGTTTCTAACCAATCTTGTGCATCCAATAGGTATGTTTGTGTCATTGGATGAACAATTAGGTCATTTTCGACCTCCCTAGGCTTATTCTTGTCCAATTAGGGTTTTTAACCAATCTTGTGCCTCGAGTAGGTGTGTTTGTGTCATTGGATGAACATTTAGGTCATTTTCGTCCTCCCTACACTTAATCATGTCTAATTAGGCTTTTTAACCAATCTTATGGATCCAATACTTGTGTTTGTGTCATTGGATGAACATTTAGGTCATTTTCGTCTTCCCTAGGCTTATTCTTGTCCAATTAGGGTTTTCAACAAATCTTGTGCATCCAATAAGTTCGTTTGTGCCATTGGATGAACAATTAGGCCATTTTCGTCTTCCCTAGGCATATTCTTGTCCAATTAGGGTTTCTAACCAATCTTGTGCATCCAATTGCTGTGTTTGTTTCATTGGATGAACATTTAGGTCATTTTCGTCCTCCCTAGGCTTATTCTTTTTCAATCAGGATTTCTAACCATTCTTGTGCATCCAATTCGTGTGTTTATGTTATTGGATGAACATTTAGGTTATTTACGTCCTCCATAGGCTTATTCTTGTCCAATTAGGGTTTCTAACCTATCTTGTGCATCGAATAGGTGGGTTTGTGTCATTAGATGATTAATTATGTTATTTTCGTCCTCCCTAGGCTTATTCTTGTCCAATTAGGCTGTCTAACCAATCTTTTGCATCCAATTGGTGTGTTTGTGTCATTAGATGAACATTTAGGTCATTTTCGTCCTCCCTACACTTAATCATGTCCAATTAGGGTTTTTAACCAATCTTGTGCATCCAATAATTGTGTTTGTGTCATTCGATGAACATTTAGGTCATTTTCGTCCTCCCGAGGCTTATTCATGTCCAATTATGGTTTCTAACCATTCTTGTGCATCCAATTCGTGTGTTTATGTTATTGGATGAACATTTAGGTCATTTTCGTCCTCCGAAGGCTTATTCTTGTCGACTTAGGGTTTCTATCCAATCTTGTGCATCCAATTGGTGTGTTTGTGTCATTGGATGAACATTTAGGTCATTTTCGATCTCCATAGGCTTATTCTTGTCCAATTAGGGTTTCTAACCTATCTTGTGCATCCAATAGGTGGGTTTGTGTCATTAGATGATTAATTATGTTATTTTCGTCCTCCCTAAGCTTATTCATGTCCAATTAGGCTGTCTAACCAATCTTTTGCATCCAATTGGTGTGTTTGTGTCATTAGATGAACATTTAGGTCATTTTCGTCCTCCCTACCATTAATCATGTCCAAT
Source organism: Cicer judaicum (assembly GCA_037974835.1). Lineage (NCBI taxonomy): Eukaryota > Viridiplantae > Streptophyta > Magnoliopsida > Fabales > Fabaceae > Cicer > Cicer judaicum. Next base: position 1,203,158 of record JBBPBS010001217.1, on the reverse strand, counting down.
TAGGGTTTTTAACCAATCTTGTGCATCCAATAGTTGTGTTTGTGTCATTGGAAGAAAATTTAGGTCATTTTCGTCCTCTCGAGGCTTATTCATGTCCAATTATTGTTTCTAACCAATCTTGTGCATTTAATACGTGTGTTTGTTTCATTGGAAGAACATTTAGGTCATTTTCGACCTCCATAGGCTTATTCATGTCTAATTAGGCTTTTTAACCAATCTTATGGATCCAATACTTGTGTTTGTGTCATTGGATGAACATTTAGGTCATTTTCGTCCTCCCTAGGCTTATTCATGTCCAATTACGGTTTCTAACCAATCTTCTGCATTTAATACGTGTGTTTGTTTCATTGGAAGAAAATTTAGGTCATTTTCGACCTCCCTAGGCTTATTCTTGTCCAATTAGGGTTTCTAACCTATCTTGTGCATCCAACAGGTGGGTTTGTGTCATTGGATGAACAATTAGGTCATTTTCGGCCTCCCGAGGCTTATTCTTGTCCAATTAGGGTTTCTAACCAATCTTGTGCATCCAATAGGTATGTTTGTGTCATTGGATGAACAATTAGGTCATTTTCGACCTCACTAGGCTTATTCTTGTCCAATTAGGGTTTTTAACCAATCTTGTGCCTCCAGTAGGTGTGTTTGTGTCATTGGATGAAGATTTAGGTCATTTTCGTCCTCCCTACACTTAATCATGTCTAATTAGGCTTTTTAACCAATCTTATGGATCCAATACTTGTGTTTGTGTCATTGGATGAACATTTAGGTCATTTTCGTCTTCCCTAGGCTTATTCTTGTCCAATTAGGGTTTTCAACCAATCTTGTGCATCCAATAAATTCGTTTGTGCCATTGGATGAACAATTAGGCCATTTTCGTCTTCCCTAGGCTTATTCTTGTCCAATTAGGGTTTCTAACCAATCTTGTGCATCCAATTGGTGGGTTTGTGTCATTGGATGAACAATTAAGTCATTTTCGACCTCTCTAGGCTTATTCTTGTTTAATTATGGTTTTTAACCAATCTTGTGCATCTAATAGGTGTGGTTGTGTCATTGGATGAACAATTAGGTCATTTTGGGCCACCCGAAGCTTACTCTTGTCCAATTAGGGTTTCTAACCAATCTTGTGCATTTAATACGTGTGTTTGTGTCATTGGATGAACATTTAGGTCATTTTCGACCTTCCTAATCTTATTCTTGTCCAATTAGGGTTTCTAACCTATCTTGTGCATCCAATTGGTGGGTTTGTGTCATTGGATGAACAATTAAGTCATTTTCGACCTCTCTAGGCTTATTCTTGTTTAATTATGGTTTTTAACCAATCTTGTGCATCTAATAGGTGTGTTTGTGTCATTGGATGAACAATTAGGTCATTTTCGGCCACCCGAGGCTTACTCTTGTCCAATTAGGGTTTCTAACCAATCTTGTGCATTTAATACGTGTGTTTGTGTCATTGGATGAACATTTAGGTCATTTTCGACCTTCCTAATCTTATTCTTGTCCAATTAGGGTTTCTAACCTATCTTGTGCATCCAATTGGTGTGTTTGTGTCATTGGATGAACAATTAGGTCATTTTCGACCTCCCTAGGCTTATTCTTGTCGAATTAAGGTTTTTAACCAATCTTGTGCATCCAGTAGGTGTGTTTGTGTCATTGGATGAACATTTAGGTCATTTTCATCCTCCCTACACTTAATCTTGTCTATATAGGCTTTTTAACCAATCTAATGCAACCAATAGTTGTGTTTGTGTCATTGGATGAACATTTAGGTCATTTTCGTCCTCCCTAGGCTTATTCTTGTCCAATTATGGTTTTTAACCAATCTTGTGCATCCAGTAGGTGTGTTTGTGTCATTGGATGAACATTTAGGTCATTTTCGTCCTCCCTACACTTAATCATGTCTAATTCGGCTTTTTAACCAATCTTATGCATCCAATAGTTGTGTTTGTGTCATTGGATGAACATTTAGGTCATTTTCGTCCTCCCGAGGCTTATGATTTTAACCAATCTTGTGCATCCAGTAGGTGTGTTTGTGTCATTGGATGAACATTTAGGTCATTTTCGTCCTCCCTACACTTAATCATGTCTAATTCAGCTTTTTAACCAATCTTATGCATCCAATAGTTGTGTTTGTGTCATTGGATAAACAATTAGGTTATTTTCGGCCTCCCGAGGCTTATTCTTGTCCAATTAGGGTTTCTAACCAATCTTGTGCATTTAATACGTGTGTTTGCTTCATTGGAAGAACATTTAGATCATTTTCGACCTCCCTAGGCTTATTCTTGTCCAATTAGGGTTTCTAACCTATCTTGTGCATCCAACAGGTGGGTTTGTGTCATTGGATGAACAATTAGGTCATTTTCGGCCTCCCGAGGCATATTCTTGTCCAATTAGGGTTTCTAACCAATCTTGTGCATTTAATACGTGTGTTTGTGTCATTGGATGAACATTTAGGTCATTTTTGACCTTCCTAATCTTATTCTGGTCCAATTAGGGTTTCTAACCTATCTTGTGCATCCAATTGGTGTGTTTGTGTCATTGGATGAACAATTAGGTCATTTTCGACCTCCCTAGGCTTATTCTTGTCCAATTAAGGTTTTTAACCAATCTTGTGCATCCAGTAGGTGTGTTTGTGTCATTGGATGAACATTTAGGTCATTTTCATCCTCCCTACACTTAATCATGTCTGGATAGGCTTTTTAACCAATCTTATGCATCCAATAGTTGTGCTTGTGTCATTGGATGAACATTTAGGTCATTTTCGTCCTCCCTAGGCTTATTCTTGTCCAATTAGGGTTTTTAACCAATCTTGTGCATCCAGTTGGTGTGTTTGTGTCATTGGATGAACATTTAGGTCATTTTCGTCCTCCCTACACTTAATCATGTCTAATTCGGCTTTTTAACCAATCTTATGCATCCAATAGTTGTGTTTGTGTCATTGGATGATCATTTAGGTCATTTTCGTCTTCCCGAGGCTTATTCATGTCCAATTATGGTTTCTAACCAATCTTGTGCATTTAATACGTCTGTTTGCTTCATTGGAAGAACATTTAGATCATTTTCGACCTCCCTAGGCTTATTCTTCTCCAATTTGGGTTTCTAACCTATCTTGTGCATCCAACAGGTGGGTTTGTGTCATTGGATGAACAATTAGGTCATTTTCGGCCTCCCGAGGCTTATTCTTGTCCAATTAGGGTTTCTAACCAATCTTGTGCATTTAATACGTGTGTTTGTGTCATTAGATGAACATTTAGGTCATTTTCGACATCCCTAGGCTAATTCTTGTTAAATTATGGTTTTTAACCAATCTTGTGCATCCAATAGGTGTGTTTGTGTCATTGGATGAACATTTAGGTCATTTTCGTTCTCCCTAGGCTTATTATAACCTATCTTGTAAATCCAATAGGTGGGTTTGTGCCATTGGATAAACAATTAGGTTATTTTCGGCCTCCCGAGGCTTATTCTTGTCCAATTAGGGTTTCTAACCAATCTTGTGCATTTAATACGTGTATTTGTGTCATTGGATGAACATTTAGGTCATTTTCAACCTTCCTAATCTTATTCTTGTCCAATTAGGGTTTCTAACCTATCTTGTGCATCCAATTGGTGGGTTTGTGTCATTGGATGAACAATTAAGTCATTTTCGACCTCTCTAGGCTTATTCTTGTTTAATTATGGTTTTTAACCAATCTTGTGCATCTAATAGGTGTGTTTGTGTCATTGGATGAACAATTAGGTCATTTTTGGCCACCCGAGGCTTACTCTTGTCCAATTAGGGTTTCTAACCAATCTTGTGCATTTAATACGTGTGTTTGTGTCATTGGATGAACATTTAGGTCATTTTCGACCTTCCTAATCTTATTCTTGTCCAATTAGGGTTTCTAACCTATCTTGTGCATCCAATTGGTGTGTTTGTGTCATTGGATGAACAATTAGGTCATTTTCGACCTCCCTAGGCTTATTCTTGTCCAATTAAGGTTTTTAACCAATCTTGTGCATCCAGTAGGTGTGTTTGTGTCATTGGATGAACATTTAGGTCATTTTCGACATCCCTAGGCTTATTCTTGTTAAATTATGGTTTTTAACCAATCTTGTGCATCCAATAGGTGTGTTTGTGTCATTGGATGGACATTTAGGTCATTTTCGTTCTCCCTAGGCTTATTCTAACCTATCTTGTAAATCCAACAGGTGGGTTTGTGTCATTGGATAAACAATTGGGTTATTTCGGCCTCCCGAGGCTTATTCTTGTCCAATTAGGGTTTCTAACCAATCTTGTGCATTTAATTCGTGTGTTTGTGTCATTGGATGAACATTTAGGTCATTTTCAACCTTCCTAATCTTAGTCTTGTCCAACTAGGGTTTCTAACCTATCTTGTGCATCCAATTGGTGGGTTTGTGTCTTTGGATGAACAATTAGGTCATTTTCGACCTCCCTAGGCTTATTCTTGTTTAATTATGGTTTTTAACCAATCTTGTGCATCTAATAGGTGTGTTTGTGTCATTGGATGAACAATTAGGTCATTTTCAGCCTCCCGAGGCTTATTCTTGTCCTATTAGGGTTTCTAACCAATCTTGTGCATTTAATACGTTTGTTTGTGTCATTGGATGAACATTTAGGTCATTTTCGACCTTCCTAATCTTATTCTTGTCCAATTAGGGTTTCTAACCTATCTTCTGCATCCAATTGGTGGGTTTGTGTCATTGGATGAACAATTAAGTCATTTTCAACCTCTCTAGGCTTATTCTTGTTTAATTATGGTTTTTAACCAATCTTGTACATCTAATAGGTGTGTTTGTGTCATTGGATGAACAATTAGGTCATTTTCGGCCACCCGAGGCTTATTCTTGTCCAATTAGGGTTTCTAACCAATCTTGTGCATTTAATACGTGTGTTTGTGTCATTGGATGAACATTTAGGTCATTTTCGACCTTCCTAATCTTATTCTGGTCCAATTAGGGTTTCTAACCTATCTTGTGCATCCAATTGGTGTCTTTGTGTCATTGGATTAACAATTAGGTCATTTTCGACCTCCCTAGGCTTATTCTTGTCCAATTAAGGTTTTTAACCAATCTTGTGCATCCAGTAGGTGTGTTTGTGTCATTGGATGAACATTTAGGTCATTTTCGTCCTCCCTACACTTAATCATGTCTATATAGGCTTTTTAACCAATCTTATGCATCCAATAGTTGTGTTTGTGTCATTGGATGAACATTTAGGTCATTTTCGTCCTCCCTAGGCTTATTCTTGTCCAATTAGGGTTTTTAACCAATCTTGTCCATCCAGTAGGTGTGTTTGTGTCATTGGATGAACATTTAGGTCATTTTCGTCCTCCCTACACTTAATCATGTCTAATTCGGCTTTTTAACCAATCTTATGCATCCAATAGTTGTGTTTGTGTCATTGGATGAACATTTAGGTCATTTTCGTCCTCCCTAGGCTTATGATTTTAACCAATCTTGTGCATCCAGTAGGTGTGTTTGTGTCATTGGATGAACATTTAGGTCATTTTCGTCCTCCCTACACTTAATCATGTCTAATTCGGCTTTTTAACCAATCTTATGCATCCAATAGTTGTGTTTGTGTCATTGGATGAACATTTAGGTCATTTTCGTCTTCCCGAGGCTTATTGATGTCCAATTATGGTTTCTAACCAATCTTGTGCATTTAATACGTGTGTTTGCTTCATTGCAAGAACATTTAGATCATTTTCGACCTCCCTAGGCTTATGCTTGTCCAATTAGGGTTTCTAACCTATCTTGTGCATCCAACAGGTGGGTTTGTGTCATTGGATGAACAATTAGGTCATTTTCGGCCTCCCGAGGCTTATTCTTGTCCAATTAGGGTTTCTAACCAATCTTGTGCATTTAATACGTGTGTTTGTGTCATTGGATGAACATTTAGGTCATTTTCGTCCTCCCTACACTTAATCATGTCTAATTCGGCTTTTTAACCAATCTTATGCATCCAATAGTTGTGTTTGTGTCATTGGATGAACATTTAGGTCATTTTCGTCTTCCCGAGGCTTATTGATGTCCAATTATGGTTTCTAACCAATCTTGTGCATTTAATACGTGTGTTTGCTTCATTGGAAGTACATTTAGATCATTTTCGACCTCCCTAGGCTTATTCTTGTCCAATTAGGGTTTCTAACCTATCTTGTGCATCCAACAGGTGGGTTTGTGTCATTGGATGAACAATTAGGTCATTTTCGGCCTCCCGAGGCTTATTCTTGTCCAATTACGGTTTCTAACCAATCTTGTGCATTTAATACGTGTGTTTGTGTCATTAGATGAACATTTAGGTCATTTTCGACATCCCTAGGCTTATTCTTGTTAAATTATGGTTTTTAACCAATCTTGTGCATCCAATAGGTGTGTTTGTGTCATTGGATGAACATTTAGCTCATTTTCGTTCTCCCTAGGCTTATTCTAACCTATCTTGTAAATCCAATAGGTGGGTTTGTGTCATTGGATAAACAATTAGGTTATTTTCGGCCTCCCGAGGCTTATTCTTGTCCAATTAGGGTTTCTAACCAATCTTGTGCATTTAATACGTGTGTTTGCTTCATTGGAAGAACATTTAGATCATTTTCGACCTCCCTAGGCTTATTCTTGTCCAATTAGGGTTTCTAACCTATCTTGTGCATCCAACAGGTGGGTTTGTGTCATTGGATGAACAATTAGGTAATTTTCGGCCTCCCGAGGCTTATTCTTGTCCAATTAGGGTTTCTAACCAATCTTGTGCATTTAATACGTGTGTTTGTGTCATTGGATGAACATTTAGGTCATTTTCGACCTTCCTAATCTTATTCTGATCCAATTAGGGTTTCTAACCTATCTTGTGCATCCAATTGGTGTGTTTGTGTCATTGGATGAACAATTAGGTCATTTTCGACCTCCCTAGGCTTATTCTTGTCCAATTAAGGTTTTTAACCAATCTTGTGCATC